>KI911125.1:913947-1081345 GCA_000482085.2 Cladonia metacorallifera KoLRI002260
CCCTCCCTCCCCCCACCAACCCCCCAAACCTACACCTCCTCCCCCTCCTCGCCGCTCAACCCCCCCACTACATCGTCCTGCACATCCACGCCCGCTCCTACCTCCTCACCCTCGGCGACACCCTCCGCCTCCCCTTCCACATGCCGTCTGCACCACCAGGCACAATCCTCCGCCTAAACCGCGCAACTATGTTAGGGAGTAGGGACTACACGTACCGCGGGGATCCATGGGTGGATGAAACGAGGTTTTTGTGTCGGGCTGTGGTTGTGGGGGTGGAGGGGGAGCCATTGCGGGAGGTGGTGAAGACGGTGAGGAGGAATAGGAGGGTGAGGATTAAGAAGAATAAGATGCGGTTTACGGTTTTAAGGATTACGGGGTTGGAGGTTTTGCCTGAGGGGGTGGAGGCGCGGGAGGAGGAGGTTGGTGAGGAGGTGGAGGGGAGGGATGTGGAGGATGGGGTGAGGGATTGAGTTGAAACACGAATTCTTGATTCATTGAGCTGTCCATAGAAAGATGGGCAAAAACCGAGTCTGTACATATAAGGAAGGGAAGGGATAGACATCGAGAGCAGCGAATACCGCTCTCAAGAGCTGGCAACATATGCTCGAGCTATACGATCCTGTTCTATCCGTTGAACCCTAACATCGCCGCAGAAGCAATCAGAGCACCGCAGTAGGTGATGGCCATGAGCCGAGCATATACTCAAAGGCAAATTCAGACAGTCACCTACCTCTCTATGAGTAATTACAACGCAAGCCTCAATGTACCCTTACATAACTACCTAACCCATCGACCAACCTCCCACCTTCTCACCTCAATCATCAAAATCCGTGAAAACATGCCTTCCCTTTTCCCATCTCATCATTCACATAGCAACTTCATACAAGACCCTCTTAAATAAAAAGAACTTTCACGCCCACACACCTCCGCATATCATCAATTCCTAGCGGTTGAGAGTTCAGTCTTTCTTATTATATGATAAGCTCGTAAAATGTCATATGTTCTATGCATCACAGCTCACCATCCATTTGTCAGAGGTTGTTTTCAGCAGATACTACTAAGGGGTAGCCTACCACTCTGAGGTTTGCTAGGGAAGAAAAAAAACGGCAATGGAGGAAAAGGATGTGTGTAGATGAATAGATGGAGGGTATCAATGTAAGATAAGTAAGGTAACGTAAGGTATCTATACAAAAGCCTCATTCCCCTACCCAAACAAACTCTCTCACAAACGCCCCGCTCGAATGCTGAGCCAGGAAAAAAAAAGAACATCATGCCTCATACCCAAACCACCCGCACGCATATCTAATGCTTTTATCCCGAACCAATCACTCACTCAAAACGCTCATTTTACCCAATCAACCAATCAAATCAATCAATCAAAACCAGAAGCGAGTCGGACGATTCGCATAACCAGGAGCAAAGCGCTATGCCCTCCCCTCCTCAACCGCAGCCTTAATACTCAAAAAGAATTTCCGCGGCCAAGTCGCCAACTCACTCTCACTCGGCATGCCCTTCTCCCGAATATGTCTCACAATATTAACCTGCATCCTCTGAATAAGTTCCTCCCCCACCGGCACCGTCCCCTCCCTCCCCCTCCCCCTCTCCATATCAGGATTCAAAAACGGATCCTCCGGCCCCAGAAGTTCCTCAACCGTCGGTCTCGAGCCCGGGTGGCGGTTTAAACAACTTTTAAGCGTGCGTAGGAGACCGGGGGGGAGGGGGATGTTGCCGATGCTGGAGGTTTCAGGGAAGGAGATTTGGTGGGAGGGGTTGGGGATTGCTAGTATTCGGGACATTTGGTTGGGGATGTGGGCGAAGGGGGGTTTGGAGTAGACCATTTGGTAGAGGATGCAGCCTAGGGACCAGACGTCGCTTGGTTTGCCGAGTTTCATGATTTTGCCTTCGGGGTGGGAGCGGTTGAGGGAGGAGGAGGCGTTGGAGTCGATGAGGGCTTCGGGGGACATGTAGTTTGGGGTGCCGATGTGTTGTTCGCGATGGACGTTGACGGTGTCGTCGGCGATGGCGTTTGAGATGCCGAAGTCGATGAGTTTGAGCCGGCCTTGTAGGAGGAGGAAATTCGCGGGTTTGAGATCTGAGTGGACGATATCGCAAGCATGCACGGCGCGCACACATTCAAGCATTTCTTTCCAGTAGAAACGGGTGAACGTGATGTCGAACGTAGCGTCTTCAGCATTGAGGCGCTGAGTGAGGACGCGGTTGAGGTCTGATTCGCCCATTTCCATCAGGACGCTGAGAGTGTGGCGTTCTTCGTTGATTTCCCAGTCGAAGAGACGGACAACGCGATCGACGTTTTCGAGTTTACGCAGGAGTTCGATCTCGCCTTTGTAGCCGCGGACGGCGAGCTCGTCTTGATCTTCGAGTGTGACTCGTTTTAGAGCAAAGACTTTATAATTCTCAGCCATTACTCGATACACTTTTGAACTGCCTCCTCGCCCAATGCAATCCATTCGCGTGAACAGCTTGCCGTTGACTGATATATAATTTCTTTTCTTCTTTTGTGAGGCCGAGGCAGCACCTGCAGGAGCAGTAGCCGTCTCTAACATGGTCATCTTTGGCGGTGGAGGTGCTGGTCGAAGAGGTGTATTTTGACTTCGAGCAGCCAAAGCTGGCCGTACTGGCGAAACAGTGGCAGGTGTCTGGACGAGCATCTTTTCATCTGACATGATGCTGAACTTCTGCTTCTCTGCCAGGATTGAGCCATTGGTCTTGTTTCGCTTGAAGGTTGGTGGAGGCTCGTTCTCTTGATCAAAGCGAGAAGGCAGGGGAGGTAATGGAGGGACTTTGAAGATCGGTTGAATGGGCTTTTCTGATGATCCCTGGCGGTCTGAAATCGAGGGTTGCTTGGGGTCATGTCCAGCGTGTTCAGGTATAAGTGGCTTGATCGGCTCTTTGTAACTCGGCATTGGACTGCCAGTGCCAGTGATCACACTAGTTTGGCTCTGGAATCGAACATGAGGTGGCCGTGAATACTGAGGCGACTTTGGAGGGTTTACGCTACTGCTCATACCCTTCGGAGAGGTGCTGGCGGCCTCGGGCATAGGAGAACCATCCTGCCCACCAGGCGGACCTTGCTGGCCTCCTCCTGATGATAGCAGATCTTCATGAGCTGGGCTCTGGTCTTCCTCACTCTGCCTCCTCTTTATGCCTCTCCTCGCAGGCCCACTGAGATATCGTCCAGTAACCTTTCCTACTCTCTTAATCCGTACAGAGCCGGCACCTGTCTCCTCACCTTTGGTCCTATTGATCGATAGATTACCCATTTCAGCAATAGCCTCGTGTATGCCAGAATGTTCTCTTGACTTTGAAGCCTCCGTCTGAGCTTCAGACCCAGCTGAGAAAGACTTAGCCGTACGCGGCTCCTCAGCATCAATAGATCCACTACCCGATTTCGTTGCAGGAGAGTGTGTTGCTTGACCCCGTATCCTTGGTGCAGGAGTAATCAAATCCCTCCTCCCTTCCCCATCAGAAGCATCCCCACTTTTCGCCACCGTACTCGACTTCCTCAATGTCGAAGGTGCCGCAGCAGCACTGGCTGGTAGCCTTACAATCCTTGGACTCCCCGACCTCGAACCCGCAGGACTCGCAGTTCTATTCCTAAAGCTCGCTGCCAACGGACTCATCCTCCTCAATGGCTTCCCCGCCTCCCTCCTCCCACCCTGCCTATCTTGACTCTCATCCTTCTGCTGCGACGGCGATGAACCCCCAATAACGCTCGCATCATCACCCAACAGCGCTTTCACCCCCGCGCTAAACTTCATAGGCGGGACAGGTATTTCATCGTCGGAGCTGTCGCCGATTGAGAATTTCCATGCGGCAGATTGTGCAGGAGCATTCTCTGTTTGCGAGGAAGCCAATGGAGCGCCACGTTTGAGGTTCGGTCTTGAGGGTTGAGAGCGGGTTGTGGCTCGCGACATTGGTCTTCCCAGGTTGTCATTGTAGCTTGCGCCCAACGGTGTTGGGGAAACTGTTGCCATGCATTCAGGCCTGAAAAGGCAGGGGAGGCTATGCCACAAGTTCTATGCTTGGGAATGGATGACTCGAAAGCCCCGAGCAGCAATGGATTTTCCAGTGTCGGTTTCGATGTGAAGCATCGTTCTGAAACCTGGGGAGGTGAAGAAAAGCGCGCTGCGGCTCTTCCCGCTCGCGCTTTTGTTGTTTACATCTGATATCACCATAGTGACAGCCCTAACCCTGAGTGTACACTCTTCGTTTTCAACCTCCTACCAATAACCCACTGTCGAGAAATTGCTTGGGAGACCAGCCTGCCCCTTTCCTTCAGGTATATCTAGAGACGGGTAGATCTAATTTCCTCTCGTGAGGCTGACATATTGCACTTGTATGATTCATAACCACAGCCAGTCTGGCTAAGATGTTTCCAAATACATCAATGTACCAAGAACAGAAGCGCCACCTCTACCTCCCCTTCTGTGTCAACCATAACCCCTCTCCAATCACATATATAAATATCTTATGTCCCTGTCCTGCCCTGCCGCTGCCTTGTGCTCGATCCTAACCCAAAACCAAAACCAAACTCGTGCTACTCAAGTATAAGCTCTGCAGAACCAAAAACATCGAGTATCAAACTCTAAGTACCATCATTCAAACCGGCAGAATAGAAGTACCGACGCCCGCTTCCCATGTTGTATCTCAAAAACACACCCGCATATGCTCGCTCAATGTTGAAACGCACCAAAGAAATTGATCTTCGGTGAAAGATCACCCTTACCCACATGTAGATCGACCAGGCAAAACCATTGTCTGCCGCAGCCCAAGAGTCCAAAGTCTATGAAACACCAAGAATGCGGTCATCAAATAGCCCAACTCCCCTTCCGAGCCCTAGCTCCCCATCCACCTTCTACCTTCTCCACCGCACCCATCTCAGGCTGCTGTCTGCCCCATTCCCGCACATAAAGCCTCAGCGCACACCACCGCTCACACTTTGAATCACCCTCCATGACTCCTCTCGGATCCGCCACTCCAGTGCCCTCCGGCGCACCAACATAGCCTTTAGCATTGCATTTATCATCGTCTTTCCTCAGATCTTCGAGTGAAACTTTGGTAATCTTGCTGAGTTCGGGGTCGAATTTACGGGCTAAAGAGGGGTAGCCAAGAGAGAGGTAATTGTAGACTTGGGTGACAAAGCTGTCGTTCAGTTCGAGTTCTATGGAGCGTTCGCGGCGGAGGACGTAGTCTAGGTGCGTGCATTCTTCTTGCGAATTTGGTGGTGATGGAGGGAGTGAAAGGCTGCCGTCAGTGAAATCGAGTGGATCGCCACGTTCATATGAAGGAGTCAGGATGCCAATTTGGACGGGTTCAGGTACACTGAGAGTGTCCTGGGCAGCTGCGTTACAGACACCGTTCCATAAACCCGAGTTTGAGTTTTGTCGGCTTGCACCTCCGCCAGGCGTCCAGAGGCCGGTATGTTGCCGAGTTTCGGCGTCTGTAGATTTCTTCTTGCCCGGATATTGATGCACGTTCAGTCGCGTAGGTTGTGGGGACAAGCATTTCGGAAATATGAGGTTCTCGCCAGCCATAGGCGGACTTGCCGCATTCCGCATCTGCTTTATCTCATTATCTTTCTGCCATCCAATGATATCCTTAGGCGGTGCAGCAGCAGAAACAACCGCATCTGCCGCTTTCTGTACACCTTTGGCCTGTTGAAGAGCTGATCTTGTTGAACGCCGTCGACCAAGCTCTGATGGTGCCTGCGCCCATTCATTTCTCTTCTTCTCCTCTAATTGCTCTTGATGCTTTCGCATCTCAGCCATCTCGGATCCAGCATTGGACTCTCTATGCCTGTGCCCAGCAGAGTTCCGGTCAGCCTCCTCCTCAGCGGGGCCATCCATCTGAAGCTTACCCACGCCCACCTCAACATCCGAATCCTCGGAGTCTCGGTCGATAGCGTAGTGATCTACCGGCTCATGCAAATGTTCATTCGGATATGCAGCCATGGCTTGTTCCCTCAATTGCTTTTCTGCTGTTCTTGCCGCTAATTGAAGCATGTACCCGGACCACCGAGCATCCTGGGCCTCCCTCCCAGCGCTACTTTTCTTTTTCTTCTTCTTTTTGCTGCGTTCTGTTTGATCTGATTCGGCAGACGGCGAGGTGGATAGGGAGGGGACGCTGGAGTCATTGGACTCCTCTGTTTCGGATCGAGATGTAATGGCAGGAAGATCTGGCACACGAAACGAATGCCTTCGTCCTGCCTTCTCGGCTAGTTTAGAAGACGAGAACTTGGACTCGGGCAATTGAGGAATGCTTTCCGAGCTGACGACAGGCGAGTTTACGGGAGGAATTGGTGTAGCAGCGGGTCTCGCGAATCTCATATGTGGAGGTAGATGACCTTGAGGGCCTGGAGTATAGTCGGTCTTGTCTGTAGGTGTCACACAAGGAGTGGTATCGGTGCTTTTCCTCCGTCGGCGTGTAGTCTCAATCATCTGCGGAGCGAACCTCCGGGGTTTTGGCGACTGCGGATTTGACTCGATTGGTTGCGGTAAAGCATTTGGACTTGACGTAATGGGATTAGGGAATTGGTCATGCGACGTTACGGCCATGGCCGGTGTCTTGGAATGCGTTGACGTCGTCTCTATCGGTTGGGGGAGCATCTTGCGTGGCTTCGCCATTGAATCCGAGG
This sequence comes from Cladonia metacorallifera KoLRI002260, assembly GCA_000482085.2. NCBI lineage: Eukaryota > Fungi > Ascomycota > Lecanoromycetes > Lecanorales > Cladoniaceae > Cladonia > Cladonia metacorallifera. Next base: position 920,603 of record KI911125.1, read on the forward strand.
GCAATTGACGATCCTTTGTAGGAGACAGCCGGTTGGAGCGTGCGGTCTCTTCCACGGGCTGAGGTAAGACCCGTCGAGACGAGGACGGACTATGAGGAGCCATTGTCATGATAGTACCGCCCTTCGCTCTTTATTGTCTGCTCGACATCAGTAGCTCTGACGGTGCAGAGGGAAGAAGAGGAGGAGGTGAGTCGTCAATTTGGCAGCGATAACCATTAAGCTCTGTAATCAGTCCATAACATTGAATTTGGAGGGAAATTCGCGGCTTCAGGCCACATTGGGCCATAGTGAGGAAGTTACAGGAGCGATGATGCCGCTATGATTGGTCTTCCAGCGGGAGTCTGCCCCTAACACCCCCTAAAACGTCACCCCCCCACGTTGAACCTAGCAATTTTAGCGACGCTTTATCCTGTGTACCTTAAAGCAAGCAAATCCGGGGAAAGCTCCAGTCAGCCTTGAAAATCCCATCGGATGAAGATCGCATTCCATATATGTATGAACATCATTTGTAATTTCCATCTCGGTGCATTAATCATTGATTGGTGAATATTTAGTAATTGTGTGGTATCGTATTCTGCATTACGCTGCGTTGCGCTAAGGGAAGGCTTCTCTTACAACGTACAAATAGTCAGGTATATAAAGTATAACGCCCAAAGCTGCACATGCATGACGGCTATGCACAAGTGACAGTGCCCCGTAATCCCTATCCCTCTATGTTCGAATCCAAGGTAAAAGGAGACCTTCCCAAAATCATTACTATAGACAGATAACATGACGGCGTTCGTGGGTATCACTATTCGTATTCGCACTCAGCATCCTCTTCTCCCTCATCGTCCTCTTCTTTCTTGATCGTGCGCTTCTTCTTCTTTCCCGTGTCGATTAGCTTCCATCCTAATCCTTTTGGTAGCACATAGCCTGCTTCCCGGAGCCAGTCCCTAAGTACAGGATCCTCAATCTCTTTCGTCCTATCGACATCATTCTTCTCCAAATGCTTCCCTACATGCTCGATCCGGTCATCCCAACTTTCAAAGGCGGGATGATCCGGGCAGAAGGGACAGATAGTATTCACCGGCGGTTCCCGGAGCTTGAGATAGCATCGCTTCTGGGCATCCTCAATGCTGGCCTCGAATTGATTTTTGTCAGCCCGAGAGGCAGATGCCGCTGGCGAATGCATGCGCTTCATGTGTTGAGTGAAGAGATCCTTTCGATCGAAGTCATGATGTTGAGGGGCTGCATTGTCCAATGGCCCAGCTATGGAAGCCGTCTGGGATGATGAGATTCGCCTACCATTCTGTTGGAGATCATCAGGGGCACATGCAGGGGCAGCACAAGTGCCAATATCGCATCGCCAAGTCTCAAGGTGCATATGCTGCACATTAATATGCCGTTTCCATTCGTTCTTACTACCGACCGTAGAGTCACAGCCGTAGTTGTGGAAAGTACAAATGAAAGGGCGGGTATGAGATGCCAAGATGTGCTTCTTCAGCGTGGAGTCCGATGGAAAGCGCTGCGAGCAATGGGTACATGGTAACATGTTGGCTCCGTTCCTGTTGCTTTGATGATGGATGATAGGAGGCTTTTGGGCCTTTTTGGCGATTCTGGTTGGCCTGGGGGCCTGGCTAGTTGCAAACTTATTACGGTGGGAGCGCTTGGTAGTACCGTTGGTAGGGTTTTTGGTCGCGGTAGATCTCCGTGACAAGCGACGTACATGACCATGCTTTTCGACCTTTGGGCTCCAATCCTCGTCGTCGTCGTAGACAGCATCCTCTTCCATGTCGTCCTCGTCCTTGACCGAAGCAGCGACGGACTCTTCTTTCATGGATTGAATGGACGAGCCTATTCCCTCGTCCTTATGGCAATAGTTTTCGGAGTTCTCATGCTGGGCATACACGGCGACATCTCCCGGGTAATATGGCTGGCCAACCCCCATACCTTGCAAGTCTGTCTTCGGAGAGGAGACCTCTAGGTAGTTATCAGGGTGATGCTGAAGTTCTTGAGGCGAGATCACAGCCGTTGATGTCGATGTGTGATAAGAGCCGTGCGTATGAAATTGTGGTAGACTACCAAATGGTATGCTGCTAATGCTCAATCGATCCCAAGGAGAGTGGTTCTGGGTATAGGTCCCTTCAACTTCGGAACGACTATCAGTGGTATGCGGACTCCATGAGCCAACTCCAGAGCAGGAAGTTTCGTGATCAAAATGGGGCCAGGCCCCACAAGCGGAAGCTTTGCTGGGTATCTTGAGTTCATACAGGGGACCATTCCGAGGATGCCAGTCTTGGGAATCCATTTGCCAGGCGTTAGGCGCATCGAGGTAGCTGCCTGAGTCGGAAGACTCGACGCAGCTTCCCATTCCTGGGCTTCGGTAGAATGACTGTTCGCCCGACTCGGTTAGACCAATTCTTGTCATGGCTTCATCCAGACTTTCCTGGGAATCTGACGGAGACCAATCATGTTCAGAGTATTCGCCAAAAACAAGTGGCTCGTAGGGTTCGAAGGGTTCAGGAAAAGGACAAACAGCTCCCATTATAATGAGATCCAACAAAGAGGTCTCGGGCAGGGTTGGGATGGAAAAAGAATGACTCAAAGACGCTTTAAGTTTTTTAAGTCTTCAAGCTAGACGGTGGGAATTCGCAGATGGGCTGATTTTGAGGTAGTCTCCTGGCAACAGTGGGAGAAAATTGGCCGTGCGAACGTGAGTCAGTGTTGATGGCGACAACTAGATCTTGGTGGCCAAGGAGGTGACTGCTTTATCAATGTCCGCGCAAGACGTCAATTGTACGCACATAAGGGTATGAGCATTGTATGGCTATGGTTGATATGGATGAGGCGAAGCAACTTATTGGCTTTACGTTGGGCATATAGAGTGTGTGGGTGCAAAAGTCCCGTAAAGGAGGCAGTGAGCGAGAAACACCATTTTATACCAAGCGTTTAGAAACTCTGCCTCCACCGGATGGGGGAGTGTGGGATGGCCATGCGCGTAAGAGCCGCACAGGGGCATAAGGTAGGGTCGTAAGACAGAATCTCCGGGACGACATTCCCGTGGAGAATCCATGTAATTAGGTCCTAATCCTTGCATAAATGGCTTCATTTTGTGCGCTACTAATGAAGAGAGCACTATTAAAAGGCAAAGACGGCGTAAACTGCATCAGTAGTGTGATCGTGAGTCCTCTCAGGGGACTCGGGCGGAGAGAATTGCAACAGCAGATCCTCAGAATTCTTACTTGACGTAGCTAGGCTCGAAGCCAGCCCTAGTATGGAATTGGATGACTGCAGGTCCATGGCCGCTCCATGGCAGTCATGAAGCAGTTGGAATGGCAACCCCCCATTTGACGATCGTGTCCAGGCGCTTGGGTTCGCTACGGTGAGTGCGACTGCGGGTGGGGCAGATTGGTCTAGAGATCCCTTAGGGATTGCTGCCTGCTTCTTCAGCCCCAAGCTGAGGATTGCAACGTTGCATCGGCAGTGGTTTGCGCCTTCTTTGTTCCGGGATTTCGTAACCAGCCTGTGACAGCGCAGGCATGGAGTGCATGAGCTAAGAGTTTGTTCAGCTCGTCACTTGATTGAATATCTTGCCAGGTGCTAGCCCATTGCTACACGCCTTACTGGGCATCAAGCATGGCTAAAGTCCAGGGTAGGTCCCGAAGATTGGGGTCTCTCGGAGGACTTGAGCAAGCCATGTATTGATTTGAGCGTCTGAAAGGGTGTTTGAGGCTCTGCTAGGTTGCGCGATACCTGATATAGATTGGCCGATGCACTCCTCGTTCAGCTCAACGCCCGGTTTTGCCCACACCCCCAAATATTTAGCGCAGTCGGGGAGGAATTGTTGGTCACCTTCGCAAGCCTCTCGCTGGATCATTTGCTCCACCAATAATTGATATGATGCTAATCAGCTTCAGGTTGAGAGGTGCATTGACAGTAAATGACTCCGTATTGTCTTCACCGAGGTCGTAGTTTGACGTGCTCCAATCATTACCAGCCAGAGCCAATGGATTGCCGGTACTAAGCGCTGGCATGAGAAAAGCAATGAGAAAATTACCCCTCTTTGAGGCTCTGCCGCCCGTTCCTGTTCTTGTTCTGGATCATTTGGCGTTTCGTTCAGTCCACTTCGAGACACGGGTTCGTCAATCCTACTCCAGACCTGTCGCCATCCCCGGGTAGATACATGGGGGTGCTTGTAAGTGGGATGGGAGTTTCTGCAGGATCCTACGGTTGGCCGGCGCCGGTTGGTTCGTGGCATATCAAAGGCGCGCACATCCTGTAGATAGGGTCATCGCATCAGTCATAGAACGCCACTGAAGATATGACATGGCAGGAATGGTTGTAGCAGGTGAGCGATGATGTGAAATGGTCGACGGTTGACACATTTCGGAGCAAGACACAGGGCAGATTTCGAGTGTCCGCTGTCAATAAGGGCGCTATCAAGCCGTCGGCAACCCTCAATTGGTGCCAAGCAAAGCCATTCTCGTGGCTGAGTCCAGCCCACTGCCACAATTACGCACGGCCTACAGGGTGCTGAACAACAATACGACATCTAATTTACTGATTCGAATCCCCATCATGCATCAATGTCACTTGATCAATTCCACGAACTCCCACTATCGATTTCTACAAACGACCTATGAGAAGGAGTTGCGAGATGAATCGCCGCTAGTGCTCTGCGATACAGGGGGCTTGATGGGCTGTGGGCGGTGGCTTCCAGAAGTACGTATGGTTATTCTCCATTGCATGTATGCGCTTCGCAAATACTACGTTAGTGATCATAGAGCTGGGTTGCTGCGGAGACTCTCGGAGTGTCTCTGGCTCTCTAGGGAAGCAGATCTTTGGAATATTTGCGCTACGGTCTCAATCACGGTCTCTGGGCTGAATTGCAGGCGTATCAGCTATAGGGGGGTAACAGTAGAAGTTGCGCAAGCAGCAATCAGCTGTATGTGCATCGCCTCGATGGCATACCACGGGTTAAATTTCTGGCATACAAGCCAGGATCATCGTTCTCCCTAGCATCACTAGTAATGAGGGATCGTAGACATACAGGCAATAATTCATTATGCCTGTGAAAGCCATGAGACGTTGAGATAGCTACATGACTAAATGATTCGATTCGTGAAACTATGATAGAAGTGGACTTTTGTGAAGATACAATATCCAGAACCGCGACACTGGTAAGCATATTGCGATAAGCAGAATCAGTACCAGTTACGTGCTCACCTCTACTCACGACAGTTGTAGCAAACATTGACACAACCAGTGATCTTTTCCAGAGCGACACTACTGAACACTCTTATTTTCCTGATATTACTCGTTCTGCCGAGACTCCTCGTTGCACCCAACACATCTTCGGTGGTTGCAGCCGTCTGAGGTACAAAAGAAATCTGTCTTAAGGCTCAGACCAGACTGGCGGCACCTGCACTGTTGCGTCGATACGTCAGCATTGTCAATGGGGCCACAAAATATGGGGAGTCGTTGCGACTTTGCAGTAAAGTGAAGAGACCGGGCTTACACAAAACCATGTCTTCCCTTGGACATTTCTATCAGAGGGACTCTCCATATGTGAGGCTTTTGCTCGGTTTCGGACATGTGACTGGTCAGACTGTATGATCGGCTCTTCAGAAAGCACCATTACATCGTCTTCAGGATCACTGCCACTGTTCTCACCATCTGGCACATCAGAAACAGGACCCTCAAATTCCTCCTCTCTCTCGGATTCCTCTGCAGGTGCCGAAAGGAGACCCCTAGGAAGATCTCCTTCCACTGGGAACCAATCTTCGACTCTCTCGCCCTTGTCATAATGCTTTGAGTCGATATGAGTAAAGCGTTCATCGAAGGCCTCGTGGTTCTTTTTCTCGACCATGATAACAGTCTGACAGAACCCACACCAGAAACCATTGTGCCCATTCCTACCAATACGTCGAAGTTTGCACTGCTCTTTGATGTACAGATCGTCGCATATTTTGTGATCAGAGCCCAGATGTGCCTGAAACTGTTCACGCCGATAGAAGACTTTACCGCATTCATTCAACTTCTTGCTAACCACCCGGCGCTTGCTTATGTCTTTAGTCTTCGACTTTGTACCACTAACAGTTGAGTTGCCAGTAGATGTAATTTTGGGCTGGGCGCATTTCCAAGCTTCGACCTGCCAGTGCATGGTATTCTCGTGACGTTTCCAGTCGTCCTTACTGCCAAATCGCCGGGGACAAGACGTATATGTACAGCCGTAAGGCCTTGTGTGTCGCTTTTCATGCTTCCTATGCCGATCAGCTTAGTCGTTGTTCAACAGGGAATTGGAGGTTGGGTCTGATTGAGTGAAAAGGAGATTTGTACTTGAGATCGCATTGAGTCTTTTTCGTTTTATTGCAGTTTGGATAAGGGCACTTGAACCTTGCTTGTTCGGATAGCAGGGTATTCCTGCCTGTTACATTGCAAGGGCTGCGTTTTCGAGGCTTCTTAGGATCCGGTAAGCTCGGTCCACTGGTCTTGATAATAGTTTTAATAAACATCTTAAGTTTCTCTGGATTGCTGTCGTTCCTGCGAATTTGTTCCATGATACTTGAAGCCACTTGATCCTCGTCAGGTATATGATTTATGGGCTTCGAGCTACTGTGATCGCTTATAAATCGCTCATGCATGGACAGACTCCCAGAGCCCTTCGGTGTGTATTGAGGATAATTGGTTTCTGGTAATCCTTTCGAGCTGAATGTGGAGGTATGCTTTGGACGTCGGGAGCTTGGGGTGGCAAGCAATCTTTTCATTTGTTGAGGACCAGACTGTTGTTGGTCCATAATAAGATGTTGGTTAGTTATGGCCGGATCTAAATTGTGGTTCTGGATGATATCTTGTCCAGGCATGGGATACATATACGGGGCCTCATGAGAGCCATTTACCGAATAATGTGACATTTCACGGTCTTGCTGATACAGGTTCATCTGGGCATCATCACTCGGACACGGAGCTAGATCTTGCGGAGTGACCAAATAAGAGGGGTTACTTTGATTGAGATAAGGAGACTCCTGCGATAATGGTTCCATGCAAGGGTCAAATCCCTTTCCAAATTTAGAATTTCCTAGTTCCCAGGACCTATGCCAACATCAACATCCCTCTGCTGGTGTGGACGTATTACTGACTTCTCCATAATTTCTTGGACATCTTCATCCGGGTGCAAACGCTTGATATGTTGTCGAAAGTTATCTGCTCGCGGCCACCGCTTGTGCTTTTTGCCGCAGTGTTTAGCGGCACACATATAAGCTTTGCCCGTGATCAAGCCGTGTTTACTACTCTTGTGTCTCTCCAAATCATTCGAAGTTGGAAAGCCCTTTCTCCAGTCGCAGCCTTCTACATCGCATTGAAAGGGTTTCTCATGGCGTAATTTATGCTTTCTTGTCCTTGTCAGTCAGAAACAGAAACCATCAGGTAAGGTGGTAGACTCACTTGTGTTCAGACTGTTTATTAGTCTGGAAGTTACAGTCCGGCTTCTCACATTTCAAGAGTTCAGAAAATTCAAGATGCTGCAGTTGTGAAGTCTGTGAAGGGTGTGGCGAATGTTGGGGAAATGGAAATTGGATCGTCTGTTGATAGGCTGATTGGAATTTGTGGTCTTCAGGGATCTCCATTTCGTTCATTCCTCCTGTGACACTCTGGCAGTCTAGATTCGAAGCTTGGGGCTCATAGAGGGTCGATCCACTCCCAGCTGTATGAGAGTAGTATCCGGAGTCGGCATGCTCTCTACTTGGGAGACTGCTCTCGATATCAGAGGAGGGTGTGCGCCAACATGGGTCTGACATCGTGCCATACATTCTGGACTGAGTTGTAAAACGACTGTGATTCATATTTGACTGTGGTATTGCCTCACTGATTGGTACCCAGGGAGCTGGATGATGATTTATAGAGAGATTCTCCGATGGAGGCATTGATCTCATCATAGCTGCTTGATCATCAGCTAAGTAATGTCCCAGGTCTTCGATCGCAGAAGGATAATCTGTCTTCTGCTGGAGTCCAGGGGATGGCAAAAAATTATGCGCCATTTCAGACGACGCAAGAGCCATATGGCAAGGATCGAAGTCGGATTCAATGGGGGAAGGCTGAGTAGGAGGCAGCATCTGTCTTTGTGTAGGCCTTTGTGAAGGCTGATGCTGTTCATGTTGCGTTGTGTGTCGCCTCTTCACTGTGTTCCGAAGTACATAGCCGCCATGCTAGAGGTCTGAATTAGTCGATGCCAAACGCGATTACTAGAGATTGGACATCGAGAATTAAAATCGATTACCTGCTGCATCGCTCCAGCTTCTGAGTGTGGTCTTTTTGTGCCGCTCGACATCCCAAGCAAAAGGCTGAGTCTAAGAGCTGTGTCGTACCCCAACTTTCCGCAATATACGAAGCCTTACTTGATTCTGTAGTGCCGCGTGCGGATTAATGTGATAGCAAGCAGAGGCAAACAGCGGGTATCGTAATTGCCTGTATATGTGGCAATGCAGATCTATCTACTTGATGATGGGGGAATATGGTGACTTATGATCACGTACTCAAACGCTGCACAGCCGCCTCGTTGGCACGAATGAGAGCAATAGAGCCGCATGCTCAGTTACAAGGGCCCAAGATGGCGCCCTGCTTTGCACTAGATAACAAACAAAGCGAACTGGAGATGTTACAGACTTTTCACCTTGGCTGGCAGCTCGTGATATTGACCGGAGAGAAGATATGCGTGGTTTAGATGATCGAGATTGTGGAAAAAGTGAAGCTGTAGGTAGCTGTCTAGGGTTTACCGATGATGCAAGACGAAAGTGGGTGGGATGGCAGCCTGGCTGCTGCCTGCTTTGTCTTTCTCGGTGAGGGTCCCGCAGGGGCGCTTAGCTGTTCCTACCTTACAGTACCCCACTACACCCTAGGTACCTAAGTTACACCGCCTGCTATTAGCTGAGCACCCTTTAGAAGCCCTTACACTATATTATGCTCACCAATCAACCAACGATACGCGCAACTAGGAGCAGCTATTCGACAAACCTGACAGCACGTACTTTCCTTAGGTTTTCTGACCGGCTGCCCGGACCAGTTCACCGATCACCCTAGATCAAATTAGATGCCTTTCCCACTCCTTCAGGTACATGAAGCCAAAGATGGTGTCATTCGATGCAAGTCATGACTGCCATGATGCCATAACATGGCTATCAGGGCCGGGTAAGCACCATTATAGGTGGGTGTCCTCTAGTATGGCGGCACATGGCCCGGAGTGCTACCGGGACTCCGTTGGCCGTACGGAGTACATACAGCTAGAACGATACCTAGCCAAAACGAAAAAAGGCGTCCACCGAAAGTTGTCAATCTATCGACCCGAACCTATCAAGAACCACCGGGACTTTTTCTGGCCATCTTGCTTAGCGTTTCTTGTGTGGCTTGGCCAATTTGGCTGCCAGTGCCCTCCTTTTTGTATTCCAGACTCACCGCAAGCTTCCCTTTTACCCGATTTATATGAGCCATCCACTACGAAGTTATATTCTCCAGCAATCTCATTACGTCGCATAATTAATAAAGGAGTCTGGGCTCTGCCGCGAGGTCTAGGGCGTACTGCCAGAGACTTATCGCGCTATAGAGGTGAGTACTGGTAGGTCTGCGGCCAAGGTTCGTTTCGCAAGGCTGCATTGAGCCCAACGGAAAGAGGACCTAAGTGCATTACACGCGTCTTATCCCCGATATCCACTTCGATGCAGCCAGAGTTATGTATATCAGCAGATCACGTAAATCGAAATTCCTTCTACCGGAATGAGGGAGGGCTGCAGCGAAGCGCAAGACCCTTGATCCTTGGTGGCACCTTTGCCCCCAATTTATCCTCCGAGCTTTGACTTACTCAAGCTTAGCGTAGTCGCTTGTTAAAAAAATGAAGGGTCCGGGATGTGGGAGGTCTTCTGTCCAATTTCACACACAGGAAAGCAAGAACTTCTGTGTCTTTGAGGCGCTATGTGCCCACTCCCAGGAAGCTTTATTGCGCTCTTAGGGAACTTGTGCGATAAATGATATGTCTCGCCATGGTCACAGCATCCCAGAACCATCATGAAACTAAATTAGCAGCGGTGCTGGGGTAGAACGGTCCTCGGCAGTACTTTGTCCTCATGACCACAAAAAGAAGACATGTATGCCCACCCTGACATGTTGTCAGGGCTTACTAGTGCTTCGGGGCTGTTCCCTGTCGGACTGTATATCAAGGTTTTAGTATGAAGGAGGCAGATTTCTAACAATGGCTTCGCAGTCTTCCGATGGTGAAGCGAGTACCCAAAGCGAGCATCCGAGGGATTTGTCCTAGTGCTGTTGGCAGGGCCACCTAAGCAGCGTCCAACTACTTCACCAACCTGTATTTCTGACCTATATCGACGTGTTCCAAAGTTACGACTTGGGATGTGGCCGCTCAAGATATCGAATCCACGCGTTCAAACCCAGCTAAAGCCAACTTTGCTTCCACCGCCCTAACAACCTTGTTTTGAAAATCTTTTCCTACCTCGTGTTCTTGCAGACGTAAAGGGTTTGACCCCTATTGAAAATGAGGCCCCGGACATCCTGAGGTTGAACAGTGTTCGAGTGGCAAAATTCTTAGTCTTAGTGTAATTAACGCGGATGCTCAGGTAGAATGCAATGATACCGTGCAGACGAGATACACTTTCATGATCAAATCCACATTTCCCCCGAATTTTGCTATAATTCGCTAACTTTCGTTATAACAAGTTAGAGAAGGCGCTGGTCTTAATCCGTGCTTCCTGCGTGATGACTGATCCCAGTGATGCGTATGAAGACGTGCGGACCATAGGATGGAGTTCGAACCTGAAGGCTGAAAGGAGGGAGAAAGCATTCGATTACCAGACGGGCTTTCAACGCCGACATCGTACCTGGGTGACTGATGTCCGGTATTAGCTGTACGTAGTCCAAATGCGTACTTTCGTCTTTGTTAACCGACACATTTCCAACGCCTAAATTACGCTTTAGCATTGAATTGTTGTCATGCTTTCGTGCACAAGAGCTGTACGGGATGATGTTTGCTCGTAACTTTTACTCGGACTGATAGGCTTTTCGGGTTCTGGAGTCTTCGAACGCTCAAACATGTCAGGAGCGCACATTAGATTTCGTGGGCATCGATCAGTCAAGATTTGGGTATTCCAAGTAGGAAGGTCTAGCGTGGACCCATTTCTCCTACGCAGAAGATCGAGACCGAATATATGTGACCCATGACTTGAAGGCTACCCCATCTAGTTCTAATGACATCGTTCTCTCCGTTTTCGTTGCATGGACCGGCTAAAGCTCCCTCCATTATCTGTAAACTGCTTTTTTTAATCGACCAATATGCAATATTGGATCCTTGCTGCCTAACCTTACTGTCAGTCGTCGCTCTCTATAGACTGTTGTACCGGAAATAGAAGCTCACCAAGACTTTAGGTAATATGCGGGAAGTACACAGACCATTCCAGTGTCTCATAAGCTGACGCTGGAAGCCGGGCAAGCTGTAGGAAGCATTCGACCACAAGGAACGTTCTGGCAAGGAGATATCCCATGCACATGGCAAACATGCAGAGATCCCAAAAAACAAGCCCTACACCAGAGAGTATATCCCCGCACTTTCCCAAAAGATCGAGCCCGCCATCGTAATACCATTTCAGCCCTGCGAAGCCGACACCAGCTGAAGTTATCAGAATCCCAGAGAAACGCCACAGTATACGTTCTGCCCTGGAAGCAAATGGTACGTTCCAGGCGAGCAAATGTAAGCCGCCATACAGCACACCAGCTAGTAGAAGCCCCAAGAGCAAAGAGCTTGATCTGTCTTCATTACCTTTGATAACCCACTTCGTCCCTGGGGCAATGTCCCATAGCGTCAGTGGAGTGCACTCTCCGAAATGCCTATCAAGCGGCCAGTTGGGCATGGAATCACACACTGCTTTTGCTTCAGGAAGATATTCATCTCCAGTTCTGAAGCTTCTGGTAGCGTTTGAGTAGAGCTGTAATCGCTCGAGGCGAGGTAACTCTATCCATAATCCCTCATGGCTGCTTTGGAAATGATAATGGCCCCCCCAATTTACAGATTGAAACCCATATAGCGTATCACTATATCTTAACATGATTCCTGGTCCTTTACCAGGGGCGATTCGGTGATCATGAGCCTCTTCGGGTAATATGCTGTCTGTGCCTGGGTTTAGAATGCGGTTCGAAGCAGGAACCGGCTTATCTGTTGCATCCCATTGAATCTTATCTGTTGCACCAGGGGCCCATCGAATCGCCATTGGGGGGCAGACCCTCGTCCCGAATTCTGAGCCCCCATGGGCTTCTGGACGCTTATCCCAGCCCGATCTTGTTTGACTATTCATACACAGGAATGCACACATTTCCCACTCTTTCTGACCTTGGAGGAGAGTCGGCTCTTTGATGTCCTGCGACTTGTGCCACCACAAAGCGTAGATGAGTAAAGCGCAGAAAGCATGGGCAAAAGTATTAAGTTCTAGTAGACTGATAGCCTTCCGCTGAGAAACTCTTGTTATACATTGCACACAGAACCATAGTGCTTGTAGACAGACAATGAATTTTGCTAGGCTGTCAGCCTTGCTTTTGTCTTCAATGTCTTTTTCTGCTATATCTGGTATCAAACCAGGAGCTTTCTTGGCAATGTATGAAAGCCCGTACACACTTATGCAAAGACGAGACCTGTGGTTAGGAAGAAAGTTGGGTTCGGCATCGCTCGTGTCGAAAGCAAAGCCACCCATAATGGCGTAGAAGCTGTGGGTCATAGTCCAAGGGTGACGTCGCTTCTTGAGACTCGTCTTCTCATCAGCCAGTGTGGTCGGTTCCTGGCTTTCTGACTGGCGAGGACTCGGGCCACTGTATTCTTCGCGCAGCTCGGTGTCTACTCCGTCAACTTCTATGTGATGACGAGTTTCTGAGCCACAGCTAATGAAACTCTCATTGTCCCTGTGCTCATCTGCTAGCTGATACCTGTTTCCCGCAACAGCGATTTCCAAAGAATTTAACTTAGGATCCATGATTCCAGTATAATGGCTCCTTTCTGGGCTATCGTCCGCTCGTGGCCGTGTCTCATGACTCGCAATTCCTGGAGGTTGGTCTCCTGTTGCAACGTTAAGCTGATGTGCCCTCATGTTCTCTTCGCCCGTCCGAGATTCATCATTCTGCTCGGTGGGGTCTCCTAATTCTGGATCTCGGCCTGAGGTCGACTTCACTCGCCCATTTGTTTCAGCACGAACAGATGAATTTGGTGCTTCTCCCAATAATTGTTTCATCTTATTATGAAGCTTTCTGGCGGCTCTACGTTGGGCCCAAGCCGTATACGCTACCATTTCCGGGGCAAAAAGCCCCAGAACGAGCCAATAGCATTTGTACCATTTTTGGTGTGAGCTTTTCCCATGTTGTGGAATGCTGAGATGGAGAGCACTCCAAAGGCAAAGGCCCAGCGTTATCAAGCAGGTCGACAAGATGTCGCTTGTTCCGCGCGTTGATGCGTCCGGCTGCCAGTTGACTGGCGGTGGAATCGTACCGTTTCCGAAGACATCGAACATGTCAAAATGTATTGTGGAATTCGGATAATCTCACGCGGGCGTTCTCTACTTCCATCCATTGGGACTCAGATAATTTGTATCTGGTCAGGTTTGTTTAGGCTTGGAAATTGGCGTGCCGCCTGTGATAGGCTGGTGGGCGCAGCAGCTGCACCTACGATCATAGTGCTTTCAAATTGGGTAGCTGGCTGCGGGCTGTGCCAGAGCATGCCCACCACATTGTTTGTCACCATTCTCACGTAGGGACTACTGGCTCGCATTGGCTGTCCGATGATAACCAATTGCGTAAAGGTAAGGCGAGGTCAAATATATGTAGGGTGCCGGGCAACAACACAGACGAAAAATATCGGAGACGCTGCAAGGGTTCACCTCTCTGCTGTACAGCCCTGCAGGGCTGATCCTAAAGCTGGCCCGGAAAACACCCTGATCTTGTCACCTAAGCAACAGAATGAAGCCTGGAGCTAATCTCTTTAGGGAGTCTTCTAGGGTCTTTCTCGGCAGCTTTAGGTCCAGCCCTGCAGGGCATCTCAGTTGATAAGATTCATTTACTCATTAACGATTCATGATACAACTTATGGCGGAGGAAGTTTACCATATAAAAGCTTTGGAGTAATTCTATATTCCCGGATAGAAAGAGGACTCTCATGAATGGCTCCTCGATTGACACTCTTGTCACCCGCAAGCTGCAGCGCACCTCATCCACGCTATCAATAGCACGTAGAGCAAATCTCTACAAAGCCATCTTCGAGCATATCTCCGGACATAAGATCATTGAAAGGAAGACCGTATCCCAGAGCAGTGTCTATCATTCTAGATTTTGATAATATGATTGTTGGAAATGGATATCTACCACGAATCAAAAGTCTCTAGTACAGAGACCAAAGTGTACTTGCGTTTGTAGGCCCCATCCACATCTCTTACGCGAAGAAACTCGAGATTCACAAGACTCTTTCAAACAAAACACAAAAGGGATGTATAATAGATTGCTATCTAAATATCATCATTAACAATGCCCCATCTCCATTCCCAATCCCATATCCTTAAGATCCCGTATATAATTCATCCCATGTCCGCTAATCATTCACACAAAAAAAAAGTTTAGTATCTCATATACAAAACAAGCATATGCAAATATATATAGCTAAATGCATAATATATTCACCTGGTAATATCGTTAACGATCAGCGCTGGCTGAAATTAAACGTCTGCTGTTGTTGTTGTTGTTGCTGTTGCTGTGCATACAACGCCGCATCCGCGCTTCCCTGTGAGCTGTAGTCTGGCATTTGTCCCGCCGGGCCATATTGCATAGACATTTGCCCTGTCATGCGCGCTTGCGGTTGTTGGCCGTAGGAGGAGGAGGGGGGAGTCATTTGGGTTTGCTGCGGGTATGAAGTGGGTGGTGTGGAGCGCGGGGGATAGGGTGCGGAAGGGGGACTCATTCGTGGAGTTTGTTGGGGTTGAGGGTAGGATGTTGGTGGTGTAGAGCGGGGTTGGGTATAGGCTGACGGATTGGGACTTATTTGTTGTTGAGTTTGAGGGTATGTGATTGGTGGAGTGGTTTGTTGAGAATATGCGGATGCTGGTGTGCCGCCGAATTGATAACCGACACCATCTATAGGGCTAGCGAACGTCTGTTGTTGCTGAGGCACGTATTGAAAAGCACCGCTACTGTCGTAGGGCGAGGCGCGCGGTTGTGAGGTGGGGACGCTGGGAGCCTGTAGGCCGCCGTACATGTTTTCAGGGCTCGTGACGGGGGGATGAGAGAAGCCCCGGCTTACGTTGACGGGATTGAATTGGGGTGCTGGAGATGCCGTATATGAGCTGTAAGTATTGGACATGGGGTTCTGGGTCAAAGGACTTTGACGATTTGGTGCGTAGCTTCCAGGTACCATCTGCGGATTTCCTGATGGAGGAGGATATGTAGCCGGAGAGACCCGCTGGTAGTTGATCGCTGCTTGTTGTTCTGCTGTAGGGAAATAGCCTCCTTGAGGTTGCATGGGAGTAAATGTGCCAGTTAGATCGCCACTACTTCCAGTGCCAGCAGCTAGGCCAAAGGGCGACATGGATGTCGATTGGCCGGAGCGAGCGAATGGACTCTGAGCAATTGGAGAGAGGCTAGCTTGTTGAGAAGCTAAGCGCTGCTCAATAGGGCTTATGATGGTCTCTGGGGTGACTTCTTTCTGCTTGACCACTCCGAGGACCGGCATGCTAATCTGCTCCATATGCTTCGCCAAATGCACTGTCAGTTTCTTCCAACTGTTGCAGACATTGCCACAGAACTTGCAAGCTTCATCTTTGGGGTTCTTCTCGGTTTCGTGCCTGCAATCTTCTACCAACTTCCACACCTGGTCAATCTCGTCATTCGAGTCATCATTCTCCTCCGAATGCTTTATCCGTGCCTTTTGACTAGATGGGCCTCGTACAGCAGGCTTGCCGTTCTTAGCGGTCTTCACCTTGGGCTCAGGGAGTTTGTGCTCCCTAACCAAATGTTGAACAAAGTTGTCTTTCCGGTAGCACTTGTGAGAGCAGTCATTCATATTGCACATCCACCACTCTAGCTGACGATGCCTTTCATTCTCGTGTCTCACCCAATCTGCCTTGCGCTTGAAAGATTTAGGCTCGGCACATGTACCGAAGGTGCAAGTAAATGGCTGCACATCTTCATGGACATGTTTCGACCAGTCGGAAGGTTTGTGGAACTTCTTGACCTTGAAGCATAGTGAGCATTCGAATTCGGCTGGTAAGCGTTTGACAGGAGGCATGGGTACTCCAGGTGGAAATTGCGCCGGAGTCACGATACCTTCAGCTAACGCGTTCACATCTTCATCTGATTGACCAAGGCCGGCGACCGAGAAACCAGTGTGGGATAGCTCAGGCTCTCTACCATTGGACTTGGATGGTAGATATGTAGGTTCACCTCCTAGTTCCGTGCAGTGCTTGCCGGAAGGACACTTGCCTTGACTGACGGCTTGCACGTGTTTAATCTTGAAGTCCATAAGCTTCTTAAAGCGTCGAAGCTGTTCTTGTGCAATCCTGTCGAACATGTAAGGTGGGAGTCTGGGGTTGAGCTGTCGAATATTCGACTTGAATCCCTCGAGTGTAGGAACGATTGAGTCAGGGCGAATAGACAAATCCATCTTGACCCCATGATCTTCCATGGTATCGTCATCATCTTCGTCCTCAGGATCAGGAAAGCTGTTAAAAGATTCCTCGTTCTTGAGAGGTGCTGCCAGTGTTGGCATAGGAGGTCCGCCTTGCTTGGTCCATAGTTCAGCAAGATGTGTGGTACTGGAAGAGGCCCGGACCTGACCAGAACCGTTCAGATCACTGCGGCTTCTTTGTCGCTTCATCTTCGACCATCCGGTAGGCGAGGATGTTGCAGTCGCGCTAACAGAGCCACCAGCACCAAGAGCACCAGTCTGGAAGGCCAATGCTGCCACGGCAGAACTGGTATTGATCCTTGGAGATCTGGGCCTCTTGCCTAAGCTAGACATTCTCCTCAAAGCCGTAGGCGAAGCCTGAGGAATTTCTAAGCTGTCTTTGCGGCCTCCTTGGTTGGCATGTATGACTTGGTCCGGAAGTGATAAACGGCCAGGTTGCTGCATTGGACTGAGGCTCTCTTTCCTACTTCCACTTCTTCTAGGAATAAGTCGTGTAGCAGCCTGTTGAAGCATGGTACCAAAGCTTTCACGCTTTTCTTTATCCATAGCACTTTTAGAGCCAAACGAGACACGATGGAACAGGCTCTCGAGATCGGATTCACTGCTACGGCGCCGGCTCCCACAGGTTGCTGCACGCGAAAGAGTCTCAATATCTCCGGCCCGTTCTTGAAATCGTGAAATGGCATCATTAGCTGTAGCTGGCTGCATTTTGACACCAGGATTGGAGCTATCGTATAACGGATCCTGCCATAACTTGGCGCGGTAAAGCGGTGGCTGATTAGGTAGCTCATTATACACGCCAGGTTTAGCAAGTCCAGGGATCTCATTTACAGGGTCGCCATTCAGAGACGGTAATGGTTCATCGTCAATACTAGCTATCTCATCTCCATCTTCGTCCATCTCCTCGTCACCACTTTCCTCGTTAATGAGTACGCCGGGACCTGGTATGTGCGAAGAGTCCATCGTCGTAGCTTGCAAAGTCGTGAGGTTGGCGAAGGACAAGCTTTGAGCTCCAACGCTCCTAGCTCTCTGCCGCCTGCTCATAGAAGTTGGTTTTCTAGGAACAGCATCGACCCCATCATCACTGGGCTCACTACGGTCGAGCCACTCTTCAACATCCAATTTCTTTAAGGCTAATTGAGCACTTTCTTCTTGATCTTTGAGATTTGGAACCTCTGTATTATTGAGTTGAAGCCTCGCCTCAGGGTCGAGACCACCTCGACCGAATCCCTGACCTGGAGCGCTAGTGAAATTGTTGGCTCTACCATCCTCCTCATCAGAGTCATCATCCTGCTGTACAGCAAGGTGAGAAGAATGGCTTCCTGATCGGCTACGCTTGCCCGTACTTCGTGGTGCCAACCCGGCCCCTCGGTGAGGAGAATCACCTCGGCTGTAGCTCTCGACCCGGACTACAGGACTCGCAGCGCGAGCAATTTCTGGTACAGGTGCAAGGCTAATAGCAGCATTATCTGGGCTTGTGTTTTTGGAGCTGATTGTTTCGGTGGGGGTGACCTGTGTTGGAGATAATTGCGGCGGGTCCATGTTCCCTTGAGCGACGTGGTGCATATGCGGTGCTGAGGTCGGATGATCCATCAACTCTGTCTTGATGAACTGACCGTGTTGCTGTTCCCGCGGGCTATGAGTACCTTGCCTTGAATTTCGGCTTCCTGAGTCAGTCAAGACAGGGCTCATGAGATGTGAATCAAGTGTAGCAGTGCCACTCGAATGGCGATTCCAATGCCCTTCTTGGGGATTCTCGGTACCGGCGCCAGGCTGCGCGTTACCTTCGACCTCATACGTAGCTTGTTCATTCGCGACAAGATTTTGGTTTATGTCTGATAGTATACCGAAGTCGTCTAGATAGAATCCATCACCACCGAACTCTGGAGTTGTACTGTTGTCACTAGTCGCACTGTATCCATTATCTGACATGTAGGCATTCGGGCTCAGGAACTCGTAGGTGTTGTGGGTAGCTCCATGTTCTCCCTCTAGTTGCGACGTCTGGTAGCCGTTGTTGTGAGCAGTATGTGGCGGTAAATGCAGATGGTTGTGGCTGTTCGAGGGAGACGTGGATTGCTGCAGGCTGGCCTCGTTCGCGATCGTTGGGTGAGGAGGGCTAATGGAATGATAGGATCGGTTGGCGGGGGATTGTTCGTAATCTATAGGCACAAGCTGCTCTTCGCTGGGTGAGGATGGGAAGAAGGGATCGTAGGAGGTCTGTTCGTTAAAGCCGATAGGATAAGGACGTTGTCCCGCGGGTGAAGGCGTAGAGTGAACGGTCGACATAATAGATGCTCAACAATTTGCCTATTAATATGGGCCTTGCAAGTAATCTTCCCGATAGACTTCGAGGACGCAAGGTCCGCCACGAAACGAGGGTCCCGAGGATTCTAGGGCGATTGAGTCGTTGCGCGATGCGATTTTCGTTTACCAGAGGGTAGATCTTGACCGCATGTCGTTGAGAATTGCATGCGCTTTGAGGAATAGTAACTGAAGTAAGAGATGTAGAGGCGCCACAAGAAGCGCACAAGGCTGATTGACGAGAGTATCCAGACGCAGGTCTGGCAAGTCAGCAGCAGCGAGGAGAAGCGAGTACTTGATAGTCACAGACCAGTCGCAGACCGCTGCCCAACAACAGGGCAATCAGTGCAATGATGAAAGGGATTAGTCAAGTGTCAGGAACACATCTGCTAGACGGTCTATCTCTCTAGCGGGGCCACGCGCTAATGACGCTGAACGCCGCACACCCCTGTGCGATGAGCACTCACTACTGGGATGAGTGATGGGGGACAATTTTCCGACGCTTGGGGTCTGATACAAATCCGATCCCAGGCTATGGAAACACACTTCCAATGGCAATAGCTGGCACCGTGTGAGTGGTCGTGTGCTCGTCGTGTGTTCCTTGCGCCTGTCGCAATAACCCTGGACCTCGTGTCTCGGCTTTGACTTTTGTGGTAGAATACAACAAAGGCTTTGTGTTGCTTGTTCGTCAAGGCCGTGAAAAGAAAGGGGAAAAGCTGGTAAAAGTCACCGTGCTTGCATAATAGGATGGAGTCATTATGGATTATTCAATGGATACCGTACGGGTGGGTTTCATGGATGGTGTACGGGTGGGTCTGAATATTGGTTCGGGTTCTAGTGGGGGGGCTGAGGCTCCGACTGGGGCTCTCCAGCGAGGCTCAGCGTTGCTCGCCCAACACCGCTTAGAGGATGCTCGCTTAAGAGATTTAGATCAGAGGACTTACCGAAGGGCAGACTGGCAAATCTGCCCGAGGACTTCATCAGACGCCTGCCAGATGAGGCATATGTACATCTTCAATCACAACTCTAACTCGTGTATACGCACGATGAGACTGCGCAGGTTTCTCACAGATATCGCTCATAACAACTCTATGCTTCACTACTCCATGCTGTTGGTACAAAGCCCGAAACGTTTCACACTTGGCAGTGTTAGACGTTGCATCGAGAAATCTCAGGTTCATGGTTGGAAAGGCCATAGGTGTAGGTACGTGGGAACAGACACAGCCACAACAACAGTAACCAGAGCGTGGAGGTTCGAGGTGTCGCAGTGACGTTTCAGATGGAAAAAGAGCAACACCAAGCTTCGAAGCTACGTGATGACTAGTATGAATGAGGTATTCTACTGGATCAATCTCCCGCTTTAGTTCTAAATTCTCCGATCCACGGGACTACGTGAAGTATCTTAGGGAAGTAGCGAAGTAGTAAAGCATGCACCGTTCCACGCGGCAACCATGGCCACGGCCGTGCTCACGGGATGCTAGGAACAGGCATAGGGTAGAAGTGTTAATGCGACAAAATAACCACCACAGCAACATCACTATCATCTGTCTTCCGCATATTCAAGGCGCTAGCAAACAATGTGTCTGTGCTGGGCCACCGTGTCTCACAAACAACACCACTTGGGTTCCCGCTTGCATTGTCGAGCCCGTTACTCAATGGCTATGTTGTCCCTTTGCTGGCTTGAGTAAGTCTACGCACGGCTCTACAAGCGCACTGAGCTGGGTGGTCGAACCTCTCGGCTTATCTACACACGTGGCGACATATGACTACCAAAGACGTGCCGAAGTCCTGTCTTGGTTGAATAAGGAGGAGTGGTGCGTTCTTGTCAGCTACGCATCTCGTCATAGCAGAACCACATTATTTGCCTCTAAGATCCGTCGAATCCGCAAGGGTCTCTGCCAGCTTCTGCAGTTTGCTGTTTTGTTCATTCAGTGTCCTGGCAGTGGTTTTGAAGTCCGCAGTCGCTTTCTGGAACTTGAACTTATCGGCATCCCATCCTGTTCTCAACGCTTCAACCTCTCTTTGCAATCTAATGATGCTCTCCTCTTGCTCGGTCTCGCTGTGCGTTTGTGAGCTTTGTCGCAAGATTTCGTCCTTTTCGCGCTGGAACCTAGTAAGAAGGGCTTTATGTTGCTCTTCCGACGCCCTTTGCAGTATCGCGCGCTCTTCTTCGAACCTGCGCCTCATTGCTTCACGTTCCTTTTCCCAGCCTTCTCTGGCCTGCAAATAAGAGCGCCTCTCCTCGTCAACTACCTTTTGCTTTGATTCTAGCGTGTCTTCCAGCTCCCGATGAGCTCTGGTATGTCTGTCTTCGAGCTCGCGCCTGTGCTTGCTCCATTTGCCTTCAAGGTGCTGCTTCTCCTCTTCATGCGCCCTATTTTTATCAGCCAATCGATAGGATAAAGTCGCCTCTGCTTTCTTAATCTGTGCCTGTAGCTGGTCATGCATTGCTCGCTGATTTATACGGTGCTCTGCAACCAATCTCTCTATCTCGTTCGCATGTGCTTGATTTAATGCTGCTTTGTCCTCCGAATGCATTTTCTCGGTTTGCTTCTGCTCGGCCCGAAGCTCATCTTTGACTGCTTGCAACTCTTGGTTAATTTTCGTTTCCTTCTCTAGTCTATTTTGTAGATCCTTGCATCGCTTCTCCATGCTGTGTATCTCATGCCTAAGTCGGCTAGTCTCGGACGAATGCTTGCTCGAAAGGGACTCGGCGTCTTTCTCCATCTGCGCGATCTGAGCTTCATGCTGCCTCAACTCAGTAGCTCTTTGCGCCTCTAGAGTACGGGCCTGGACCTCTCTGGATTCCACTATGCCGCATAGATCTCTGTACGAATCCATGAGAGTGTAGATATCGGGTAGTGCATAATGAATACGATGGAGCAATGCCATAGGACCATCATCCTGTAGTCTACTATCGTAGGTAGGTGGCGCCTGCAAAAATTGAGGTGGTGGCTGCCCTGGTGGCGGAGGGGGCCCATAATCTGGATAGTAGAAGAGGCCTTGAGGTGGAAGGCCTTGAGGTGGAAGAATTGGCGGGCTAGATGACGGAACCGGTGCTTGAGGCGCCTGAAGATATGCATATTGCGCAGGATGAAGAGCCTGCGGACCAAGTGGTGCTCCTGGGTACGGTAATTGTGGAGGGGGTTGGACTGGTGCTGGAGCTGGGGTGCTTGAATTACTTCCTGGACCCAACATCTCGGGGTGCTTAGAGTCGCGATGATGAGACTGCTTGGGCGGCTGATCTTGCTTTGACGATGGGGCCGGACCTGTACGGGACGATGAACGACTTAAAGTGTTCTTGGCGGAATCAGATGATGTCCTCCGCTTTGGAGCTGGAGTGTCTGAGATCGGTGGCTGGATCAGAGCTTTCGGACCATCGTCCACCAACTCACATTGCTCCTTCGTCTTCTCGGGCCTGGGTGTAGTTTGACAGTCACTGAACGTGCTAGGTGAATCATCATCCGATTCAAGGTACGCCTGCAGATGGATTGGGGTTTTCGCAAGCGTAGGTGATGTCACTGGAGTCGTGCTCGATACATTTGATATCGTCCGCAGGATGGGTGAGCTGGATGATGATGGCGAATTCGGATCTGACTCTGGCAATTTGGGAAGCTGATCCAGACCTGTAGTGGACGACGTAGGTTCCAGAGCGGGTTGTGCAACAATTTCGCCCAACAAAGCTGTACGACTGCTGGAAGTTGAAGAATCTCGATGCCTCCTCGAGATGACGCTGCGGTTGTCCGAATCTTTCTCCTTGGACCGAGGTTTGACACGGACAAGGCGACCGTGTTTGTCGTAGTCAATTTGTCCAGGCATGATGGTGGCCTGCGTCACGTCAACTATGAGATCCAACAAGCCAGGCATGATGATCGGGTTGCTTTACTACTCTGTTGTAAATGTTCATGAAGAAAAGATGCTGAAAGATATACAAATGCTACTCGGAATCGTCGTACAGATTACACAAACTCCAAGTAATCCCAGTAGAGTACAAGATATCGACTAACTAGTCAGATCGCATGATGTGCCCGAAAGGGAAACGTTGCACCACTGCGAAGGCCCGACCCACAACCTTACGTGCGTACACCAGGCAGCAGGAAAGGCTTGGTGGAAAAGGCAAACAGCGTTCTGCATATAATCAGAGTACGAAAATGAGTGTATGGGCTATGGTGCAGTGTAGAAGCCATTTAGAAGCCGTTTGAGTAAGGAGAAGATAAGCACCAATGGCAGATGTTGCTACACGTATACAGGCAAACAAAGGAATATCTCTGAACGAGCGAATCGTAGCCGAGAAGCAGCAAAAACCCGGAGAATGTATATTGTTGAGAAATTAATTTGCCGTCTATGATTGATCAAATAGCGTATAGAGCATGTAGTGCCGTGGTGATACCTGCAAAGCGCTCCATAAATGGCACAGGGAGGTTTTGTATCGTGAGTGGTACGCCAGAATTTTGGGGGTCGGGCAGCAATGCTTGCCGCTATCGCTTCCTTGCATCCGTAAGGGAACAATCATGTACATCATTGCGCCAGTCGAATGAAAACGCTACATGAACCACCTCCTTCGCGCGCGTGGGGTGCCTCAATATCATTGATTAATCTTGCACACTTGTGGCTTGACTTCCCATTAGATGCGTCTGGTTTCGAAATTCAGGGGCAAGAGCTATGCTTTAGGAGACCCTTCTAGTGTCTTGTGGCTTATAGTCGTTTAGATCTTCCCAAAATCTTGGAATTGAGATAACCCGGATCGTGATTCTCTATACTCTTACAGTAGTAATGCAGGTGCGGCCGAACAAAGGCCTTTTCTATATAAAGGAACCCTGTCCCAACATAGATAGACTCACTCAACCCGGAGTACTCTAGCACCTCTTCTTCTGGCCGTTTTCTTCTTCTTGTTGCCTTTGTCGAACGCTACCGCGCTCGCATGATCTCTCCCTACATTGTCAAGATCCTTGACCTTGTAGATCCGAATGATCCAATTCTCACTAGTGAAGGCCTCCTCCAATGTGCTTAATTGGGGACCTTCGGCTGGAAGCTTAGAGCCACGCACTCTATCTTGAGCTTGGCCCGCAGGGAATAAAGCGTTGTAATTGTAGTATGACATCTTGTACCTGTAGACCGTTAACGGGCCGCTGTGCTCAATTGTAGAGATACTGGACTTACATCAAGCTGTTCCTCATAGTTGGCGTAGCTTCATCGTCAACTCTGTACTCCCCTCGAGCAGTAAAGTAATTGCGCTCATTGATTTCTTCGGGCCAGATACCCTCGGATATTCGGACCATCCATAGGAATTTGTTGATGTCGTCACCCGAATAACCCAACAGACCTCCAAAGACCACCAGGACGTAGTCGACGTCGTGCTGCCTAAGGATAGGATAGCTGACCTCCTCCCTTGAGCTCATCGCCTTGCCTACAGTTGCGATGTGCGTGTTGTTCCAGGTGTTGTTGTCTACCAAAGTGGGCCTGTCAGCCATACCACCAATCTGGTAGCCGTAATCCCACCATGACATGATCTTTGCCCTGTCTGGTGTGTTTTGTCGTAACCAGTAGTAGGCCTCGCGGTAATCATCAATAATGTGCTGGCTCCCATCAGGCAGCTTACTAGCAAGTACAACGGATGGAGAGGAATAGGCATTCGATGTTACCCATGTACAGTGCATGACGAACAGCAGTAAGTAGACGGTAAGTATCCCGACGACTGAAGCTTTGGAGATGTAAGAATAAATCCCTATGACAGGAGTCCTTGTTGATCTCAACGAGTCTTTGATAAAATCAGCAGCATTCTTGACGCCGTCACTGGAAGCTTGGCCATTCTGCTGAGGCTCCTTTGGCGTTGGGTTGTCGGCCACGAGGTAGGTGTCCAGTATGTTTGACAACGCTAACGCAGCTGCAATACACACTACGGGCGTTAAAGTCAACATAAGCCGGACCATGACGCCAGCAAAATAGCTTGCTAAGACTGCATAGATGACCACAAAGACGTGTTCATCTTTCAGCTTCTGAAAGCACATGTAAATTCCAGCAGGGAAGAGCCATATCATCAAGTTGAGGTCGAAGAAAAAAGCAGGCCACGCAGTAGGCTGATGTTCCGAAACCGAAGCAATGATAGGAATATGTATCTTGGCATATCCAGTGTCCCACAACGAGTAGAAGCGACCACTCCAGGGAGCAATGACACCAGATACCGTCAATAGGACTAGAAATCCCATAGACACTGCAAAAATAACCAGTATCAAGCTTCGAAGGAGGGTTTGGAATTGCTTGTTGGGGACTTGCTGACGGATGAATTCGACGAAGGCGACTAGTTGGATGAGTCCGAACACGCCTGCAGCTGTCAGAATGTCAACACTTCAAGATGTCAACAGAAGGCTTACCTAGCGCAGACATATGCTCGCTACTTCTAATGGGCAAGAACCCAACGAAAGGAATTTGCATACTGGCTAAAGTACCGAGAGCGAACCATGTGCTGTAGCTGACGTACAGTCTCGGGCTGTAGCGTCCCATACAGATGAGAACGAAAGTGTGAAGCGGCAGTAAGTTCGTAATGAAGACATATCCACCCCAAGCTGAGACCATGTACCCGTAGAAAAGTGCAGTCAGAGCTCCCCACATGGCTGACCCGTTTTTGACAGCCTTAATCCATAGGAAGAAGGTGAAGACAAGCAAGAAAATTGCAATTGCTTCATTGTCGTAACTTCCAGCAACAGATCTTGAGATATAACCAGGTGTTATGCCCATGAACGCAGCTGCGAGCAGGCCAGCTGACGGAGAAGTAGACATCTCAGATGTAATGAGATAGGATGCAACTGCTGTCAACCCAGAAAAACCAGGAGCTAGAAGCACACAGATATTTCGAATATCAACGGGCATCGAAAGGAGGCGGAGGACGTGGTAGATTATACCACTGGTGACCATGAGTCCGGGGTACAACGTGCCTCCAGTGACACGTCCCAACGGATGCCATGTTCCTAGACAGCTCATATCAGCCTGTGTTCACTCTCCTTATAGAGCTAAATTCTTGTGCTAGCTTTAAAGCTTATTCGTGCATCTCTGCTCAGGCTCTCTATGCACATTACAGGGTTGCTCACGGTCGTCGAACCAATCCCAGAAGCTGTAGAAGCCATTTTGCACAAGGTATTTGGTTGCTCGAAAGTTAAACCACGGATCAACTGTTCCTATATCAGCTCTTGTTTGACGGTGTGCGGTGGGAAAGCCCGAGGCTCAAGAAAGGAGAATCGAAGGGACACAGACATTCATGAATGATGCTCTCGAATCCTATAACACAAACCCATTAGCTATTATGAAATCCGAAGTACCGGACGCCCGACGCAAATATAATCTAGAAATGGCAGACGAGACTCTGGCGTCAAGACTTTGGAAGCTTACGTATAACGCTGAATAGCCGACTTGCAATTGCTGCTGCAGCAATTGTGCAAAGAATTATTATCCGAAGAAGACCCCGAGTATTACGACCGCTATCGCCTTTAAGAAATGGTTCTAACCCTGCCGCCACCATCATTGATGCTGTGGGCGAGATGGATGCGTGTCGCCAAGGAAGTCTCAGAAGTCTGAAAGAACAGATCGTGTTTGCGGCTTAAAATTAAGCTTTCCTCCGCGGCCGCCATAATCAAGAGCTCGCCGTTGCCCTCTACGCTTATCTGCCCTTCCTGAAAATATCGCCATCACTAAGTATTGGTATAGATGTAAGACCCTTCCTCAAAGTCCTTTCAGAATTCTACAACCGCTGATTTGCATTGCGGCACCTTTGGCCATTGGAGTACAGCTATAGTGTGGGGAGTATCATTGGCAAAACCCTTCATGAAGACAAACCTGTTCAACTGGCTAGCTGCCCAGGTACAAGGATAATGCGAATTCCAGCCTCTACACGAATCATATCTTGAAGTAGTAAGATGGGGTGCGGAGAAGATGGGGAAAATAATATTTGCTACCTGGCACTGGGCTATGGCTTTCACCAAACCAAAGCACAACTATCACAGCACCCTACGCATACCATTCTATTGAATGAATTCGCACACAGATGCAGCTGCACCGTGCCATTGATGACAAGGTCCTTGAAGGTGCATCTACAATTACATGGGGTATGTCTCGTAGTGCAAGCGAGTAAGCATGGAGCCGCCATGTTCGGCGGATTTCTCGGAGAGAGATCCTCCACGTGAGCGAGCATGTAAGTCGTCGAAGTTGGGTCATTTGCTCGGTTATGGAGGTTTAGGACTGTAGTGGGTAAGAGGACTCGTTGAGCCATTTACGGCCCAAAGGCAAAGCTGTGAAATGCCAGCGCCTTTATTATCCAGGCTCTCTGCGTCGAAAGCGAAGGCCGCAACGCCCCGCAGCAGGCAGCAGCATTCTTCTCGGAAAGTTGTGGGGGTAGCGTTAGCTTTTAGACAAGCTCCACGCTGCGAGACTGCCAACAAGATTATGTGAGAGCTCGCACATGGTGGCAGCCAGTGAAGTGGATGAGACAGGAGGGAGGGCACCCAATCAGAAGTTGAGTGATATTGAGCGATTGGTCCAAGACCGCGTGATTGAATGATACTGCAGCTAGCGATGCATCAATAGAAAGTACGGAGTACTACTAGCTTAGATTGGCTCACCGTACACGTACCTTAGTATTCTCAGACCATCACACAGGACACAGGACACAGGACACAGGAATTAATCGAGTCTTGGCCGGTCAATAAGTGCAAGCCTCATAGTCATTAGTGGGCCACCAGATCGTTTTGCTGCCAACGACTGCCAATTGCCGAGTGGAACGTCGTCAGCACCTGCTGCCACTAAGGGCTTTTTAGGCGCATTGATCGCTACCCGAACTGACATGGCCGGCCTGTAATGACGCCCGATTGACAAGGCACATCTTCGCTGACTGGTTGCTTCATTCTTTCCCTCACACCAATTCCACCCCGGCTCACACCAGTTCACATCATCCTCCCGCAGAATGTGTTGCCCGATTACTAGGGTTTGTTCACCACCCTCAGCGCTCGCCGTGAGCCGCTTCCAGTTGGCTCGAAATGCCCATCCCTGCCCATCCTGCCCGTGAAAGCTCAAAATGAGGGCCCCCTCCCATTGACAGCCTCGCTTTTCTCATCATCTTCTGGCTGTACTCAAACATCCTCACTCTTAATCTTCATTCAACAACGATCAACTGGTTCGTGTTTCAAGGTATGCTTCCGTCCACCTCATAACGCTGATCAGTACTCAAACTTGTTGGTTGTTCGTCGTAGCTAAACTGCAAGCATCCATTAGACAGCCTCGCACTTCTACCAACCTCAACCACCCAAAACATGGCTGCTCTGCTTGAGCAGGTCCTTAAGGACAAGAAGGACATCTTTGCCCTCGAGAACGGTCACTTGCCAGCTGCCGAGTATCACCGTCGTTGGGAGCAAGAAACGCAAAATCTAGCGACCCTCCTCAGAGCTCCACCTACACGTCACGCCAATGGCCAATCTAGCAACCATGAGTCTCAACATACCGACTCAGCCGGCCTCGCAGCAGGAAGCCATGACTGCGTAAGTCTACAAACATAGCTGCGAGAGTAGCTCTCACTGACGCCGACGCAGGACGATGTTGTCTCATACAATGCACTTGTACAGGCTCCACAACAGCAGCAAGCGAGACTACCACAGGCTCAACCGCCAGTCGATCGGTCCGTTGAGATGGCACCAACAATGTCGAGGAAACGGTCGAGTACTTCAAAATTTGGGCCTGCCCCATTTAGCGATACTGAAGAGCAAGTCCCACCTCTAATACTGGACTGGCAAACCGACAACAACTCTCCCTTCAATGGTCTCAATGCCCGTTCATTCGCCTCTCCAGCTTTTAAGAAGCGACGTCAATCATTACAAGTCTCAGAGAGCCCGCAAGGCATTAAAGTGTACGAGCCTTCGGCTTACTGCGAAAATCAACCCGTCCTGTCGCCCACTTTCCCCTTGGATGTTCAACATCACAGGGCATCCAGCCAGCACTACATTACCACTTCCCCTTACCCACCGTCCTCCACAACGTCACATTCACCTGCGACTAGCATGTCAGATCTTTTTGCTCCACAAACACCAAGTACAAGTACTTGCATGAGCCGTGAGCCCAGTCTCTATGAAAATATGAGTATGATGAGATTCAAGTCTCAGTCCTCTGATGACATACACGACTCTCAAACTTTCAATACTCAATCAACATCGAATGCTAGTCAGAGTAATGATTTGTCTCCTTTCAATCCATCTCTTTCATTCTTTCATGCGAGTGGAGTTGCAGACGATGCGAGTTGTTCTCCTGTCTCCAACCTCACGACATATTACACATCACCATCGACAGTTATTCATGATAATACCATGACAAGATCTCTTTCATCAGAATCTACCGAGTCATCGAAGTCGCGCAGCTCTCGCCGTAGTCTTCAAGAAGTAGTACAAGGCCAAGGCGCAAGACACATAAAACCGAAGGAGAACAGCACTTCGATGTCACGCCAACCTTCGTCGTCGTCTTGTGCTGGAGTCGACATGGGTCGTACGCGCTCAGAAGATGGGCTCAAGGTGGTAATACCTAAGAATCAAACCTACGTGCGACCGCAACACCCCAAGGTCTTTTGTGAGCAATGTAACATTAAGCCAGAGGGCTTTCGTGGTCCTCATGAGCTCAGACGTCATGTGGAGAATAAGCACAGTCCTACTCGCACGGTATGGGTTTGCAAAGATCGCTCTGCAGATCAGAAGTTTCTTTCCAAATGTAAAGCGTGCAATGAAGGCAAAATGTATGGAGCATATTACAATGCCGCTGCCCATCTTCGCCGCATTCACTTTCATGCGAAGGAAAAAGGCAAGAAGGGCAAAGGCAGCTTCAAGGAAAAGCCGCGGGGTGGAGACGGCGGAGGGGACGACCCACCCATGGAGATCATAAAACTATGGATTGAAGCTTCGCAAGTGTCTAAAGACGATCCCCCCATCAAAGACGATGAGACGGACGAGAGCGGCAGCGCGAATTACCTCATGGAAGACACACCCGACGAGTATTACGGTAATGGATACTGCCAATCCAACTCGTTGCCCTCGACAGACGCCTCTACACTTTTGCAACCATCCTTCACCTCTCAAGACAGTAGCCACGCCAATAACGACGTCCCCTTTTCGCCTAGCTACGATACTAACACCTCTTTCGACATGACCCCCTACGTTCAATCTGCGCCATCGATGTTCACCTCGTCAACTCCAGCTACCGAGTTCGACGTGGACACCAACGCATCACTTATCTCACCAATAAACCAAGATCTCCCTTCACACAACACCATGAATGTCGACTTTCACAACCCCGATTATCCCGGATCGCTCGATCAATTCGATCCGAACGATCCATCTCTCTACCCCTTTGCATGAAATTTCAGAATTCGTCTTGCATCGAATTCACTGTACTTCATGTGCCTGACGTGTACCTTGATGTACACGTCAGCGTACCTAGGTGTATACTTTTTCTGTTCGTTACCCTTCTTGTATTTCATATTTCGTTTTATTGGATATATTTCCAATTTGTCTGTTATGGAGGATTGTAAGGGTCTCGTTGGAAGCGCATGCGCTTCTTGTTCAGAGTCGGAGATGGTAGTTTGTTTTATGATTGCTATGATCGCAAGGTGTATATTGCTGTTCACGTTGTTGCGGTTGGTGGGCTCTCTCGATCAGCTTTTCTCATTGTGGAGGATTATAACGGCTGGCTTTCTCATTTATTCTTGCGTGTATGCAATTGCTACACGGAAGTGTTTGTCGGTGGTCAAGTTTCAATTGCCTCAAAGCAATTGGACTGCTATCTTGTCGTCACAGTGTATAGGAAATCGAAAACTTATACACCCCACCTGACTACATAACTGTACTCGCCATCTTTTACCGGCTCGTTGTAGCGTGAAATTGTAGAGCATTGCCACCCGGACAAGCCGTAGCCAACCAATGCGGCTAAGCCACACGTGCCTAAAACTCACATGCTATAAATGGTTACGAAACATCCCGTGGCTCAGCAATACCATGATTGTCAAGTGCATTATAAGTTTTTGGGCATCTCCTTGGGGATGAGGATGTTCTGAGCTAAAACGGAAATCCAAGATTGACCTTCCGCTCCCAGTCGTACACCCAATCACAAAGCTAGCTGCCGCCACTTTGCTGCTGACTAATATTCCAAGACTCGCTGCGCCTCAATCCATTTAACAAAGACCTTCAGCTTCTGCAAAAGTAATACGTTTCCTGGATCCTAGAACACTCAACATCATCGAGAAGTATCTTGCTGTGGGTGCTGCTTCCTGAGTACTAACATACAAACCTTACGGATACATTCAAGCAAAGTATGTCGCGCGCCAAAAGAAACCCTCTGGAGTCCTCCGGTCGCATATCTGTGGCCACACCCACATCAGTGAGCACATTCAGCTAAACGATCACATAGACACACCAATACTGCCCATCAGTCTTTCCTACGATCAATCACTATAATGGCAAGCCAAGGGTACTATAACCAGGGTCCTCAGTACCCGCAACAAAGGTATGTCAGACATCCTGCCCGGTAGCGATCGCAACTACTACTCGGGCTACCCACCCGCACATTCATATGCGACCTTCAAATAGCAAAGCTGACTCTTCATTGCAATACATAGTTATGGCGGTTATCCTCCTCAACAAGGCTACCCCCCTCAGCAACAGTATGGCGGATACAACCAAGGTCCTCCTGTATGTGCCCCAACCTCCCTCAGCCCGAGAGCAGAATAAGCCCAACTCTGCTACCGGTGTATGGTCATATACGCCTTGATGGCGGAAGAGGTGGAAGTTGCAAGGAGTAATAAGCAAGTGCGGATTTGGATAGGCGGCTAATGTGATGGAATTTCTTAGATGCAATACCAGCAAGGCCCCCCACAGCAGGTAGTTGTCAAACAGAAGAGGGACAAGGGATGTTTAGAAGCCTGGTAAGTCCTTATTCTCGTGGTTCTACAATTTCTTTCACTTCAAGTCTATCTACACTCCCGCCCCGGAATGAGTTTGAGCTCACTACCTCGAGTTCCTTTGACTCTTCAACTTCACTTATTGATTAGTACAAAATTGCTGACTAGACCTCGTTCCCCACAGTCTCGCAGCACTCTGCTGTTGTTTCGTCGCTGAAGAAGGTTGCGAATGCTGCGCCGACTGCTGTGAATGCTTTGGAGATATGTGCTAAAGCGAACGCAAAAGCCAGCCATCAGATTGGTGAATAACTTTGGGAAGACGTCAAGATTGGTAATAATATGGATCAAGGCTACCAGGCTAGCAGGGAAGGGGTCAGACATGCGTGTTTTCGGGCTCTTTGCCTCCATGTCTTGATTTGTTAGGGCATTGAAGGAGCGGTTTACTTACGGCCTCATCTGTACATTGGTTTGGGCGCCTCTCCTTACTGTGTTTTTAGTTCTACTTAGTCGAGTCAAGCAAGCACGGCGCTCTATTTACATGACAATGCTACAAGTTGCTGCCTCTTTTCCATCATAGTAGATTACAGTCTAATCGAAATAGAAGAGCGCTGACCCTAGGCGCCAAATCCTTCTTGTCCACTCTCCGTTAAAGCACTGAAGATGATCCCCAAACCCCATTTGATACTCGACTAGATCGACAAAGAGATCTCCGATCTGACTCAAAGCAGCTGCATGGCAAAAACCCCCAACGCGCAGTGTGTTCCTGTATGAGGACTTCCTACTCCAAGACCGAAACCATGTCCAGAGTGGTACCTCGTTTTGTTCACATCAATATGCCTTCAGATAGACTCTATCTGCTGAGGACAGATCCTATTCATCGATGTTTTAAGGGAATCTTCAATCTCTAGGCTTGGGTCTCCTAAACATGGATGTTCAGAGATGGTTATTTGGAAACGGCATCCAGTGTCAAATGGGGCAGGTTTGCCGGCCCGCAAATTTGTATATTTCTTTCCCTGTAACGCCAGGCTGACGTTAGCGTGCTTTGGCCACTCCCCAATTACTGAACTCTGCCTGAATAATGCTTGTTGAGATTCTTGGATTTGCCAGCCATTAGCATCTTTGCCTCCCTTTTTCCCTCAGTGAGGACCACGATTGAACCTGCCATGGCTGTTTTACGACTGTCACTACCGTAACGTATTGCAGCATGTTGGCCGATAGAATTCTGACTATCTTGTCTGTCACACCAGCTCTACAATGCTCAGCATGCCGCTACGTCCCGTTCTACGCTCAGAAAAGCCTTGCATCGCAAACCTCTCCTGCTGAGATTCGGTTGGCCCACCCTCCCAACTTATCGAGGCGCATGTACTCTACTTCGACTCCTTCCCAACCA
Source organism: Cladonia metacorallifera KoLRI002260 (assembly GCA_000482085.2). Classification (NCBI taxonomy): domain Eukaryota; kingdom Fungi; phylum Ascomycota; class Lecanoromycetes; order Lecanorales; family Cladoniaceae; genus Cladonia; species Cladonia metacorallifera. The sequence continues at coordinate 953,897 of KI911125.1, forward strand.
TTACCTACCAGAGCGTCTGATTCGACCTTCTCCTACCGAATTGGCGCTTCTTTCTCCGGCAAAAGTCGCCGCTTCGACCCCAAAGAAGATGTCTACACCTTCGACCATTCACGAGCTCCTACTTCAGAAAAAGATATTTACACAGGCCGTCCAAAAAGCGGACAAGATGCGTTCTTCGTCAGTAACGCAGGCAACAGTAATGGCGTGGCATTCGGCGTAGCAGACGGTGTAGGAGGCTGGTCAGATTCCGGCATCGACTCTGCGCATTTCTCTCACGGAATGTGCAAATGGATGGCCAAAATCGCAAGTGATAGATCAAGCTCAGAAAAAGACCTCACACCCCAAAAACTTCTTCAAGATGCATACAACAGTCTCGTCGAGGACGGGAAAATAAGTGGCGGTGGCAGCACAGCCTGTATAGTCGTCGGCAACCCCAACGGTACCCTACGCGTATCCAAGTAAGCCACGCCTTCCCCCTCGATCCCCCTCTCTCCCTCTCTCCCCAGCCTCCCACTAACCCTTCCTCCTCCACCCCACAGCCTCGGCGACTCCGGCTACATCCTCCTCCGCCTCAACGCCGTCCACCACTTCTCCAACCCCCAAACCCACGCCTTCAACACCCCCTACCAACTCTCCCTCGTCCCCCCCAAAATCCTCGCCCTTACCAACCTTTTCGGTGGCTCCCACCTCTCCGACTCCCCCACCGACTCAGAAACAACAACACACTCTGTCCGCCACGGCGACGTGCTAATCTTCGCTACCGACGGCGTCTGGGATAATCTCTCACAGATCGAACTCCTGAAAATAGTCTCTAAAACCATGACTGATGCCCACGCCTGGGTGCTCAACTCCGATGCAAACGGAATATCTGTCTCGGACTCCCTCGACACTCTGACGCATAAAAATGAGGATAAAAATGGACATGGAGACAAAAACAGATTTTTGCAACTGCAAACTAAACTCGCAACTAACATCGTTAGCGAAGCCAAAAGCGCGAGTTTGGATAGAAGAAGAGATGGGCCGTTTGCGAGGGAGGTGCAGAGACATTATCCGGCGGAGAATTATAGGGGGGGGAAGGTGGATGATATTTGTGTTGTTGTGGCTGTTGTTGTTGAGGAGGGGGGTGAGAGGAGGGTGAAGGAACGGGCGAGGTTGTGAGAAGAGGAAGAGACTGGTGGGTGGTGGGAGAGTGTAAAGGGAATGGGAGGAGAGAAAAAAGGGTAGTGGTGTACGTGTATATTGATGTAGCGTGCTTGCTTGCATTATTGGCATTGGGCGGCGTTTTGTTTCTGTACACTACCGACATTGGGAACGGACATGTACATGCACCAGGAGATAGATGTATAATATATGTAACTTGGATACCCCATGTACTATCTATTACTGTTGCTGCAAGCTCCCTTCCCTTCATCTTCTGTCCGCTGTATTCACAATCATTCATGCATGTTCCAGATATCATGATGGACTCATTCATATCATACCCCATCCCCCGCATTCACCCCCATACCCCCCTTTCCCTTTCCGTTCATACATACAACGCACGCACTTCGCCCCAGATAAGAGATATACTGGTATTGTGGGTGGGACGATGGAGGAAAGCTATTAGTCCCTCAATTCATAAATGTGCTTGGGTATTAGGGTTGAGGGTTTAAAGGGTTGAGGTTTGGTGAGTGTAAGGGCGTGTGGAGGAATTATGGGAATGATCGGGTAGGGAATAGCAGAAATGATGGGGAATGATTGTGTGGATGTTAGGGTTAGGGGTTGTATGAGCAGGTAGGTTGGTTTGTGGTGAAGTATCAGAGTGAGAGGTTTGGAAGTTGATTGTTTATGATTTGTTAGATTTGGTTCTATGAATATGATTTTTGACTTTCCATCTACGTAGCGGCAGGCTGTACCAAGATATTACCTGCGTAGTAATTGTCAGTTACCATAATCCTTTTTCCCCTTTGCAGCTCAGAGGAATTTCACTCACCACCATCAGGATAAAGCACCTGCCCATTCAAAAACAGCCCCCCCGGCCCAGCAAGGAAAAGTATACAAGCCGCCATATCAGAATCGTGACCCGTTCTGCGCGCCGGATTCGACATCTCCATCTCGAGTTTTGATTTCTGATCCTCGCCTGACGAGCCGGCTGTCATTTCGCTGGGGAATATCCCTGGCGCTATGCAGTTGACGCGGATGCGGGCGTCGACGAAGGTGGTGGCCATCATGCGGGTTAGGTGGATGAAGCCTGTGTACGTGCGCTTTCAATTAGATCTCTCTCTCTCTCACGGTTTTGGTCGAATGGATTAAGGGAAGAGGGGGAGGGGCGTACCAGCTTTTGATGTGGCGTAGGCGAATTGGCCTGAGCTGGTACCTTTCATGACGCCTGAGATGGAGGCAACATTAACGACGGAAGGTGAGTAGCCGGGAGTAGCGTCTCGTGCTTTGCCGAGGAGAGGGAGGAAAGCCATTGTAGTGAAGAATTGCCCCGTGAGGTTGGTTTGAAAGGTCTCGGACCATTGTGAGGGCTCGCTTTGCATGAAATGCTCGGAGATTGCTTGGGCGGAGCTGAAGTCTGGCTTGCCGGCTTGGGAGAAGCGGGTGTTGTCATCTCGTGCGATGCCGGCGTTGTTGACGAGGAGGTGGATGCCATTTGATTCTTTGCTGGCGACTTCGTTGGCTAGACGCTTGGCGTCGTCTTTGCTGCTGATGTCGCCTGGCAGTGCTATGATTTTGCCGGGGCCGGTGTTGTATTGTTCGAGGACCTTGTTCAGAGCTTCTTCTCGTCTTCCGGTGATGTAGACTTTGGCGCCGTTTGAGACGAGGGCTTGGGTAATCATGAGACCAATGCCTGTTCCACCTCCTGTCACAACAGCTGAAAGGTTCGAGACATGGAAGAGATTGGAGGCCTTGAGTTCCTCGTTGGACCTGGCTGAAGGATTGTCTGATGCCATTGTTTGTTTTATGATGAAGCTGGAGTATTTGGGAACGGTTCTGCGTGCGAGGTTTGAAGAGGGTCTTGCGAGCAGCTTCAGCATTATAAGTCTGGAGGTGTTGTGAGGGGCCACCGTTGGTAGGCATCTTCTCTTGGGTCACCATGACGTTCGATACCTTCATGACGTCGGAGCTCTTCGTTGGCGACCCGAGAAGTGAGGGCTAAGGTATGAGGATCCATGGCAAAGTACATCAATATTATCACTATGAGACCGCAGTCTAGCAATGAATTCGCATGGCATAACGACGCATTTGTGGAGTTGCAAAGAAGGCTATCATTCATCGCACATTATTTGTGCACAAGATCTGTATACACTTTGCATAATTCTGGGTGTCTTGGCGTGTGCATACACAGTATCCAGCGAAATAATTAATAGCGCCCCGCTAAGGAAACCGCCAAGCTTACATGTAAAAAATATCTACTAGAAGCTTCGATCAAACAACAGGTGTATTCACCTGTCCTTTCTGAGCAATCGAAACTTCTAGTGACATGTTAAGAACATTAGCGTATTGTGGCGCGCTATGAAATAATATGCCTGTAACGGTGTAGGTAAAGCTTTCGAATCCTTAGCGCGAAAACAAAAACCACCGCTTGTTCATCCTACCACCACAACTATATATAAATGTTTTTTCCCGAGATCTCAATGAGAAAATAGAGCTTATGGACGACGAGACTGCAATTGACGCATTCTCACTATTGTATTCCTCCTCTCAGGTGTTCTAGGCTCGGAGTCTCACCTCTCCCTCAGAAGTTTTGGCTCGGAAACAGAGGATCTGTAAGACAAGCCATTTCGCCGCAGCATGTGTTTCGTTGATTACTTCTCTCTGGTAATCATGCTGCTTGTGTTGAGGCCAGATCCTCTGTTCTTTAACATATCGCTTTAGCAACTACACGGCAACGCTGCCAACATCTTCGCATCGATGTCATGGAGCTGATGAATTACCTGGTAAAGATGGAACGATAGCAATGTAGTGGCCCTTATGCCCTCCGGAAGGCCTCACCATAGGCGCATTTTCGTACGTCAACCTTGGGTCAAGTAAAGGCTAAAAGGACCTCGAACGAACAATCTTTTTATTCTTTTGCTTTACAAAGGATGTACCGAGGCGCAGGTTCTCGGTAGTAATGCCGTGAAACGGGTGCATCATTTATTTTGCATCATGTCTTACATGGAAAATAGAGGCGATTGAAACAGTTTACCAGGTCGAGCGGGAACTTTTTCTTGATATGCATACACCAGCAGCCTGTCTTTATAGAGGCTGCTTGAAAGAAAGACCTCCCTTTAGGAAGGGGGCACAGCTCCGGAAACTGGTACAATACCATTGCAAGCACTCGCCAGCTTGCTCGACTCGATATGTCCTACCAGACTTCCATCCTTCGAGAATTGAACGGCCGATCCATCAGGCTTATAAGCATCACAGCCATGAGCAGGTAGTCTCTGCGACGTGTCGCTAACGAATGCCAAGTAGAGGTCCTGCGTCAAATGGCTAAGCGCCACCTCAAGATCCGTACCTGCACTGTGGGCAATGCCCGAGGTTCCGAAGATCAGGGGCAATTCCGAAGAATGATATGAACCTTCCTAGGGACGTGGTGAATTGTTTCGAGAAGTTTCCATTGTAGAGGCATCGATAGGTTGGGACTGAGACCGCGATGACTGGGAGCTTTTTAGCACGACTCGCATCATCGCTATCACAGGCGCCCAAATGTTCAATATCAAGCAGTCCTCAGAAGTAGGCCCCGAGATCAGCAAACTGACGAATCAACGGTGTATGCAGTCTGGCTTGAACTTCGAATCTGGGGACACGAAGCACCAATTCGGTGGCATTAAGAGCAAATTGAAGAGAAGCTACAGGAGGTTTCGCGAAGGGAGTCCCGAGAAAATAGGCAATCCTTGGTGTTGTATCGTCGATGAAGCCATGGACAGTCCCGATAGTAGTAATCATGCTCAAGGAAATGGTGGATACGCCGAGTTCGAGGGACCGACGAAATGACAAGCAAAGATCGAAGGCTTCTTTGTCCGCCCAGAATACGGAAGTAGAGCATGGCGAAGAGCGAGCTATGAATTGAGAGGCCTACGTTCCTCACTTGGCGGCTCATCTGGGCCTTTTGACCATTCCAAGTTCCACATCATCTGCGAGGTTTGTCGAAGTCCCGCCTGGTCATCCGACACATTAGCGACATGAGTTCGTGGAGCTGGCGCCTCTTTCCTCGGACTAACATGACAGACTTAAGCCTACCTACCCATAGACTCATATGGGCTCAACTTGGCGCAAATTCGACAAGTGGGGCTGTGTAGCTTTACGATTCCAGGGCCCTCTTGGATGTAACCCCTACTGGTATGATCCTCCCCTCCCACTTGCCGTATGGAGGTGTACCCTTTCTGCGATTTTGTTAAACGGGTTAGACTGCGGCTCAGTTCAGACCTTACCACATGTGGTCAACCTAAGCTGTCCTAGCGTAGGTACATACAGAATGCCGCTTGGGCGTCCAATAGGAAATCAAGCATTGGCTGTTGCTTCGCCTTTTTTTGAACACTCGCTTCCTCTCCTCCATTGAGAATTCCGGTGGACTGGATGAGAAAAAAATATCAAAGCAAGATATGCATCAATGTCGGTCGTTCTTTTGCATCAACCTGATACCGTATTTTTGGCATCGAGAGTCCTCACCTCAATGCTATGTTCCGTTATGTTCTGATCTAGAGTTAGTTAATCTGGTTATCAATTTCTCAGTACAGTGCGCTCTCACTACGACAACATGGCACCCGTTCGAGTCGAAGACACGGAACTCTCTCCAGGCCCCCTCATAGTTGGGGGTGGTCCTGTGGGCATGTTGACTGCTCTTAGGCTGGCACAGCTGGGAGTACCTTCCACACTATGCGAAATGAGCACGCACACAACGCGGTGGCCGAAAATGGATCATAATAGCTGCCATACCATGGAGATCTTTCGTTTAATGGGACTCGTCGAAGAATATCGTCTACAACCTGGCGCGGTGCCTCAGTGCACTGACTGGGATACCATCTTTTTTACCACTTGCGGACCGAAGGGAAAACTTGTATCGAGATGGGTACGTCGACTCGCATGAAATCCAAAGATTATCTGATATACTTCAAAAGGAGGTTGTACTTTTGGGTATCATGCTAGCTGAGGAGGATGGCTTGCTTTCACGACGTAATGTAAGCTTACGATTCCTTTCAGCATATCCCAAACAACGAATCGTACCGAGCCAAGATTCTCTCAGAAAATGATGGGTCACATCCTGCTGAGCCCGGTCAACGCTGCTCACAGATCGTGCTGGAAACCTTGTTAAAGCAGAAGTGTCTCGCCCACCCACTGATTGTATGTCACTATGGATACAAATATGTCTCGCTCGAAGAAGACGATGCGGGCGTGACTGCAGTATTCATAGATTTGAGAAATGAGAAGAAAATGATCAGAGCAGACTACCTTGTCGGAGCAGATGGTGGCCAGAGTCGCGTGAGAAAAAGTGTTGGAATCAATCTTGAAGGAAAGCCATTGTACGCATATTGATTATCATTTCAGCTGCCATTTGCTGACATGCTCCTGATTCCTCTCAAGACCAAGTGCCTTCTTCATGGTCCATTTCCGATCAAAAGCTCTGAGGAAATTGTCCCCATTCGGCAAGTGGTGGCATGCTTTTGGCCTCCATGGCGGCTTTATGATTGACCAAGATGACAACGACACTTACACATGTCACGAACCCTGTGCTGCGGATGCAGAAGCCATCAAAGAGCTCCAAGAACACCCCGAGCAGGTCCCGTACCGCGTCCTCGGCGGTCTTGGTCAGCCATACAAATTCGAGATTGACGAGGTTCTGGTAGCTAATGCTTGGCGCCCGAATTTCGCCCTCGCCGATTCTTATGTGAGTCGTGGTGGCCTAGGTCGAGTGCTTCTTGGCGGAGACGCTGCTCATCGTAATCCTCCACATGGCGGCTATGGCATGAATAGTGGCGTGGAGGATGCCCTATCTATCGCGTGGCGCGTTTCGGCGCTTCACAAAGGCTTCGGTGGAAGGAAACTTCTCAGCTCCTACACGAATGAGCGGCGACCAAGCATGGTGATGCGCCTCGAACGTTGCGATGTCCAAATTGGAAAATTTACGCCGATGATCATGGCTACCATGAAGGCACCTAACAGGGACATCTTCCTCGAGGATAGCGCAAATGGAGAGGAGGCAAGATCGGCAATTGCCAAGCACCTGGACTTCGTTGGGCCAGAAAACATTGACCGTGGGGTGGAATTGGACTTGAGATATTTGAATAGTGAGGTCATTGTCACCGATGGGACGATGGAACCGGCCTTCGACAACCTGAGATATACCCCATCTACGAGACCGGGACACAGAGCTCCTCATGTATTCCTGAGACACTCCAAGAAGAGCATCATAGATCTCTACGGGCCAGAGTGGACGCTCATAGATTTCTCGAGAGTCAAAAGCAAGCACCAACAAGCGAATGGCTCAGCTCGTGTAGGAGCCGATGCTGCGGTGAAAGCATTCAAAGCTGTGGCGACATCTATGAATATGCCGCTTTCTCATGTTTCCATAGATCCCGAGGAGGAGCATGCGAAGATAGTATGGCAAGACTATGATCTTATCTTGATACGTCCTGACGGCTACGTTGCGTGGCGTGGAGGGAAAGAAGGAGCTAGTGACAGAAGGTGCGACCTGAACAAAGACCGTGTCAGAGACATCTTGGGAACTGTGCTGGGTTGGGCAGTCGACCCTGGCTTCGTAGAAGGGGAGAAGAAGGAAGTAAGTATTGCGAATAATTTAACCAGTATTTACGGAGTGCAGGAGGAGCTTGGAGCAGGCGAAGGCCAGGGAGATGCATTCGAAGGATTTTTCAAGGGAGACAAAAGGAGAATGGTTTCAGCAACGGGACCTTGATTCTTATACTAACTCAAGGGTCCGGTCCGAACTTTAGAAAGGCGCCGCCAGAACGGCCTGGATTGCGCGAATGATAGATAAGTTCCTGCAAAATTATAGAAATCCCTTAGTAAACTATGTATCTTGTATTTCAACTTTTGCGCAAGCTTTCTTAGGGCCCTACTTGAGGAGCGTGCTGAGGGTATAGTTATGGGACATGGCCGGAGGCACACCCGGGGCCATGCTTGGGGGCCAAGCTCAGGGGGCATGGTCGGGTGGCATGCTTGGGGACCATCCTTGGGGTCAACCTCTGGCAGGCTTGCTCAGGGGGCTTCGGGCGGAGGCTTCGGGGGCTTTACCGGGGGGCTATTGGGTGCTTTAGGGGTTGTTCTGGGGGTTCACTTTAGGTGTAAACGCACGTCTATAACGTTGTCCATCAACACCCTAAGAGCGGCATCCATCGTCAAGGTTTCGTAATCAATCCGAAAACATTCCTAGAGTTTAACAAACGGGACCCTTCGACGCACACGCGTAAAAACTATCCAGCCTGATCATCACCACATTATCCATGTTCTCGCGATGGCAGCAACACCAACACGGCTAGCAACGCCATCCGCGACGTCAACAGGACCAGATCTGGCAGCAACATCACCGGCACTATCATCACCGCCGCCTCCAGTGCTAGCACCGCATGCTTGCAACACCTGTCGATCGCGCAAGAAAGGATGCGATAAGCGCTTGCCGACGTGCGGATATTGTTCACGGTAGGAGAAGCTTCAGCGTTATGCCCGTTGTGCTGGTTGAAGTAGCTGCGAAGGCTGACATGCTGCACCAGGCGTTCGCTTTCATGTCGATATCTCGCATTAGTACCTGATCGCAAGAAGGACTCCTCTCTCCAGTCTTCATTAAGCTTGGACGACACCTTGCCCCGGGATGATGTTGGACCTGCCGCCAGCCAGGCATACAATATCACGACCATCCACGGCAGCGCGCAATCATCATTGATGTTTGTAGACTCCATCGCGGAGGGAATTCCACTACATCTTTCCGGTCTGCAAAGGTCAGGTGAACCTCTTAGCCTCGATCGTGTCCTGCGCTCACAGGTTGATCGACTCACCCGCGCCAGAGGCTGCTACCTCGATGATATCACCTCAAGATACTTCCAAGGGGTGCATAAGTGGCTACCCGTCATCTCCAGAAAAAATTTCCACGCCGAACTCATCAACAATCAAATCCCATGGCCAGCTGACTTTTCTATCCTCCTCTTGGCCATGTTCCTGGTCGTTTGGCGGCCTTCACCCGAGTCCACAATCGATGACGACCGGGGACCACTACATGTGGTCACAAAAATGCTGTTTGCACAAGTGCAGGCAGTTCTCCCTCCTAGCATGAGGCTGATTCAAGCAGGTCTACTGATTTCCATCTTTGAGTATGCCCATGAACTTAAAACTGCTGCCTTGTTATCCTTAACTTCATGGGCAAAGATGGCTTACATAGTGAGGTCCAATGCTCACACCAGTGGTGAGGCCAGATCTGAAACTAGGGAAGAAAAAAATTTGTGGTGGGGTTTGGTGATATATGAAAGGTAAGAGTTGTGCAGACGGGGACCTGTTGCACTGACTCTTATCATGCTGACATATCAATCTATGATCGTTGTGTGTAGCTGTTCAGGCTTCAGTCAACCCTTTACGACTGAACTTCCAGGCATGAAAGATGAATTGCCCTCTGAGTACGAAGTCCTAGATCAAACTCCTGACACCATTCGCTCGGAGTATAAGTCACTTGCCGATTGGAGCAATAAGACCGTTGGAAGTTTTGGTCGATCAGCTCAGGCTACATTCCTACTTTCGCGCACAATCGTAGGTATGAAAATAGACGACCTGAAAGCGAGGCATTCGGTATTATCGGATATTGATGCCCAACTACAGCAGTTGCTCAGCATTATATTGAAACAAGGTGGAGCTACGTGTGGTCCATATTGTGGTGCCGTTGCTATAACTTTCAAGTATTAAAAACATACGCATCGTCCAGCTTTAATCTCTACTAATTAATATCAGGGCTCTATTTATCCTACACCAATGCCTCTTGGATCAAGCTACCTCGGACGGCGATGTCGGAGTTTTTAAGGAGAGGGCTCTGGCGACTCTTGATTCAATAACGAGGATGCTCGTTGACATTGCATCTTCTTTCAACCAGAACCTGCCTAAACTAGACCTCGAACTTTATCCGCCTATATGTGCACATCTCGTGCGATGGGTAATGTACGACGTTCTAGGAACGAATAGTCTGAGAGATGAGGTGGGGCGTCACAATTTCCAAGAATTGTCTAAAATGCTTTATCATTTAAATGATCGTTGGAAAATTATTGATGATTCAAATTCTATTTGACTGCCCCAAATGTCGGCCCACTCTTTTCATATATCGGACCTTTTCCCACATGATCACATCCGAATAAGCGAATAATAGGGATATCGGAAAGGAATGGAGTATACGCCTGTCAACTCATGATTTGAATCTATTCTTGTCTAAAACACTCAGGTGCGTTTCCCAGGGAAGTAGTAAGAGGATCTAGATGATATCCTAATGTACAACTATAGCTGTCAGGGTCCCCCCACCAGGAAGCAAAGCTTTCATCCATGGAAAGAGCCTCTCCACCCATCTGGCTTGTGTTGCCTTCTCCAGAAGATTGTAACACCACATCCGCTGAGTTAAGGGCGGAGCTGAACGAATCCGAAGAAGATTGTGGCATTGTACTTGGTGCGATTCTGCTGTCCTGCGATTGATTTGACCTTAGCCCCATGTTAGCCAAGACGTCATCATCCAGCTTAAGGACAAGTAGCTGCGTGATCTCTTTAGCCTGAGCAGCAAAGGGTTCGGTGGTTGCATAGACTTCAAATACGGCTAAGGCTTTATGGATGGACTGCCTTGCACCAAGCGATCTCCAACAGAACGGCTTTGCGATTGCAAAAGCAAAAACGGTCATTGTAGCATTCCACAGTGGATGAAGAATCTCACGCAAGCCGAATAGAACGTCGGAATGGAAGCAGACATCGTGGATGATAATTGCCATGGTTATGGCATGCTTTAGCGCACTACGGGCGTGTTGATCGGTCTGCGGATGCCGGTTAGGAGAGAAGTCTGCGACTCGCGCGAAACAAATGAATGGTCGCTGAAGCATGATGTATGCATTGTGATAGTTTATTTCTAGAAGCAGTCGTTGTTGGTGGAGCCAGCTCGGCGCGCCTAAATATAACACGATTGGGCTCTCTTCTACGGACATGGAGTTTGCGGAGCCGGCATCTTTCCTGGGGTTCAGTAACTCTTTTGGCAGCTGACTGCGCCACTCCTCCAAAGCACCTAGCGCTGAAGCCAGCGCATTGGCTTGCTGCTCAGGATCGATGACTTTACTGGTGTTCTCCCACAATTTAGGGGTCAAGTTAAGAGTCTTTATCTCCGCAGAGCAGACTGCAAGTTTGACTGCGTGGATGAAGTACGTAGACACATTCAAATTCTTCCACGATACCTGTGCATTCCCTGGCACAACCGAAAGCTCTCCATCCGACGGAATTGCACATGTTATCGCACATGACTGCACGGCAACCGGTTTTCCAAGCTGCTGAGAACATCTCCCATCCAGCATGTAAAGCAACCACCAAACCCGTTTACGAGCTGTACTATCTCTTGGCTGAAAACGACCACTCGGCTCTTGATGGTAATTGGCTCGAAGACCATTACGGATTGCTGTGCCGAGTAGGCTATATGCCTCTCCGAACATGCTTGCATTCAAAAGATATAAGGCCATCAAGGCGTAACACTGCATGGCCAAAAGCGTGAGCGGGTTCAAGGGCGCAATCTGATCTCGGCAGCGACGATAATACTCGTATCCTATCAACGAGATATCGACAGCAAGTTTCGGACACAGTGAGCGTGGGGCAAGGCCTGCGCTGTGCCCATATTGAAGGCCGAGGGCCGTCATGCAGTTAGTCAACGCCTTTACAGCGCACTGATTCTCAGAGGCTTGCTGCCGATTAAGATCCAGCAATGATAGAAATTCGACTTTGTCCGGAACCTGCACAAGAGGATGATAAGTCTCCCAAAACAATCGAAGGAAGTACGTTTGTTGGTTCTCAGTGAGAAGCTCTTCTGCGAAGGCTTCTCGACTTTGCATTGGGACCGTCGCCTGAGGCAAGTCGGGGAATGGACCGCAATGCGACTCTTCCAAGTCAGCTGTTCCTCTACCAGTGCTAGCATCACTCGTAGCTCTGGTGTGGGTAAAGAAGGCCTCAATCTTCGCGAAGGCGTAGCACGGGCGATCGGGCTGCGTAGGCTCATCCATCGCGGTGACCTCACCTATCGCAGCTATATTCGAGACTACAGATGTCGAAGGCGTTTTAGATCTTGCCGCATGATAAGCAGAATCTTCTGAAAAGGGGATGGTGACGGGAGGAGCCTCCGTGCCGGCACTTCTGTCAGGACTTAGTAACCACTTGGTTCAATTACAATATTACGTACCCTGCTAAGGCCGGACTGGTGGATCCTTGCGATTGATCCTCTGCTGAAGGAAGGCTCGAAAACACGCATCGGACCTTTCCGTTCATACATGGGGAACAAGGCTTCTTCTCCCCACATTTGATCCGGAACGTTCGACACCTTTCACACGCTCGCGTAACCTTCTCTCGTCTCCTGGGCAAGGACTCGGGACGACCGTGGGGTGGGCCCGCCAGGTGGAAACTGTGAAACATCGGGCCGGATCGAATGGGAACCGGTTCCCTACTGGTAGCGCTTTTTGGTCTTCCCTGCTGGGACAGGATACTCGGCTGAAAGGAGTGTCTCGCGATGGGTTCCACGAGGAAGAATAGAAGAAGCTAGAGAAGGAGAATACATAAACAGACATACGTATTTGAGTTCGCTTACATCTGCAAAATTCTGAGGAAAAGATAAGATATGCTGATAGTCGCCGGGCCAAGCCTCCCGCCACGAATACGTCACGAAAGTGTCCGACAATGGGCAACAACATGGTAAACATTTCATTTTGAGGCTGCTGTCGATCACGCCAGCGAGGGACGATTGGACTGGAAATTCGCCGGCGGGATGAACGACAGGGCACGGTCCGAGTAATAAAACCCTAAAGTCCATTCTTATATAATCATTAGACCCACAAGTTTCTCTATTTATCAGCAATTTTACATGGAAACGCGTATTTTTACATTGTAGTCAGTTCATTGAATATTCATGATCCCCGGGTCCACCTTATCAGACCCCCACCTGCAGGCTTTAGGTCCCGTCATCACCCCCACCACCACCACGGCACCTCCCGTGTCGCCACTCGCGACCATCGTCTCTAGGTCGCTCGCTATTGTTCTTAGAGAAAAATAGTTCAAGGATATCAATCTAAGCTCTATTGTTTACTAGCGTTAATCGTGATCCTTATTTCTTAAAAAACCCTTGATTTAGAATAAAATATAAAGCTTAAAACTATTATACAATCTACGCTGCGCAATGGGTCGGGTTAGCCTCTAAGGTAGGCCCCCAAGAATCGCCTAACAACCGACCCGTTGCGTACCATACCTAGCGATGCGCCCTAGGGCAGGTTCAACCTAACGGGTTTAGGATAGGTTAGCCCCTACCTAGACCCTAAAACGCAACCTAAAACCTAACCTATTACGCGGCGTAACTAGAATATATATAAAGACTTTTTATTTTCTTAAAAAAGTTAGAAATAAATTTAAAGTAGTTATTTTAAGTTATATATATTATATAATATATAAAGAATATAAAGTAAAGTTTAATTTATTATATAAAGTATAAAAAAAAATTCTTAATTTAATTCTAAATATTACTATTAAGAAGGTATATAAAAATTATTAAGTTTTTATATAAATTAAACTTTAAATTCTTAAGAATTAACTTACATAAAACACTCTTAATAAGGTAGGGCCTCCTGTTAGGGGTCATTAAGTTGACGTTATCTACCCTAAGGTAAGGGCTCCAGACATGGTCTGGTCCTCATCGGGCCTAGCTCCCGTCTACCCTACATAGGTGCAGGCAGTTTCCTCCTTCATAGCTGCATTACCATTTCATAATCGACATTACCCTATTCAAGCGTTGTTGATCCGTGACACTACCTTAGGTACCCTTCTAAGGGTCGGCTCATACCTTTCGGTTGCGCTCTCGGAACACCAACACTAATAGCGTAAATCAAGGCTTATCGTGGCGTTCTCCGTACAGGGCGCAAACTCGCCGGTGACTTTCGTAAGCCACTGGTGTTGCCACTCGTCCCCGTCGATTAGCTCCAGAGATAACAAACTGGAGCTTTGACATCTTATAAATATATTCGCGGCTGGCCCAAATCAGAAGGGGAATCTTCCTTCTCCCTCCTTCTGGTAAGAGTGCTTGTGGAAGATCTAGAGTGTAACCGATTCCAGAAGGAGAACAGAAAATGAGGCTGCAGGCTTCCCTGCCTGGCAGGCACCAAATCTGTTCCATAGATCTTGTACGAAAGGGTAAGACTTACCTACCCAGCTTTGTGCTTACTGGCTGGCCAAAAAGAGATGGTATAGGCGGATCTACAATATGCAATTGATTCCGCCCTATCGGCGAGTATTCGCCATTATGTGCGAATAGATGCTATTGCCTATGGTGAAACCGTATCGAGAAGGCTTCGTCAGTAGATATGACTTAAGCAGAACGGCAGAAGGCAAGCTTAGAAAGCCAGCTCAATTTTCTCATCGTGTTCTTGGAAGAATAAGATTCAACTCTTCTCCAAGACCTTGTCATTTCTTCACCAGCGATGACTGACACTACCGAAATGCGTCGAATTGTTACTTTTGCTGGCTTAGGGTCGAATTGTATGTTCTCAGAGCATGTTCTCGCTCTGGCCATAGAAGACTCGAGCACTTTGGAAGCTCGACTTTTACTGGAAGCGTGCCATGGTGTCTTCAAGACAGTATTGGCTACTGCCAACCTCAAAGAAACTTTCTCCGCGAACATTGACCTCGAGGATTTCATGACACCCAAGAGTCTCATACAGCCACCGGCTCGTTATCGAAGGAATAGCATTATACAACATGTATATTTATATTTGGCTCAACTCTTGAGATACATGCGGTTCTCGAAAGATAGCCATAGTAAGGTCCTTGGCTTGGCCGGCTTTTGTGCGGGACTGTTACCTTCTGCGGTGATTGCTACAAGTCGGACAACCACAGAGCTGCTCTCTCGCGGTCAAGACTTTTTCTATGTCGCATTGTATTTGGGCATTAGAAGCGAAGGCTACAAGCAGGCCATGATTCGGAATGAGCCTTGTTCACCAACCTTGCCCTGGAGTGTGGTTGTGGAAGGGCTTTCTGCCCAGCAAGCACAGGAACTTCTGCAAGAACATACTAAACAGGTGCATTCTCTTTTCCCAAGTGAAAAACAAAGATTAACCGGGACTATAGGCTTCAGAGTCCTATATCTACGTCAGTGCCATCAACTCGAGTAGCTGTGTTACCTTGAGCGGAAGAGGTGACCATCTTGATCGATTCAGCAGACAGGGTCTGCCTTCGCGCTGCAAAGTGCGAGCAACCAAAGTCTATTGTCTATATCATGATCGACGACACCTTTCGATGGTCCGAGAAGAAGTGCTTGGGGACCTTCGACACAATGAAAGGCTATTTTCATCGCCCTTACAACTCGTCAGTCCACTCTTCTCTGGCATTGACGGTAAACCCATCAAGTTTGGGAAACTCGTGACCTTCGGAGACTTCTGTGAGACTCTTCTGGAGATGATCTTATTAGAGCCAGTGGATTGGGTAGCCATGGAGGATAACATCCTTACCAGTGTCAGGAAATCGGTCGAAGCCACGGAGTCGCCTCACGAGATCATGAATTTTGGCCCCGGATACGGCATGTCAAGAACGAAGCTCACACTATCTGATCATGTCAAAGTTCTTGATGCAACTGTTAATCCAAATATAGCGTCGCATACTGGTCCAGAGCTGCCACCATCCGATGCAATAGCAATAGTGGGCATGGGTTTGGACCTTCCAGGAGCTTCAGACGCTAGTACACTTTGGAGAAACCTGAAAGAAGCTTTGAATAGTTGCACCGAGGTAATCCCTACGATAGACTGCAAGTTCAAGCTTATCAGACTAATTAGAATATCATAGATTCCCGCGTCCAGGTTCCATGTTGAAGATTTCTATCAGAAAGAAACCGGCCGTACGCTAAACACAAAATATGGCAACTTCATGGAGAACCCATTCCTTTTCGACAATGAGCTCTTCAAGATCTCCCCTCGCGAAGCTTCATCTATTGACCCCCAACAACGGGTCATGCTTCAGACTGCCTATCGCGCTCTCGAAGATGCCGGGTATGTGCCTGACTCGACGCCATCATTCTCGCGAAAAACTTTCGGTTGCTTCATTGGGAACGCCACGATGGACTACACCGACAACCTCAGAGATGAAATTGATGTTTATTACAGTCCAGGTAGATGATGCTCTCCCTAGCTCTCATTACTTCGTTGATCAATCTTGCTAGGAACATTACGGGCCTTCCAAAGTGGACGAATTTCATACGCTTTCAAATGGAGTGGACCTTCCATCACTTTGGATACGGCTTGTTCTTCATCAATTACCGCAATACATCAAGCCTCGAGGGCGTTGCTCTCTGGAGACTGTCGAGCTGCCCTTGTTGGAGGTGTTAATGTTATTACCAGTCCTGATGTAAGCCATGATCTTTTCAGCTCAATGATATACTTGAAATGCGAGTTCAAATCAGAGTGAAGTAAATGCGGGAGAGATGCTGCGAGATAGTATGTGTTCTGCTGCATCGACTAATGATTACCAGATGTATCTTGGCCTTGACCGAGCTCATTTTCTCAGTCCAACAGGCCAATGCAAGTCATTCGATGAATCTGCTGATGGATACTGCCGCTCCGAAGGCTGCGTCGCGTTCGTACTGAAAAAATTCGACGACGCGATGGCTGAAGGCGATCAAATATTGGGCATCATTCGAGGCGTTGAGATCAATCAAAGTGGCAATGCGCGCTCCATAACGCATTCCCATGCACCAACGCAAGAAGATCTATTTGATAGAATACTGAAGAAAAGCAAGATTCATCCTCATCAGGTAAGCAAAGACTCGGCATGGGGACTTGAGACCCTGAGGGACATCTCGCCTTTTCTTTACAGTAAAGATTCACACTGTAGTTGTTATGTCCAGATTGCTGACGTTTGACACCCATGATAGATTACGGTGGCAGAGACTCACGGAACTGGCACTCAAACAGGAGACGTCAGTGAGTTGATCGGTATCCGAAAAGCGTTTTGCACTGGTCGAGATCCTTCAAATCTTCTCCATCTTACCTCTATCAAAGCCAATATCGGCCACAGCGAGGCCGCGTCAGGAGGTGCCGCGTTGGCAAAACTGCTGCTCATGATGAAACACCGGGAAATACCTCCGCAGATATCTCTCAACACGCTCAACCACAAGATTCAAGAACTTGGGACCGATGGTGCTGTGATCAGCCGGAACGGTGCCCTTTGGCCTCGTCCTTCGAGTCATCCGCGGCTAGCTCTACTTAACAACTTCGGAGCAGCAGGTGCCAACGGTGCTCTTATACTACAGGAGTATTGTGAAAACAAAACTGACGACGAGCATGAGGATCCGGACTGTGATCAAAGCTATATGCTTGGTTTCTCGGCCAGGAGCGACACCACTCTCCTTCAGTGTCGGGATGCTTTGATATCTTATCTACAAAGGCCTATCGATTCGGTTTCTCTCCGTAATATAATCTATAGCAGCACTGCCCGGCGTCAGGTCTTTGAACATCGCATTGCTGTTGTTGGTTCAACTACTGAAGAATTAGTTGACGAGTTGAAGACCGCGCAACTTCACAATATTCGGGAATCAGTAGACACAGAACCGCATGCAGTATTCGCGTTCTCGGGACAAGGATCACAAGTAGGTCTTAATGAAAAAGCTTCCAGAAAGCCACAGCTAATAGTTGATTTAGTATCTTGGCATGGGCCGCGAACTTATGATGGCATATCCTGAGTTTAAGAAGACAGTCCTGAGATGCGAGCAGTGGTTATTGGGAAATGGATATCCTGGATTTATTGACATAATCATGTCTGTTGATGATCACACCAGTCCAGCTCCAAATCTACAGTCTTTTCAGACAGCAATGTTCGTCTTGGAGGCTTCCCTTGCACGTCTTTTGATTTCGATTGGCATTATACCGACGCTTGTGGTTGGTCACAGGTAAGTTCACTTAACTCACGTTGAAGTCGTCATGCTGAAGGTCAATATTAGCCTTGGAGAATACGCTGCCTTGGTGATTGCTGGTGTTCTCGATTTGCAAAGTGGCTTGAGTCTGGTAGCACATCGAGCGAAGCTTATTAGTGAACTATGTCAACTCGAAGCGACGTCAATGCTCGCAGTGCATCTCAGTGCAGTCGTTACGACAGACGAGATTGACAGTCATCCAGAACTTCACGACTTGTCTATCGCGTGTGATAACGGTCCATCAGATTCCGTTGTTGGCGGCCCACTTGATCAAATTCGAAGTCTGAAAGAGAGACTAAGCAAAAAGGACACGAAATCGAAGCTTCTAGAGGTTCCAGTTGCCTATCATACAAAGGCAATGGATCCTGTACTGGATCGGCTGACAGATTTCGCCAAGACAATCGAGCTCTCAAGTCCGAAACTCCCCATATTGTCCAACGTATTTGGCCGTCTCATCCGTCCCGGAGAAGAAGGCTTCACAAGCGAATATTTTGCTGCTCATGCTCGCCAGACAGTTGCCTTGAGGCTAGGAATACAGGACCTGCATAGTCACGGAATGACCGCTGAAATCTCTAAATGGGTTGAGATTGGTCCTCATCCATCATTACTGCCAATGGTCAGCACCAACCTGGATCGAAATAATACAGTCTTTCTTACATCATTACGGAAAGATACCTCGGACACTGTATCATTTGCTCGACTTCTGTCCCATTTCTATTTGAACAGTACAGGATTAGACTGGAGAAATGCTTTCGATAACCGAGCGGCTATGACAACCATTCCGGTTATGCCATTCATGCAGCAAGAGTTTGGTGTCCATTACCCCCATGAGCACACTAAGAGCGGCGCTGCTGTGCTTACTCAGGAGCGGGGTTCTCAGACCTCGTACGCGTTTCTATCCAGGATTGTACAACCTCTTTCGGAGACTAACAGCCACGCCATTTTTGAGACACCGATTGCTATCTTTGCAGAATATATACTGGGCCACACAGTGTGTGGATACGCTTTGTGCCCCGCGTCAGTATATCACGAGATAGCTCTATCTGCTGCGAAGCACCTGAAGCTCCATGATCTTCAAGTGGACCAAGTGTGGTCTCTTTCGAACGTTACCTTCGTTGCACCCCTGATCTATTCCGAAGGATCTTCCGCAATTGTAGGAACCTCTATAGAGCCTACTAATCAACCAAGGACAACGTTCTCATTCAAAATATTTTCCAGGACCCCCGAGTCAGATTCGCAGCGACAAACGATTCACTGCCAAGGTCAGGTGAAGATACGATCGCTTACAGCTCAAAAGAATGCAAAGCTTTTGGCAATCGTGAAACGGAAGAGATCATATTTTTACCAACCTGATCGTTCAGAAACGCAGGAGATCTTTCTCAAAAAGGCTATCTACGAAAAGATTTTCACGCGGGTAGTCACATATTCTGAGATGTACCAGATGGTCCAGTCGATCCGCATAGACCAAAACGAGGCACTTGCAGTTTGTCAATATCCCAAGATAACGGGGAAAGATATTTCGAGATTCACCACAATCTTGATGGACGTTCTCCTTCATGTTGCTGGATTTGTAGCCAATCTGAACATCGAGAACCGGGAGGTGTGCATTTGCAAAGAAGTCCGAACAATGACCTTGCTGCGAGATACGCTTCCATCCGAGGAAAAATTTGAAATTCATTGCAGCAACCTTGAAGTGGAAAGTGAGAGTCTGATTATCGCGGACGCATACGCTACCGACACACAAGGAGTGATTGCTGTTTTCAAAGGCATGTCATTTCAACGGATGAAATTTGACCGGATGACCCAAGCTATGCATTTGGCGCACAGAAAATCTGGTGATCTGGTCGAATCCAGTGTGAATGAAGGCTTTGAACAGCCTGTTTCTAGTCCCTTGACTCTGCGCTACCCTAAAACTCCTGAGGAAAGTCAAATATCAGTCAGAGACCTCGTTGCGAAAACCTGCAATCTAGACGCGGCAAAGATGGCCACGGACGTCAGTCTCCGGGCGATGGGTTTTGACTCCCTGCTAATGATAGAACTTGCTTCCGCTTTATCTACCCATAAGCTTTGCTCACTGGACGCATTCGATCTAACGGAGGAGGCGACCGTAGGAGACATCGAGCAGCTTTGTGCCGATGCGGGCGAAATTTCACTGCCGTCTAGCGAGGCGGAAACACCTCGCTCTGTGGCATTCCTGGAGACATCTACACCAATGACTCCAGTGACACCTCAAGCTCCTCAAGTTGCGTCTATCATTGCCGCAACCTGTGGTGCTCAGGTCGGCGTTGTCACGTCAGATGTAGAGCTCCGAGCTCTCGGCATCGATTCGCTGATGATGATGGAGTTGAAATCGCGTTTACAAAGCCTCTGGACTCGCAGTAATCTGGAAGATCTTTCGGATCTCAGAACTGTAGGAGATGTGGAGAAATTGGTAGGTCGTTCATAGACCGGGCAGTTGTCAGCATTGACTCGTTGTAGGCAATAGAAGCCAATTTGAAAGAAGACAGGTCTCGGGTTGAACGTGTTGCTCATCAAGCTCCAGGCACCCGTGACATCGTAGAGTCATCGACCAGCACAATGAATAGCGAGCCTTTATCGGCTGAGCTAGTGAAGAAGATCTCGGCCACACTGAAGTTACAGAGTCCACTTGAAACAATCTATCTTGCAGACAAGTCCGTTAAGCTAGCACCACTTTTCCTCATCCATGATGGTAGCGGGATTTGTCTTCCATATCACCGAATGCGACCCTTTGGCCGGACGATCTATGCAGTCCACGATTCCAAATTTCTGGAATCAGATTCCTGGCCTGGGATTCCTGCTATGGCGCAAGCGTACGCAAAACTCATCAAAGCAACAAATTCAGGTCCACTTATCCTTGGCGGTTGGTCATTTGGAGGTGTCGTTGCATTCGAGGCTGCCAAAGTGCTCCAGGCAGAAGGCCACGCTGTCGCCGGTGTGGTTCTCATCGATTCACCACCACCATTCAATCACAAACCACTCTCTGCCGCAATCATAAACGACGTTGTAAGAGGGGGTGGAAATGGTGAGTTGGTTGGTGACACTATTCGAAGACTTGTTCGGAAAAGTTTCACATCCTGCGCGAGGATGCTGGAACATTTCAGACCGGAAGCTACCACAAGCAACAATCAGTCAGCACCACAAACTTTTTTACTCCGTTCAAAAGATAGCTATGATCTCAAGACGGAGAGAGATGGTGGAGAGTGTGAGAACCCTTGGCTTCAGGATCGTTCCGACCCCCGAACTTCTATCGTGGGATGGGAAATCGTCACAGGTGCAAAGGTGCCCCACACAGATATTCCAGGCAATCATTTCCAGGTCTTCGACGCTGCGAATGTAAGTGATGCTACTTTTTCGTACTATGACATAATATTGACCTTCACCGTTTGTACAGATACAAGCTATATCAAAGGCCATTGCTCAAGCATGCCATGAATTGGAGCAAGGCTCTTGAAGGGGAAGAGCTCGAGTATAGAGCGGCAAAGATATTGAGCGGTGCTGACTATATGGAAACAACACGGCACGCTTTTGGTTTGTTTTACCGAAGTAGCTGTGATGTGGATTTGAATGGGCCAAGTATTCTCGGAAGAGTCTGAGAAGATGTGGAGGGAGCGGCGGGCAAGCTGAGAGAGTGTCTGTCGTATACGAAATATGATTTGAAGTTGGAATTGCTAAGAGAGTATTGAGATATGCCACAAGCCGAATGAGTATGATTCATGGAAAGAAGCACAGGAGATGATTAGTGATAAGAAGCGAATTGGGCTAGCATCTTCTTGGATACGAATATAACTCGGTCTTCAATTGTTTAATCCTCTCTGGCAGCCTGAGGATAATGAAGTTTACTGGACCCATCATTCAATACCGTAAATATTGGCGTCTAACATTATTTTGAAATGACAATATAGTCCAAAGAAATCACGTCCGGCAGTAAGGTGCGGGACGGGAATCAAACGACCTTACCGGGTATAGTGTATTGAATATTATAACAAACATGGTCGCCTGAAGGAAAATGAGGAGAAAGCACAGAAGGAACAATATTCGAGACACCAACTTTTACGGTAATGGCTGGATAGAATTGTATCTGCTCTTCGAAATCCCGTCGCCGAGGGCATCCATAACTACTTAAGAACGCAAGCAACAATCCCAAGATTGAAACCTTCCGCGTACATTACCACCTTATCGATCTTCAATCCTGCAGCTCCTACAAGCTTCGCCCATTGCTCCTCCGACCGTTCCATCGCACTATGGATTGCCATCATGTCCAGATCCGCTTGCATCGACACCTCATCCACGTGCTCAGGCGGCAAAACCATTTCGTCTAGCAAAATCACCGACTCTTTCCCCATAGCAGGTACCAAATGTTGCAGGATCTTTACACAGCTTACATCTGGATGATCATGCAATATCATCCGCATGTAATAATATTTGGCACCTATTATGCATTAAATTTTAAACGCAACTATAAGGTATCAAAGTTGGGAATTCATTACCTTTGATCGGCTGCGGTTTGAAGAAATCGTGCGCTATCCTCTCGACATCTTTAGGAACAACCGCTTTTGCGTCCTCGATTGGCTCCGGCAGGTCCTGCAGAATCACACGGCCTGGCAGATTCGGGAATTGCTCTTTGAAGGCGGCAGTTTGATGTCCCGAACCGCCACCAACATCCACAAAGAGAGGCTTTTCCGCCGGCCAGCCTTTGGATTCCTCTTCAAAAGGGTAAATGCCAAAGCATTTGGTCTGGCCTCCCCGTTGTGCTTTCATAAAGAGATTGAAGGCAGCACTTCTCGAAGGATCGCCATGAATGAAGTCAAATGTGATCTTGTCGGTTTTGTGGCCCCTTTGGAAAATGCCGTCTGTGAAACTGGTAGGGCTCTTGTAGCCGGTCTGCGCAAGATAGCGAGGGATCTCTTGATATGCTGGGTTGCAAGTGTCAAAGTAGACCTTGATTCCGGCTTCTATCTCGGGTTTGGCGAGATTGAATGTATATTTATTTGGAGCATAATAGTCTTTGCCAACTTCTTTGATCACTCCCAATGCCGCCAGATATCGCAGAAGACGATCTAAACCAAAGTTAGAATACCCGCGGCACAAGATAGTGGCTGTCGTAAGTTCCAATACTTGCCGAGGAGCACAGGATCTACTGAGAGTGTTGCTGCTAAGTCATGGAGATTGGAGGGCGCCTTATTTTCACGGATAACACTGAGGAGATTCAAGTCGAGCGCAGTACGGACTACAGCGAGTTGAAGATCCTAAGTAGATGAATTTAGCTTAGAGTACAAAAACAAACAAGATGGGTTGAGATGGTTTGCGGGGACAGGAGTTGAGTAAAGGTTTGTAAGTCTGGGAAGCATACCAAGTGATTCACTCTTTGCATGGTATCTTCAGGAGCCTCAATGCTGTATTGCAGGTCTCGCAAGGTGTCGAGAAGCTTTTTGCGCCCCACATAGGTAGCTGAAGCAGCCTCTTGCTGTATCTTCGTTATCAAATTCTCCATGATGGACCACTTTTTTGAATTTCGGGCGATGATGAAATCGTAGGTTAGAGGAATGCAATATATGTAACGGATTCTCCATTACCACATGCAATGGTCTGTGCGACGTAGATCCACGTAGTTGACGATTGCGGCAACACTACCCCTTGAAAAGGATTGTAAATTCTACTGAAGAGGCCAAGGGAGGATCCCCAAAAGGAGCAAGCCCAGAAGGGGTAATTCCAAAAGGGGAAAGGAGGATTGTAGGAGTGCATCACATCCGGTGGTGGAATGGAGACTTTCTGTTCTCGAAGCGTAGGTGGCGTGGGGACAAATGTCGCGATCTCCGAAAATTGTGTGGGTACATGAAGGGCCATGAGCCATAGACTGCTCTACTCAACAAAGTCATAATATTTCGACAGCTTTTGACCAACATGGAGGAGATAAGAATGTTCCAGTTTGATCCGGTCAAGACTCCGGGGCTTCGACAAAGGAAAGAGCTGAGGCTGTTGCAGAAGTTTTGCGGGACAATAATGCCCAATACCACATATATCAAGCGTGTCTCCGAGCCATAAGATCACATGTCTGAGTTCCGAGTCAAGCAGCACATGTTCCTACCCACTGGAAATGCAATGATCGACTTGGAACGGAGCCCGATAAGATGGGAGCAAGGCAATGTTATTGGAGCGTAAGAGCTGCTGGGTTTCCCGGGGTATAGACATCAGTCCGACCCAGAAGTAATGGAGTCCCAGTTGCAAGCTCCGAATAGGAAAGCATAATCATGCAAAGATTGGGAATCAGACTGTTGAGCAGAGTTGTGAATGCATGCAAACTTGCAGCTTAAGAGAGTATCAACGGATTAACCGTCGCTGTAGTGCATTAAATAGACCAGGAACATCCCACAAGGTCACAGGAGCGAAATTTTCGATTCCAAAGACTAGGTCTTCATCCATGAGATAGAAACTTCATGCTCAACTGCATGGATCAATGAAATCTTTGATTAATTACTGCTTGTAACACTTCGAGTTCCAATTCGAGGACCTATGAAAACAAATTCAATCCTAAATAACAACCGACATTCGCCTGGACGTAGTTGCGAGGACAAGTAGGCAAGAAATTATAGCAGAGTAAAGAGAATGTGTACCCTGCCAATTGATAACTCTCTTTTTGTCTACCTGTCAGAATTTTAACAAATGGAACTCCCAAGTAAAATTGATTATATACTTTGCTTTAGTATACCACTAAGCATCACTAATGGTGGCTGTCTAAGCAAAGGAGGCCCAATATTCTAAAATTTACGTAGCAAAAACCAGAGAAGCGCTAGCGATATGTGATCAGAAGCCCTAGCCCTAAGGGCACTTGCAGGCCATCTGCCCATAAGGGTTTTATTTTCCAACACTTCATCACTGTCAGGCGCGACCAAAAGCGGCTTAACCCAAATCTGGATTTGGAGTGAGGAACTTTCCTTAACATAGAAAAGCATTTAAGAGCACCTCGAAATATCATGGGCAAATTTGAAGACTCAAGCCGCGACGAGCTTTTCCTCAGACCTTGAAAGTCTGAGAGCTCTTGCCAAGAACGTATCGAGCTACGCCGATGAAGCCGGCGCCCGCAAGAATCGTAACGATCGAGAATATCTGCATGCCCCTAAATCCACTCTTTGTGTCCAATATGGCGCCCATGATTGGGAGACCGGTGAGGGAACTATGTCGAGATTTAGTTAGGAGTCATTCCACCAAAAGAAAAAAAGAGAAAAAGAAACGAACGGTGAATAATGGATAACTTACGCAATTCCTATCACACTCTGGAATGTGCCAAAACGCTGACCCAAAGTCTCCAAACTGCCAGACTTAGCTGCACAAGGCATCAATAGACTAACATAACCCCCACTGACAAATCCATAGACAACTCCGAAAACTATGAGGCCGGCGTGAGAAGGGTGGGCATCAAACGGGAGCCAGAGGCAAAGGATCGAGACTCCGGTGAGAAATGATACGAAGGTCATCATGTTGAAGAAGCCAAGTGTGTCGGCGAAATGGCCCGGAATGATACGTCCTGGAAGTGAACCGGCACTGCGTAGTATTGTCAGCAGAGCCGAATATGAAAGAGGGAAGGGAAACGAAGAAACTAACTTGATGATGGAGATCAAATACAAAGACAACGAGGCAGACATCTGCGACGGCACGAAGTCAGTATTGATTATGTTAAAATAGCATGGGACGTACTTACTCCCTGACTCTCGGCCATGGTTGGCAGGAAATCGAAAGGAGACCACAGTCCCCACCTAAAGCAAAGTTAGTCTGCATTGCCGCCAGAAAAGAAGTACGGCAACAAACATAACAAGGTAAGCGCCGACTGTATAGCTGGCAAAAGCCGGGTCTTTGAATAAGCTGAAGTCAATCCAATTCAACTTTGGGTTCCACTTCTTCCTTGGAAGGCGAGCAGTGATGAGGAAACACGACGAAGCGAGGAGTATTCCGATGAATAGGGCGCAATATCGAGCCATGCCGGGGAATCCCACATCACCCAGTACTTTGTTCAAGAATATTGGGAAGATGACGCCGCCTGTTGCGATCATCAGTTTTTGCCTCGTCGCAAACGGCGTGATCATCCAGTCTTACCGAAACTACTGCCTGCAGCAGCCACTCCGATAGCGAGGCCGCGGCGGCGCACAAACCACTGGCCTGAGCATATAAAGCTCTGTCAAGTCCTCAAATCAGTATTGCCTACTGAGAACTGTTCCCAGAGTTTAAAGTACCGCTGTGAAGAGACCACCAGCTCCAAGACCATATATTAGTCCCTGAGCTAGGATAAACTGGTAATATTTTGTGCTGAGACTGGTCATGCACAAAGCGAAGACGCAAGCAATGCTCGACGGAATCACAACGAAGCGTGGTCCGTACGAATCGACCAGTCGCCCAAAAAAGGGTCCTGGGAGCCACATCAAGCTCAATTGAAGGGCGAAGATCCATGAGATATCCGAAGGCGTGTAGTCCTTCAGAAGGTTTTGTTCGTAGTAAGTTTGGAAAACACCAACTCTGCCGTATTTCCACTGTTAGATTGATGTACTTATGTTTGATTTGGAGACACGCACGCGTTGAGGAAGCCAAAGCTGGCCATGACCGAGAAGAAGGAGCCCAGAATACACAGCCAGCCAGCGAGTCCTTCCTCGGGAGGGATCTCTTTCTCGGGTGGCGGGCTTTCGGGTTCAGCCTTTTCTACGTCGACTCCATTGCCATTCAGAGTCGGAGTCGTTGAGTCAGGGAGTTCCGGATCTTCGAGAGGCGCGTTGGCGGGCATTTTGTCGTCAGACATGTTGGTTCCGAATGAATGTAGGATGGCTATATGTCTCGAGAGGATGAACTGAACATTGAGGGAGGCGATGATACGGAAACAGTGATTCCGTGGTCTTTAATTGAAGAGGATGAGATAGAAGGTGAGTGAAGAACAGAGGTCCATCTGCATTTCTCAGATGCTGATTACCTGGCCAGTGACTAAGCACAGATGCTGGAAATCTAACTACTGACCAAGCATAGATGCTGGATACCTAGCTAATGACCAAGCACAGTGCGCTAGATGTTACGATCACGTGATATCAAATACTTGACCTGGAGTCCGACCGTGGCGGCCGCCATCGGGATGAGATTGCTGAGCAGGTCCAGAGTCGGAACGATCTGCATCGTCCCTTTCGGAAGTGATCCAAATGAGGCAGTAGCTAACATTGCTGGACGGTTTATAATCTAATCGCAGAGCATCTTGTAGCGTCCGACGGCGGCCGCCAGCCAGCGGGATGGGATTGCTAAGCATTGTCGCTCAAACAAATCGCTGACCGAAATGTCCATATTTCGTTGAAAGATGATATTACCAAGAGGATCTAATACGAAGATTGTCAATGTCAATCTTGACTTGAAACAATCTTGGTGCCACGTCATGGGGATCATCATCTCGTCAATCATCGGAGACTTCCGTTCGTCGCGGTTGTAAAGAATTTTGGACTGATAACAGCCCCTTTAGAAGGACGCCTAGATAACGCCCGCATACCTAGCGGTTAATACCTAGGGTGTAAGTACCTAGCTAATTAGGGGCGTCTCGCCTAAAGTACCTGTCAGACTTAGGCCCTGTAGTCTCTCGAATATCTAAGTATACTTTAAAGACTTTATTTAAAATTATATTTAATCTTTAATAAATATAGTTATTATAGATTAATATTTATATTATTAATTTCTATAATAAAGTATTATATAAGTTATAAAGAAATATTATATTTATAATAATTTATAAATTAAGTATATATAAAAAAATTAAAATATTAATAAAATAAAAAAGATATTAATATTATATAAAAATAAGAATATATTTATGTATATAAATAAATAAGTATAAAAGTTAAAATAGTAAATAATAATATTTATTATATAGAAAAAATTAAAAACTATTAATATATATAATAATTATATAGGATTAGATTTAAGTAATATAATTATTATATTAATAATAATGTATCTAGTACTTAATACTAAAGACTAAGGCTAGGGTATATCTAGCGCTACCCCCTAAGTATATCTGCGCTCCGCCCCGCTCATGTACTCCCTTATCAAATATACCACCACCGCCACTACCTACCACTTACGGTACACCACTTAACGGGTAGGGTTTCGGGCTCGGACCGGGTCCCAACCCAACCTAGACACATTAGGTCGAATCCGCCCCGGAGCCAGCAGATTATGTCGCGCAGCGGGTCGGGTTTTGGGCTAACCCGACTCGAACGCACGGGTTGCCTACCCGATAAATTTCCATTTCTAGGTATCGAAGTACTTCCAGCGCCGTTCCGCTTCACCGCCTATGCCCGAAATGTGATAATATATTCTACGAAGAATTATGGAACTTAAGGCTTACGATTTATATTATGATATATACAAAATGTTTGTTATGATATCATATAACGATAGCTATGAGCGGGCTATGAAGGTTTTACGATGCTGATTGAAAGAGTTAGATAGTATATTGAGTTGTTTTATTTTTTTGTATGGTTCTATCTACCTATAAGTACAAACAGCTTTCTCTTCCATGGTGAAGCTGGCTTCCTCTCTCTATATTCAAAAACACCGCCCAGGGCTAGGTTTTTCACAGCCGAATCCCTGCTATCGACAATAAGAATGTCGATTCACGTTATCATCATCGGTGCCGGCCTAGCCGGTCTCGCAGCCGCCATATCCACCAAAATCGCGAATCCAGAACATCAAGTAACAGTGTTAGAGGCGGTCCAAAAATTAGACGAAATAGGGGTCCGTACAATCATTCCATTTCCTATCCCTCCATATCATATTCCACATACGCTGATTCCATTTCCTACCTCAGGCAGGGCTACAATTAACACCCAACGCCACGCGTCTATTCCATCGCTGGGGCATTTACGACACTCTCAGCTTACAAGCCACATCCCACAAATCCCTAACAGTCCGCCGTTTCGACGGCACCAAAATCCTAGCCCATGAGCCACACTTCCAAGATAAAATCCTCTCTCGCTATCAAGCCCCCTTCTGGGGCATGCACCGCGTCGACCTCCAGCGAGCTCTCGTATCCCGCTGCACAGACCTCGGTATCCAAATCCACTACCGCAGCCGCGTCACATCCGTAGATTTCTCCGCCGCAGAAGTCTCAATCGAATCCTCCTCCCCCAATTCCAATTCCAATTCTTATTCTAGCAAGAATAAGAATAAGAAACTCAAAGGCGACATCGTAATCTGCGCCGACGGCATCTGGAGCGCCACACGCAGTCAATTCCTCAACAATTCCAGCGAAGCTGCAAAACCCACCGGCGACCTAGCCTACAGAATCGTCATCAACGTCTCCGATCTCAGCGGCCCCGACGCGCCCGAACTCCGCTCCTTCATCCAATCCCACGCCACGAATTTCTGGATCGGACCACGCTCGCATGCCGTCGCGTACGCGATGCGAGCGGGTACAGTATATAACATCGTGTTGCTCTGTCCCGACGATTTACCAGCCGGGATCACGAAATGTGGAGGTAATCTAAACGAGATGAAGAAATTATTCTCGACGTGGGATCCGTTGCTACGGAAATTTCTAGAGCAGGTGAAAGGGACGGCGAAGTGGCGATTAACGTATCTAGATGCGAGTGAAGTGCCGGAATGGACGAATGAGAAGGGGACGTTTGTGATGGTGGGGGATGCGTGTCATGCTATGTTGCCGTATTTGGCGCAGGGGGCGAATACGAGCTTGGAAGATGGTGCTGTGTTGGGGTGGTTGTTGGGGAAGGTGAGGAAAGGGGAGGAGGGGAGGCAGTTGCCGAGAGTGGCGGGAATGTATGGGGAGTTGAGGAAGGAGAGGGTGGAGAGTATTGAGAGAGAGGCGTTTGGGCAGAGGGGGGATTTTCATTTGGAGGATGGACCGGAACAGAGGGCTAGGGATGAGTTGATGGTGGAGATGCTGGGGGGGGAAGTTAGAGCGGGGTTTCCGAGTCGGTGGACTTGTCCGAAGGTGCAGAGTTGGTTGTATGGGTATGATGCTTATCGTGCGGTGGAAGAAAGCTTTAGAAGTAATCCGTTCTGATTTAGCAAAAGATATATTGTTCTATAGATTCCCTAGAAATTCAATGCTATGAATGCTAGGGTTTTATGATGACTTTTCGATGAGGCGTAGATGTCTTGCTTTCCATAATCGTCTTTTTACTCAAACATGATGTGATTACGGACTTCAGCTCCTTGGGACCCAAGCTTTCCCTATACTGATGAAAAATATTCACCAAAACATGCACCTATACCGCCACCATACCCTTCCCCTATTACAATCTCTAGCATTCTCATCTCCAGAGACAATTATCTAATTGCTGTTCCCCCAATTTCTTCCCATTTGCAGGGTCTGCCTGATATCTCAACACGCAACCAACATCAAGAAAGAAAACAAACCTATACAACTTACAATACTCTTCCACTTCCACTTAACCACTCCCCAGTTGTATCCACCATCTACAACAGAATTCCAGTACCAGGCAAAAAACTCGTCCTGTCGGTCCATGAATTCCCCCAACTTATTATGACGCTTGCTCCCTCCTGTACCTAGATCTAATACATGCCTCACTCGATAATGATAAAATCAATCCAATAACAACAGTGGGGATACTATGAATACCTCCCAAAAGGAGACATCTTGTCTTAAGTTCGGAAATATTTGATGGATTGGGGGGCATGTGAGAGGGTAGAGGTACGGACGGTGCGGGAAAATGATGTAATGTATTCAGACCTGCTGGTTTATCATCTGGGAAGTCATCGATGAGCATGCAGCAGGTCTTCAGATCCGCTGCTCAACCATTCCATTTCCCTTTTCCCATTTCCTTTTCATATCCCTTACGCCAAGCCAAGCAAGCCCCTTAGCCTATCACCCCCAAGATCATAACTCATCACCTCATTATCATCACATCTTATGCCCGTACACCATCTCGCGTACACCATCTCCCATACGCCCCCGAGCTCATCTCAAACAACACTCTTCTGTATCCCAACCAAAAGCCTCCCCTTACTTTCAACGCCAGCACCATCCCGTAGATGTACGAATCGATAGCCGCTTCGAAGACGGTCAAGGCGAATGCAGGCCCAGGCTGCGAGGGTGTCTTTGCCGATTTTGTCGTCTTGGATTTTGAATCTGGGGGCAATTAGTAAGGGTTGGGGTTTGGAGGGGGGAGTGATGTGTTTGTGCAGAGACGGGAAAATGGGTTGAAGCTGGTGCTATGTGTGAGATAAGATGCATAGAATCTCTCAGAGCCCCACAATTCACCGCTCTCAATGGAATTTTCCCCTTCCTTCTCCCGAAGATAACCAAGGGTATTCCCCAAACCACAGCAACATGAGCAGGGAAGGAAATCTCCCAGACACGTACCTGATAAATGCTAATTCCTCAACAACGCCTTCAATTCCCTTCCACGCCACGTTCTCGCCTCCAAAATCCACCCCGGTCCCCGCACTAGCCACTCTCACCGTCCTCCCCCGCCACTTATACTCCCCCTCCTTCGCCCTACCCCCACCCTCAATTGGCGCTCCCGTCCGTTCCGCAGGCTTCTCAACATGCAACTCGATTTTCACGTACGGATGGAAACTATCCGGTCTTGTATCTCCGAGAGGGAGGGTAATATCTTGCGCCGCTAAGACCTCGATACTCAAATCCAACGTTTTATGCTCGATCGCCGTCGCTTGGCTCTTCGTCGCGTCTGCCTCCACTCCTTCCTTCCCACCCGCCTCACCGCCATCTCCTCGATATCCAGGCGGTTTTAGCACGTATCCTTTACTCCCCGCGAACATCCCTTCGTTCAGCATCGTCCCCTCATCCCACCTCTGCCAGTTCAGGGCTACAAATTGTACGCCCTTGCGCCAGAAGACAGCCGGGTCGAGATTATCGCTTCGGACACGCATGCCCGAGGGGAAGACGCGCATTAGATAGTGCATATTGTGAGTGAAGAGGGAGGGGCCGGTGATGGAGCGGTGGATTTCCATAATCTTTTTCTCGGAGAGAGAGAATACATCTATTGGGGAGTGTTAGTTGGGGCTATAGAATTATTGGATATGGGTAGGAAAGGGAGCGGAAGGGTGGTCGGATTATGAGAAAGAGCACGTACGGTTAGGAAGTGAAGCTTCGGGGGCGGTGAGGGAGGAGAAGTGGTAGGCGCGGGTGTAGATGCCCATGGCAGAGAGGGCGGGGGTTATTGAGGATTTCTTTTTCTGCTTTTGCTTGAGCTCAGGTGCTGCGGGTTCCGGGGTGTCAAGCTCTTCTTCGGAAGCAGAGGCGGAGCCGGAGGAGGTTTTCTCTTTTGGTGCTGATTGTGCTTCTAAGGCTGCTTTTTGCGGGTCGACGTATTTCACTTTGATGAGAATCTTGTTGCGAAGGGAGGCGGGGGAAGGGAGGGTTTTGCATTCTGTTGCTGGCGGCGTAAGGAGGAAGAATTTCCAGATTTCATTCATGATTTCTACCATCATAACTTGTTGTTGAGCACTGGCGTGGACTTCAAGGCTGATTATGATTGGGAGATCGCTGTGGTATGTAGGATTAGGACAAATAGATAAGGAACTGGTATTGAGGGAAGGATTCACCTAGTTACGAATGCTGCGTCCCGAATAGCCATGCAAACGTCTCGGAAGGGTACTTCCTTCGTAAGCGTATAACCATGCAACACCCTCGGCTCCACTCTGGACTCCGTAGACGCTGACGTCCAAGGTGTAGGGAGACTCAAGTCATCAAGCTTGTTTTCCAACGCAGCAATCACTTCTTCAGCATCACTTTCCTTCTGTCCTTCCTTTTGGAAGCGTTTGAACGGCCCATGTGAACCAAGCCGGCCGGGCATGTGTGGTCTGAAGCGATGTTTCTTCTCGTCGCCGTCTTGCTCCGCATTTGAACGGTGCTGTTCCCCATCCCAGACATCGATTTCGATACAGCGGCAGCCGCAAAGGAGGACCTTTTGCACGGACTTGTCAGATTGCAAGTGCAACTTCGTCTCGTTCTTCCACTAGCTTTGGAGAAATGCAAGATCGCAATACATACATGCTTATAAGCATCCGTACTCGATACGCTATACAGCTGATTCCCTGTCAGATAGGTATTATGGCTACTGTTGACGAAGTAGTTGTTCAAAGGGTAATTGAGATCAATGGGCTCGGTCGGGGCACACGCATTCGAGGCAGAGGAGGAGATATAGGAGATGAATTTGTTGTTATAGGGAGGCAAAGACATCTCGTGGAGTTGGGCAGGTGGGAGGAGGCGAACGCCGGAGGAGATGGTTGAAAGATAGGTATGGATTTCGCGGGAGAGTGTGATGGGTGGAGTTTCAGAGGTGGGAGGATGGCGGGCGGGGAGGGGAGGTGGGTTCGTCATCTTCGGGTTGTTTGCGAAATAATTGGATAGATAGAGGGTTTGTAGGGTATATCAATCCTCCTGGGCGTTAATTATAGGGACGTGGTGGTACGACCTGTACGTAGTATCAGTTCAGCAGCGAACTTGGATGGTGGGTTTGAGTCCTTGCCGTAACACAGGGTGGCTTCAATTGACAGTGATACAGTGATACAATTGATATGGTATACCAAAGGGGCGTAGTTGCCATCAGCAGGAAGTGAGGGTGAAAGATAGGGCAGTAAGCACTGCCCAGCTTAAGTTGGGGGTAGTCCTAGACTTGTCACGCCTCACATGGTCACAACATTTCAAACGTTGTTCAGCTTGTGTCGGCCATACTCGGTATTCTGCGACCTTGGTCAATGGCTCAACACAAGACTATACCCATTGAATGCTGGTGTTTTCCTGACTTAGAACAGTCTCGCGTGCTTCCTTCCAGGCCCACATGCGCTCAGCCAAGTCAAGGTGCAGGGTCCTCCTGATCTGCGTACCAAGCTTTTGCCTCGGGAAGTCCCGCCGCCTATCCTTGCGAACCTTGGCGGACTGGGCAGTCTGGCAGTTGACGACTACTCCACTCTGTTGTGTTAGACATGATATACATGAGACCTTTATATTGTAGACCATACGTGGTAGCAAATGAATTGCAGTTTAGGTAGATACACTGCGGAGAATCCCTAATCTCTATGGTATTCCGTTTCCGCTTCGAACAAAGACCGAATAGACAAGCTGGTATATAGATTCACTTGCTTCATGGTATGCTCCCAACGCCCCTAACCCTTCTCAATTTGACACCGGAAAACTTTGTATCTGGCTACTGTAATACTGAAGTTGCCTTTGTCTCACAATTCCTGACCTCATTGCATCGTATAAAGTCTCTAGACTTCTGTGGCGCCTTCAGAGATTTTGCTACTGAACAACGTTTCAATCAGACACATCAGAGGACTTCAGAGGCTAAAGCGTTGTTTCATCTCGTCAACATAGGATGGCGGAGGAAAAGAATCATGGTCAACACGTTGAGCCAGTGAGCTAATGAGTATGACAAGGTGAGACATCAGGCTGAGCGATATACGCTCGACAAAGGGCTGTATTGCGGGGAGAAATACTTCTGATGCAAGTATTTGGAATGCGAAATGAGGTGCCGCTGTCACTCCTGCAAAATTTGATGTTGTGTGTTACGGTGTGGCCGCTAGCAAAGCCGGCTACCCACCATGTATATCGCACGTGGAATCGGCAAGAACTCCAAGCAACACCGCTCCTTCTTATTCAATCGTTGCTACACTCTACTGTACAATCACCATTGCTGTATCATTGCTCTTGCAGACTGTTGGACCATTATCCTCCTAATTTACCTTTCGTCGCTTCGTCGTAGCTATCATCTCTATTCCCTAATACATATTCAACACTTCGCTCAGTTGAAGGCGTGGAAGCAAACATAAACAAACGAAGATCACCAGCAGAAAGACCCACCGGCTTAATGAAGCCCACTGTCTGAGCATGCAACCCACGCAATTGTCTGCTCAAAAGAATGGCGCTGTATTGGTAAAGTATAGACTCACTTTCTCACCATCGACACTACCGTTTTTGTGCGCTTCTCTAACGTTGATCAGTGCCAACACAAATGCTGTGCTTGCCAGCCAGCATATGGTCCCTGGAAAAACCTACGTCGGCATCCTCCCGGGACACACGAAGCCAGCATTTATACGAAAGCGTACCCTCGACGTGGGAAGACCTCCAGGATTGCTTGCGCAGGTCTTCGGCCCGTCCAGACAGGCATACTCGGTCATTGACCCAGGAAAATTCAAGATGTTCGGTCGGAAATACCGTGACCGATATTATTATGACCGTACTACAGACACCTATCGGCCGCTTACAGCAACTCAGTATGGTACTCCAACTTGCACCAATGGCACAGGACGCATTGTTACCAGTTATCAGCAGACCTGTGCGTCCTGTGGCAAATTCAGATCTGCTAGTTGGCAAGCTCGTCATCCACTGGTACCTGGAGTCACACCTGTTCCAAGCGTCTGTAGAAAGTGCCATGGCAAGTCAACCTCTAGCGAGGCATATGCTATCCATCCTCGCAGAAGACGTCACCACTACCATTCCCGTAGTCCCTCTCGTCGTTATTCACGCCGTTACACAGACTCCACGGCAGATTACTACTCTAGCAGAGAGTATGAAAGACCCTCTCGACGTGACAGGGCCCATAGTCGAGAGTACGTAAGACCTCGGTCGCGCTCCGGAGGAAACGTGCGCGTTGTCATTGCGAACCAGTCCGGTGATGGAACAATACCGAGGCGCGAGTACACGAGGTCCTCTTCGACGGACGCAGTTCGGGTCATTCGCCGCACGGAGATCATCGACAAGCCCAAACGTTCACGTTCGAGATCGAGATTGAGAAGTAGCCGAGCCTCTTACATTGAGGATGGCGCTCGGTACGTTGACGAGTTGGTACGACCTCGTTCTTACAGCAGACCTAAAAGCCTAAGCCGTTCTCGCTATCTCGACGATGAACTCGATGGCCCCGAATACCATCCAAGTCTTAGAAGCCACGGTCGCGTTGCATTCGTTGATGATTTTGATGACCCTGTCATTGTTTCCAGACCCCGAACCCGTCTCAGTCGTCGACGAGCCATGATCTTCGATGGAGCTGCAGATATTGGTAGCTCAGAGCAGGAAGCTCGCGGTCGCACATTACTTGCTAACGCCGAAACTCATGGACAAACATACTTGCGTCCTGATGGTGAGGTCACTGAAGAGTCCATCAAATCGGACTCTGAGCTTTCTTTGTCGACGGTTAAAGGAGCCTACCGTGATGCTCAAACCAATACAGAGACTATCACACCAGCTTCCACCATAGTCTCTCAACCCTCGACTAGTGGAAACCACAATCCTTGTCTGAGCCGTCCGGAAGATTCTTTCACTAGTGAATCCTCATTCTCAAGTGCGACTTCGCATGGATCATTCCAGCCAAGTGTTGAAGACTATGAGTCTGATGGTGAGGTGGTACCTCAATTCAAGTCGTCTCCTAGGCGAAAGTCAGTCACATTTGATGACGCTCCAAGCTTCAGCAATTATTACGAAGCATCCAACGAGCCTACAGATATGGAATCGCTCAAGTCTCCAACACCATCCACGAAATCTGGGGAAAGCAGCCAACAACAAGACTTGGATGAGCCTGAAACACCACTACACGAGAGACGTCGCAGATACCATGGCTCAAATCACTCTTCCGTCTCCGACATCGCCCTACCGGCTCCACCACCCTCATCGCCCCTAGCAAATCTATCCGCGATGCTTCGATCGATGCAGATGACGCCACCTCGCGGATCATCAGGCCGTCAAGATAGTCCACAACGTGATGTACCAAATAAAGATCCTAGGGTAGACTCGGGACACCTGGAAGTCCCTTCGTCCAGCTCCCAGAGCACACCGCTTGTGAGACCATCAGAGGCAGTATGGGCTGAAAAATACCCCTCGGGACACCGCTCTCGCAGCCAAAGCTCACAAGACGAAGACTCACCTCCAGCTACTCCTCTCTCAACCCCGCCATTGAACTCCCCAAGCTTGGAGAATGACTGGCAACAAGCTATAGAGCGCGCATATCAAAGCGATGCTAACGCCTATAACAGTACTTATTTCCAGTCCCCATACGGTCAAGAAATTTATGAACACCCAGACGCGCCATACAATCCTACTCAGGAAAAAGAGTACCCAGGGTATGAACCAGAAATCCATGAGAATCCAGACGCACTCTATCACCCCGAGGAGGAATATGAATACCCAAGCTATGAGCCGTGGATGGAATTGACCGAGGCAGAAAAGGCCTATGATTGGCAGAGTTGAAGATGTGAAGAAACGATCATGACTCAGGACAGCAACACAAGACTGTTGTTGGAAAATGATTCAGCTGTTCAATGATGATGATGATACGATTTTGTACTGATGGTGGATGATGTGCGATGTGGCCACGATTTTGTTCTAGTGGACCGTCTTGTGTACACCAGACAGACGCCTCGCATGCGCAGTAGGGGGGTTACGCTTGCTCTTTTACGAAAAGTTGGCCTTGTATACTTAGCCGTATGCCGCGGTCTTGCGGGATAGGGGATACACACTCGTTTTATGAAGGGGTTGGAAGGGGGGGTAAGTCATTCGTTTACTCATCAAAAGATACACTCGTTTACTCATAAACACATTCATTCATTCATTGAACTGCGCACTCGAACTCTCCTTTCACGATTCGTTGATGAGAATGACACGCTTCATGAGGGAGGAAGGTATCTCTTTGCTAAACGCCGCTGACAGCAGATTCAAGATCCTCAATGATCCAAAGGCAACAACATGGAAAGTAGATTCCTGACGTTTGACATTCCTATCGAATAGTGCTTTTCCTCATCTTGTATCAGAACATCACTGCCACCATCACAATTCAATATCTTCATTCTTATGACGAGTGTACCACACACGCACCTCAATCCTGTCCTATCTTATCTCCTACCTCCCTCCGCAGTCCTCACCTCCCTTCCTCCTCTCTCATGCCTCCCAGTCCAATCCACACCAGTCCTCATCTCACTCACCTCAATATAACACCCCCAATACAACCCAACCCAACCCAACCCAGTCATCGGAAAACATTGCCGCTCAGGTGTTCCATTGCTTTGACTTTCTTTCTCTTCCCTTCTCTACTCTATCTTACAAACCTCTCCCGGTCAGTACTTCGCTTTGGTTCGATGATGTATCTTACAAGTCTCTCTCCCTCGGCCCTGGCTTTAGGCTATGAATGGATGAACGGACGGATGAATGAATGGACAAATGAAGAGATGAATGAATGAATGGATGAGGGAATGTGTGATGAATGAATTGAGGGAATGAATCAATGAGGTGATATGCAATTCAATGCTGCTCAGTAATCCACTTTGAGTCTCTTTTTCTATTTTACATGTCTCGCCCCTCCCATGCCCACCCCTGCTGGCTTTACGCAATGAATGAATGAACGCAAAGCAATGCAATGCAGCAACCAGTATCTCCTTCACTCCCATCCTGCGCGCTATATCTTCTTCCCGTTCCTCTTCTCTTTCCTGACTGCTTGATTGATCGAGTTGTAACGTACAGAATAAATGTAACAAGCGAATGAGCGAGTGAGCAAAGAACCCGCTTCTATCTATTCCCCATGTGAATCATCATCACCACCATCACCACAATCTCATCCCTTTTGCTTTGCTTTGCTTTACTAGCAAGCGGGGGATTTACCACGCACTTCCCCCTCCACCACCTCCTCCAGTATTGCCAACGCCCCAGTCACCACCATTCCCACCGCCACTGGTATCGTTCCAACCATCCCCATTCCCACCACCATTGGTAGTAGCGTTCCAATCGTTACCATTCCCACCACCACTACTGGTAGCATTCCAGTCATTACCATCACCATGCCCACCACCAGCATCATCGGCGTTCTGATCGTCTTTCTTATCCCAGCTCGAAGCGGCTCCCCACGCGTTATTATCATTGTCATCGTTCTTCTTCCCCTTGTTATTGATTCCTCCACCACTATTGCCTCCACCACTGACATTGTTCCAGTCATTTCCATTAAGACCGGTATTACTAGCCTTTCTATCATTCGGATTTGAATTGGTGCCCCACGCGCCGGCATTCTCCTTGCCTTTCTTGGTATTGCTTTTCGCAGTCGTCTTGCGGCTGGATTTGGAATTCTTGGTATTACCACCCCAATTGCCTCCAGTACTACCATTGTCGTTGGCATGCCATCCATTGTTGTTATTTTCTTTCGTACTTCCCTCATTGTCGTTCCCATTCCCATTTCCGGCCCAGTCTTCGTTAGTACCTTCCAACCATCCTTTCACCCCCTCGCCCTCGCCCTCGGTCTTACTCGTTTCCAACTTCCGCAACCGCTCATCCAGCACTTCGATATCGGGGCCTTCTTGGATATTCCTTGGGTTGGAGCGGAGAGTAGCTGCTTTGCCAGTGCTGGTTGTTGAGGCGGATGCTTTTCGAGAGGAGGTGGATTTGTTGGATTTGGATTTGGGCTGGGAGGAACCGGCGGAAGAGAGTTTGGTTTTGGTTTGAATG
Source organism: Cladonia metacorallifera KoLRI002260 (assembly GCA_000482085.2). NCBI lineage: Eukaryota > Fungi > Ascomycota > Lecanoromycetes > Lecanorales > Cladoniaceae > Cladonia > Cladonia metacorallifera. Next base: position 993,493 of record KI911125.1, read on the forward strand.
AAGGCGTCGATTAATTCGCTTTTGGAGAGTGCTCGGAGACGGAGTTTTTCGTGGGCGGTGGGCTCAGGGGGGAGGGAGTGGGAGAGGATGCGTTCTAGTGTTTCTGTGTGGGGAGTTGATGGTCAGTATTTCTGCTTCTTGAATCACAGCTTTCTTGCTGTGGTATGGAAGGAGAATGGATAATGGACAAGGAAGGAAAGGGAAGAGCGAGTATACCTTTGTCCCTATAGTGAAACTCAAAGACTGCATACGGATTCTCCATACTATCCATGTACTGCGGCCTATTCTTCTTATGCACATACGGCGCGGCTTTCCCGGGCTGCACCTGATGTGACGTACCATGCCGTCTAGCCACGGCGCGAGGGACCGCGTATAGAGGGTCTTCGTATGGTGGCGGTGGTGGTTCTTGTTTGAGTGGGGAGTCGGTAAAGGGGGAGTGATGGATTCGCCAGGTTGACCAGTAGGGCTTTGGGTGAGGCTGGGGTGTTGGAGAGATGAGGGTTGGTGATGACTTCGGGCTAGAAGAGGATTTGGATTTCTTGTGCTTCTTTGATTTGGGGGAAGGCGGTGGGGAGGCAGGGGGAGGAGACCAAGCGCCTGGCACGGGGTTTGGTTTGGGCGTTCCTTTCTTGGATTTCTTTGGCGAGTTCAAAGCGTTGAAAGACCATCCGTTGTTTTTGGAATTGGCGGAGGCTTTGGACTTGACGGAGCCGACTTTTGATTGCTTGGGCTTGGAGTTACTGAAGGTAAATATGGATGCTGCTTTCGAGTCTGACGGTTTTCTGGTAGCGGGGTCCGTTGATCCTACTTTTGCTTCGGACTCTGTCTTATCGGCGCCCCAGGAGAAATCGTTTGCTTTATTATTCTCCTTACCCCAGCCGTCATCCTGTTGATCCTTGTTGTCGGTGTTGGCATTCCAGCTAGTGTCTTGTGCGTTCCCATTCTCGTTGCTAGCACCCCAACTGGTGTCTTGTGCATTATTGTTCTCATTGTCGGCGCCCCGGCTGGTGTCTTGGTTATTATTATCGTTGCCCCAGCTATCGTTGTTGGCATTGGCGTTGTCTTCGGGCGCATTCACAAAAGGATCGTTGCCTGCATTGCCCCATGAGCTATCATTGTTGCCATTATCATTGTTGTTACCAGTGGCATTCCAGTCATTGTTGTCCTTCTGAACATTAGTATTGACCCAGCCATCATTGCCTGAATCGTCCCAGGCTCCCGGCATTTGCTGGCCATTCCCATTGCGTCCCCAGCTCCCATCTCCAGTCTGGTGCCCCTTCCCATTAACCGCAGGGTCTTGGCTTGGATCATAAGGCGGGAGATCAGTGGTCCACGGATCATTGGCTGGTGGGGTTGGTGAGATTGGTGGTGTCGGAATCTTCTTTCCTTTGGCTTGCTCCCTCTCCTTCCTTGCCTCAGCCATCCAGTCTCTTGGCGGTGGCGGCCCATTATCTGCCGGTGGTCCATTGTTGATATTGACGATCACAGTAGGAGTCTGGTGACCGGCACCTGGAGTATTGACAGTGTAACTTCCAGGTGCACCTCCCCTTAATCGCATGATAGGCTGGTGTTGATGATTTGACGATGTGCGAGAGTGACGGCCTCTACTACGCGAGGCCTCAGTGCGTGTGGTGCCATCCCCGCCAGCGTTGGAAGAGGTAACGCCATTGTCCGAACCATGACCTGATGCAGCTTTTTTGCTGGAAGGATGCCATACTCCAGTGGTTGCGCTGGTCATCTCGATCCCGCCCTTATTGATTTCTTCTTTTCGAATTGTCGGAATGTCCCAAACACCCCAAGCGCCCTTTTCCTTCTTTTCTCCTTCTGGTGGTGACGCTGGCTTATCAGACCAAGCACCCCATGCCTTTGCTTCTTCTTTGGGCGCTGGTGGATTGTCCCAACTGGCCAGAGCCTTGTCATTCGCTTCCGCTACTGCCGATGGCGGACCACCCCAAGCATCCCAGGTGTTGGACTTTTGCCCTTCTTGTTGTGAAATTGGCTTGTCCCAATCGAACGTATCACCTGTAGGGTTCTTCGCTTCTGTGTCTTCATCCCAAGAACCATCCAGACCGAAAGACCACCCACCGCATTGGTTTTTGGACGTGAATTTATGCTTCGGCTTGGCCTGAGGCCTGAATGTCAAAGCAGGGTAAGTTTCTCCTGCACCGTCAAATACTTCTGGGAAGCGTGGATGATCAGTGTCAGACGGTTCATCCGAGGATGAAGACGATTCATTTTTCATCTGTCTGTGGGCTGCGGTTCTTGATGATGTAGATGTAGATTTTGTCATATCATCGGCAGCGGGCAAGCATCTCAACACCACAACTTCAATGGTACCGACATATTCCCCATCATGAGGAGCACGCTGATCACCTTCACCATTTGGACTATCGACTGCATGGCAACCGTCAGTAACGGCAATCTGACACCTAAGGGTGGAGCTGATGTACCAATCTTAGCTCTCTCGAACCTCCACTCCTTCCCCTCAAAACTCCCATCCCACAACAACTCCTCCTTCTGCCTGACCCTGAAATCTACCTCCGTATGACTCCTCTTCGTCCCCTCACCAGGTATTCTCAGGTTACGTCGATTACGATTGACCTGATAAACACCGTCCATATACACGAACATGGCAAGGCCGGGTGCAATGTAGCCATGCGAGGTGAGGTGGATGGAGAAAGGTGTTGGTGTTGAAGGGATGGCGATGTAGGTTGATACAAAGCCATCGGCGTAGGTTGTGTTGTATTCTTCGAGGGGAATATTAGAGGAGGACCATTCAACGTGGCAGGTAAGGTTTTTAAGGGTAGGCATGGTGGGTGGAATCGGACTGAAATGACGCGGTGAGATGAAAGGTGAGACTTGACGCGTCGTTAACTGTTTTTCTGCCTTGTTTTAGGTCATCAGGCTCAGCATAAACATCGACATGGTTACAGGGGTGCTAAGAGCATTCAAGCATGGCTGCTGGTGCAGAGGGGAATGTTATGTTGGTGTGAGGGAGGTGGTGGGTGGCGAATGATTGTGAATGTTTGTTTATTCTGAGACCTCTTTGAGATCAAGGATCTTCGCAGGCACGGCTGTAGCAGGGCGAACCGCATAAACCCCGCCTCCGGCAAGACATGGTGCGGGGAAGGCTTGGATTCACAAGTTCATATAATTCAAATAGAAAGGAGTAGCAGGCATAAATCTCATGACTCTCTCTGCTCCTACGCCACAGCCTTTTGCCGGAAACGCCACCACTTATTGTTCAAGGACTTTTGAGAGGACTCAAACATGCCCTGCAATAAGGTGCATGATGGAATGGAGCAGACCCACCGTATCTCGTACACGATGCTGCAGGGTTTCATGAGAATGCGTATAACCAATGCCGCGTCAGCTTAATTTTCAACACTATGCCACCTTCTCGTCTATGCCTTGAGTTGATTGCGGTCTGGACCCCATCTTCAACCAGATTTCGATGCAGCATTTAAGAATAGGTCAATTGCATCGCGGACGGTTTCTCTCTCTAATCAAGGCAGGCGGTCGTGCAGCAACCATGACAATGAGTCTGTATGAGACATTAGCGTTCTACTACCAGGGGTTGTTCCCACGATGATATGTCTATTCCAGAAGTTCATCGCATTTGGCCCCAATTGGCTTCGGGAAAGAAAGTTACAAGTTCATCGAGTTTGAAAGGCCAAGCATCGATAACGCCTCAGACACCCGGCTTGAAGGACTCATACCAAGTTGTGGGCTGGAATATATGGATATTGAGTTGCTTTTCTTGAAAAGGTTTATCCTTGTCGACGCGAGCAATACCCTCAACGCTGAGCGCAGTTTCTCTACTTGTTGTAGACCAAGAAGTTCCTGAAACTGTCCCAGTGATCCGAGTCCTGGTATCTGAGTTTCACAAAGTGTCAGCTTCTTCAAAAAATCTTGTGAACCAAGGGGTGCGGGTCAATGAGCAAGATATGCCTTGCTGTTCGCGATAATGAAAATGTTCCAAAAGAGTCGGTCACTCACATGTACTTCATGCTGCTCCTTAAACTTGGCTGGATTGTCTCTGGATACCACCTGAACAGCCACATAACCATAGCCCAGCTCAAACTCGCAAAAACTGGCCACGCATTCCTCTGCACTTTTTCCCGCATTTCCCATCCCAGGCCAACTCCACCCTCACTTCTCTTCTGTATTGATAGTTTGGCCAGTGCAAGTGCTACCCTCGCAAACACGTATATCACGATTTGCTGGTTGACGCTACTCTGTATGCCACGGCCGAAGACAAGATAGCCACCTGTGAGACCAGCGAGGAAGGTGTGGTAGGACTCCTCTTTGCCAGAGAGAGACGCTCTGCGGAGCAATATCATAGTCGACTTATAGGCCACGGCGAATTGAGCGAGGTTACGGGCGTGGGTGCGGGTGGCTTTGAAAATGAGGTGGAGTTTATCACGAAGGCTGAGAAGAGGTCAGAGCTGGTATTTCGAGCTTAGGCAAGAGGTACATACGGGCCAGAACGAAAGAGAAAGACCATGCTGAGGATCTTATTAGTATGACTGCGATTGGTGGCCGTATAGCTGCAGAGGTCTTACACAAGGGCATGCGGAAAGCGCACTTTAGCCCCATAGACGGCACCATTGCGGGCTGCTTTGGCAAGAGCGAGGTAGTCGGCGTACTGAGGATCAAGAATGATCCTGTTCACAGTCTCCTACTGACTGTTAAGATCTCGTAGTCCCATCAGCGATTCATAGGCTGGTGCGGTACCTTCACAGCATCCATTTCTGCTTCAATTCAGGGAACAGCGCTTTTAGCGCAATCGATAGACCGTGTAGTGGAGAATTTCCTTCGAATCATTGCTTGTGATGGCAAAGGAAGAAAGGGGATACACCAAGTGTAAAACGATAGAGTTGGGCTCGTGGTGTTTGAATGTGGTTCAAACCCCGGATTGAAAGAAACCTCGGCAACTTTTGACGTCGTCATTCCCGCGGATCCGATAGAAAAGTTCACCCACTAAGGGACACACCTATCAAGCGAACAAAGCTGGTGGAACCGCCCCGAAAGATACCTAAAGCCCAGAAGCTCGGGGGCTGTTCCAGGGGCCATTCCGAGGGGGTCTTCGGGGGCTCTTCTATGGCCCGCCTAAGCAGCTATAGGTCCAGCCCTATAGGGCTGTCCGCTTGACAGGTAAAATCTTCTAGAACTAAAAAAGGAGAAACTCAAAAAGGACGTCGTGCAGGTAACAAAAGATCATCTGCCGCTATAAGATAAGAAGGATTATGGTTGACAGCCATCTACGACCCTAGATCAAAGGATCCATCATAAACCGTGGGAATCCTACACGCTATGGTTATTAGCCTTGTGTAAACTATCAGATAGATGCAGCAAGATATCGTGAAGGGAGGACTTCGCGCACACATTGTAAATTCGTTGCAGATCACTGATGTAGGTGATCTTGCGACTCCTTTCCGTTCATCTTGAGCTCGGGTATTGCAGCTTCGATAGCTACAACGTTACACCTCGAGAGCATCCATGTGCGCCGGTTTCCCTCAAACCAGAAGAGAGCAATACAGGGAATCGTGATAGGTGAAATACCTGGTAACCCTATGCCAGTATGCGATATTGGGAGCCAAATCGGAGCTCAAAATCAGTCATACAGAATGTGGGCACCCGCGCTAGAGACACTTCGAAAGTATTTCTGTGGGCAAGTTCAACTCAGAGATAATGGCAGAACAATGGGACCTACGACGGCAAGGCGCAGAGTAAACTGAGCTTCATGGCATTACCGCTATATTTTCTGACAGTATTCTGCAGGAGGGAGCAAAGTCGTCTTACATCACTGCTCGACCAGGACAAGGTAAAGGCACCTACAGGAACTATATGGTGGGTAAAACCTGTATTCGTGCACTGTCTCTTGTGGAAATTTATACTGACACTTGACGCTTCAGCCAGTGAATTTGTGACCTAAGTACTTCCATTTTTTTCTACAAGATACAATACACTATCTTCAACATATGCCAACGTATGTTGATTGGATGTCATCCTGTAGAAGCGCTGGATACAGAAAGTAATCTTACATCTATCAGCTACCGAGTCAGGAGCTTATACCATGCATAGCTATACATATTTCGGTTTCGTGATGATACTCAGGCACTTATATAGGGAATCATGCTGGGAGACTTCCAGCACTAACGTACATCATGGTGGGGATAGCTGGTGCCTTAGAGGTTTTGCAGACCCGGTATTTCTCGGGTTAAGCTGAGGAAGAGAAGGCCGATGCTGACTCGTCAGGGAGTCTCCTTATTTGGAAACAGATTGCCCAGTCTTAGAAATATACTCTGTGCGAAAACAATCACGAAAACCATTCGTCTCTGACTTTACGCATGCAAAACCAGTTGTCAAGATATTTTGCGAAAAAGTATAAGGCATGGCTCAATCGTACGATGTCAAATCATAACCTCCGATATAATTTCAAGTCGCCATCCCCCCTCCCCATACTCAGCATCAAACCACCACAAAATCCACCTCCCCCTTCTCGATAACCATAGCCAACATCCCCGGTTCCTCCCCCCTACTAATCTCCCCCACCCTCATCTCCTCCATACTCCTCTCCACCCCTCCTTCTTCCCCTGCACCACCACCCCTCATCTCCTCATCCTCCTCCTCCCTCCTCTCATTCCCATCGTGCGCGTACCAGCGTATCACACCAGCGGGTTTGGGGCCAAAACACCACCAGTAGCATCCGAGAGAGCGGTTTGTGAGGGCTAGGCGGTAGATTTCCCCCTTGGCAACGCCTGCTTCTTGAATGTACTTGCCCGGAACAGCCTGAGTCATGGTGACGGTCTCGTTGGATGTGAGGCTGGGTATTTCGATGACTATGTTGTTGTTTGGGTTAGTTGAGGTGGGATAGATCGAGGATATACATGCTGTTCCGATTCTTTTCCTTTGCGTGACTGAGAAGGATATGGGGGGGGGGTGTAGGAAAGCTGTATTTGTGATGGTAGCAGGAAAGATTGAATGTGCATGAGAGATTGATTGTATTGATGGGGTGTGAATTCAAATACGCGACTTGAGTGTAGATGATCTTTTCTGTAGAGTAAATGCTCGTAGTTCAAGAAAAAGATAACATACACCCTCTTCAATTCCCCCCCCCCCAAAAACCAAACGATGAAAGAGAAAAACATAAAACAGAGGAAACTTACAGTCCATATGACTAACATCCTCACTCCCCCCCAACCCCCCAAAATTAGGCTGCGCGTACCTATTAATCTCAATCCTCTTTACTCCCTTCCCTTCACCCTCGACACACCGCATGGCCTCAAAAGACGGATTCCCGGGTATCGCCGAGAAGGGATTTTGGTGCGCCAGCACCGTTACCGGACAATCTGGCTTTGGAGAATTGATAATGCGCGCGGTTATGCAGAGGGTTATGTCTTGAGATTGTTGGGAGGGAGAGGGGGAGGGGGAGGTGTTAGAGGTGCTAGAGGAGAGGGTGGGGGTTGGGGTGGAGAGGGAGATGCCGATTGTGACGAGGGGGTTGGGAGAGGGACGGAGGATGCGGTTGTCGCCGCGACCTGTCATGATTGATGGTGGTGGGATTGGGGGGCTTGAGGGAAGGGTGTGTTGGTAGTGATATTTTTTTCTGGTTTGAGAGGGAAGGACAAAGGGGAATTGGGTTGGAAAATACTAGGGATGAGATGAGGGAGTGGGGGGGTAGTTATATATTTATGTAGAAAAAGACACACGTTGCAGAATTGTCTGAGATTGGAGGAAGGCTGTGTTTATTTTCGAGTTTCGAGAGAGAATCATTCCCTGCGTAAGCTGTGACGTAGTAGGATGTTGCCTGATTTGGAAAATCAGGTAATGATAACCAGCGTATCAAGAGTTACAGGGATTAGGCTGTCATTTTGCTATAGCAACATGCTACGTCGTTGTACTCCAAGAATCACTTTTCATTCGTCCGATCATGATGATTTGCTAGAACCAAACCCAATTGACTACTTGTTTCACATGTATCACAATCCAATCGCTATCATTTAGCTGACGCCCCATGCTCAGATGCACGCATCGAACATGAAATACCCAACAATTATCGGACTAGCCTATCAGATAATTCCCCAGGTATCTATTTTCCTAAGCTTCACTTGGGGATATCCCCTAGATCGTTACACTGTGAGTTGAAGAAGTATTCTAATGAAGAGTCAAAATTAGTCATCTATCCCCAGCCATTTCAGAGCATCAAAAGAAGGTGTACTCACCAGTAGCGAATCCAGCCAAACTCTCAGCGTTGTAATCCGGACTAGCTAACACATCTGTGGTATCAGCTTGCCACCTCGTCAAGTAATTCCTCGCGCCACGTAATTCGCAACCGTCTATATTTTGTTCCTGGAAGTCGTCAGTCCCATGACGCCCGTTCGGACCAGCCGCAAGACCGGCAAGTGAACCAATGGAGTCGAGATGAGTAAGCTCGTGAAGGATGGTGTGACCCGCAGTGGCGAAGAAGTTTGAAGTTTGTCGCGCATTACACCAGCCTGAGGGAGTTAAGTCTCGGAACGGTTTTGTCAGGGGTGAAGTGTTCGGGTTGTTGCCCGGGAGGAGGAACGCTGTCGATGGAGCCGTCCAGAACGGTTTGCAAATTTCTATCAAGGTACCTCCGACTGTAGCATCGGTAACAGCTAGACTAATAGAATATTACCTGTCAGCCATTTTTGATTAACAGTCAGTCTTTTGTCGTGGAGATACAGACCTGTTGCTCGAGCTTGTACATCCTGCTAGCGTACCGGAGCAATCAAAGTTTACCTTCCATCGGCTGAAAGTAGGGTTGCTTCCTTGAGAAACCCACAATGAGAGCATGTTGACGTGTTGAAGCATATCTTCCGCGTTGGTAAATTCAGCATCGTAGTAATGCTTATACCTTTCACAACAACGGTCAGCTAAGATAATTCTGCTGTTCTTGAGCGTTCATACATGGTGTTGGCTTGAGCTTCACCAATGTTATTCGTAGCACCAAAGGCGAAGCTAGCTAGGGTTGAGGCATCGACGAACGCTGCTTGCAGGACGCTTTTCATAGTCGGAAATTGTGGAGGCTTGTAGCCGCTTGACGAAGGGGGAGCCGCATTGCAATTATCTGCATATGTGTCTGATGAGCACACGACTATGGTAGCTAGACTGACGAAGATGCTGAGTCCTGACAGATGCATTGAATCGGTTGCTTGGTCAGTAAAGAATTTGTCGGTATCTGAGTGTTTCTTCGAGGAAGGATGAATGAATAGCTGAAAGCTCGGGCTTTGTAAACTCAATAGCCAAACGTTCTGGCTGAGTATCAAGTTTTATATTCTTTGCATGATGACATGAGATGATTGATGTTGGGAAACCTGGGCCTACGAGCAAGCTGAGTCTGGGACGAGCAACAACGCCGTACACAGCCCTTGTGGCGTGTTCGCTTCGGTGGGTCAGGTACTTGTTGTTTGTAGAACGACTTGGTTTCATGTGATATGAAGGCTGCTCACAACATAATACGGTTGTCGTCATCATCATCATAGGTACAGACTTGGTAAGATTGCAACAGCAACCCAGCGAGGCTATGAACCAACATCAGCAGTCAGCATACACACCAGTTTGGTATACCTAGGTATGTTTCAGGCATAATGGGGGCAGCCAAAGTTCTGTGTGGTAGCCGTCAGCAATAAGCCTGATGATAATCGATACAAGGTCTGAAACCACTGCGCCAATGTATTTGTGGATTTTAGTTGGCTCTGACGAAGTACGTACCCGCTGGGCCGTAATCCATAAAGGGATGCAAGCCGCACCGTTCGTAAGGCCGACCATATGGGTAGCCTAAGATTGCGGCGGAGGTGGTCAGCTCATCTAACCGTATGTTACAGATTATTTTCTACGCCGCGATGCGCACATTGATCATTTTCATGAAACCAGTGATTACACGATCAAACACGAATCCATGTCCTTTTCATATCGTAAGATTATCCACCCTAAGTTACTGTTCAGCTTCGGCCCAACTTTGCTGTCTTATGGCCGTATTGTAATTCCAACCCGATGCGATGCAACAATAAGCAAAGTGCGCATTGGCTCCGCCTTCTGATGATGATGATGACGCCGCTCTTCGTGCCTCTGTAAGTCAATTTAACTATAAGAGGAATCACAGATCTCAACCTACCTTGCATTTCGTAATGTGGAGGCCTTGTCAATACCATCAATCTTGAAAGTCCTCAACACATCGACCTCAGCTGTTAAGCTCTTATCTCTCGAAGAAAACAAGTTCGTCAACGGGGAATTGAAACAGAATCATGCATCTTCACAGTATTTCTTCTTACTTCGTCTTTCTGGCGTTACTCTTTACCTCTTCAGCCCTTGCTGGTGCTGAAGGCCGCGGCAAGAATCCTCCAGTCGAGACGCCTACGAATTGTAACTCCGTACCAAACAGTACTGCATCCATCGCTCCAGCATCGACTTCATGCGTGGTACCCGATGGGTGCACAAATGCAGCAGCACCTACAGGATGTGCGGTCGAGTGCTCGTGAAGAATAAAGATAAGGACTTGGTCTAAAGGTTCGATTCATGAAGCAATCCTCACACGATGACAGCCATCAATATGTGGACATAAAGACTAATTTGTGCTCGTAGAATAGTATATTGGGCCTCTTGATACGACGTGCTGGTCTTGTTCAGTAGGTGGTCGAGTAGTTATCGCACCTTCAATTCGACAGAGGAAAGTGGAAAGGTCCTGATTGGCGATACTGTTGCATACAACGAAGGATCTGTCGACGTAGATGACGGAATGATACGAAGATAGCCCGAATGAACCTCTTGCACCGCACTAATTTCAGTCCAATTGCTCTTGAATAAGAATGTTGTAAATTTATTGGAGTCTAATGGAAGAAATTTCCGTGACCTGTTGCCAAGGTTCGCAATCCATATCACGGTGGGTAAAGAGGCCAGCTTCTTATCCTGGAGAGGCTGACGACACAACACAATCATGACTTGCTTTCTTCCAGTTCAGATTAGCATGAGATGACAACACAATCATGACTTGCTTTCTTCCAGTTCAGATTAGCATGAGATGACAACGGTGCTGATCATAACATGTAGATGCGTGACGAATGGCTTGAACTGTGCCTTCAAGAGACGTAGTAAGGTAAGCTTTGAAGCCTCCCAGCCAACGAACGTGACTGACAAGGAAGCCAGTGATCACACGATTTAGCACTCATAATTAATGACTTGTACATAGTTATCTATGCGACCAGCTCTAATGAAAACGACATAGCTTAGAAGCCGAAAGAACATTGTCAGAGCTCAATAGGTGGTCGCGCGCAATGCAAGTATCGGGGCGGCACAAAGGCGCAACACGTTGCAATTGTCACACCCGATCCTGGTCCCATTTATTGACATATATGGTGCTTCTTGCAGGGTACAAGACTTTCTCTTACCTATCTCTACCAATCCCGCCTCGCAAGACCCAGACTTGTTGGCTTTCTTCGCGCTTCTTGCTTCTCGGCCTCTAATAGAGAACCGTTTGCTTTAGAAGAAGACATGTGGTGCGTGGATGACTCGTGACATGTCACTAGCAAGCGTTGTGTTCTTTGACTGGAACTCCCTTGGCTGCTTCGACTGGAATTTGAGTGTGGGATCAGGAAGCAACTTTGCCAATCAACGGAAGAAGGCGGTCTGGATGACGTCGGGACCGTGCAGGTAGGCCTAGACCATGCGTCGGACCTCGTTGCAGGTATCAAATACAAACACCAACTTGTCACCTTCTCCATAAATTCAACCCAGTCACATCAAGTGTTGCACTCTCCTCACCTTACTTTGTCTTCCTGTCTTGTAGGCTCTTTCACCCCAGCTTTCTTTTGCTGCTCGAAGAAACGGAAAACAGCAGGAAGTTGGTCACGATCCCCAGCATACGGACCTTTGAATTTTCCAGATAACCACAAGAATAATTGTCCATACTGCAGGCCCGCTGGAACTCAGTGTCTTCTCGCCGGACTTAAGCAAGTTATTGGTGTTGCGGCGGATAGCACCACAGTCTTCGGTGATCCGAGAATCCGAGTCGTAGCCATCGTCCGAGTCTGAATGATCCTCACTTGCGGAGTACAGGACGTTCCGGTGGTCCATTCTTGGCTGAGACAGGCTGTCGGGCATTAGTCTCTCACGGTCTCAAATTGGGCGTCAGGCGTCTTGCTTGTCTGAAAATACTGTCTGGCTTGCTATTGTCCTTATCAAGATGAAGGCTAGAGGAAGACGCTAAGCTTGGTGAACCCTGTGGCGTATTAGCATCATACAATTCGATAAAGAAGCTGTAGGCTCACAGTGAGGGACCTGGGTCATTACTGGGACATTCAAGATTGGGGCGTAAAGAGAAGAACAAAAGAACCCCCAGGAAAACGGGTTTGAGCGAACGGCTAACAGCCTGGCAGGGAGAATAAAACGTGCAGAACGGATGGTATGATAGAGTGTGCCCTGGCAAATAGGTAATGTACCGAAGGAAGTGCTGTCAGGTATTGGAAAGATGTACAAATGGTCGCGCCCGTCCCAGTGGCCTCGTGATCCCGTAGGACCTCATTTCTAGTCCATCCTGGGACCTCACAGATTTGAATGCTTTGGAAGTATACGCGTGAGACGCGACGCAATTGCGCACGCCCATCAGTGTACGGTGTGCAGTTGCTACGCAACCCCTAAAACTAGGCCTACATAAAAGTCGTACTGCTGAAACCTGTTGCCTTGAAGGGTCTCAAGCTCCACAGCGATGAAGACATTGTATCACATGCGTTAAGAGGAAATTTCTCTCATGGCGTCTGTGTGGGAGGCGAGAATGCAAATCCCACGTTGGAAAGCTATAACGGGGCTGGCGCAATTGTGCAACTGAAACACCGATCTAGAAACATGCAGTTAGCCATCTTCGATGTTGCTATTCTTACCATATCGATACGAGAACGTGAATATCGAAAGTGAGGCGACGTCCAGAATTTGAAACGGAAGGACTGTCATGTGGATTGTTTTCAGCAGTTGGTGATATCTGTTAAGCGAGGTGGGTTGCCGCATGATTCGAGCCACTTCTGGAGGATGCCGCAGTATCCCTCGTCTCGGCGGCTTCAGGGACGACATCCGCGACGGAGGTGATGGCACATGGAAAGCACAGAAGCGTGACTCAGGGACTGTGCGCAAGTGTATCGCACTGGTAATCTAGGTTACGATAGAAGGCCAATTGAACAAACGAGAAACGAAGCAGTCGACACTACTAGCCCAGAGGGTCTCATTAGCGGAATTACTGAGGGTTGCGACAGCGCTTGACGTCTGGTACGACTGTTGGAGGATTCGAATCCTGGACAAGCCAAGAGAGGGTGCTAGGTGAGGTGCATTAGCAGACCAGTCAAAGAGCCCGAATAAAAGGGGGCACGTTGGAGAGGGCGACGCAAGAGTAGCTGGGTACGCAAGCGCCAAGAAGTTGAACATGCGGGCTGATTCAATGCTGATACGAATACCGTAAGGATGTGGTTGACGTGTTCCCTTATTGATCCGTTATTGATCCGAAGGGCAACACAATCGGTGAGGTTGGACCCCAGGATGCACAATAGCGACGGACAATGCACAAGGTGCTTACAAATGAGCCATGCATGTCATAGTACACAGTAGCTGAACAATCAATTGTTATTGAGGCAATGAAGAATGTGCGACGTGAGGGAATTTGTTTTAGGCTTCATAGGGCAGAGACGATCCCTGCTTTCATCCTGGTAGGGCAGCTTAGCTCCCCGCTATGCGTCTGGCGAGCCCGTGGGTCAACCCTGGAACCCTGGACGGGACTCGGGCAGAACAAACCCCGCGTAGCTAAGCAGCACTAACTATCTTGGTATTAGTGAGCATCAGGCAACAACTTCAGATGATGCCGTCCAAAATGACACGATAACTCTGGTCTTTCTCAAGAAGATCATCACCCTCATTCTCCTCACCATCATAACCCAAGGTGGGACATCTCATGCTGTATTACCATCATCCCCGAGCAATATCTTTCATCAATATGCAGTTATCCTGAGCCACATCGCCTCCGCATTACACCGCAAGGCTCCCTTCGCTGCACAGCCCACCACCACCGCTACTATTCGCGAATCCTCCCATCACACTGAGCCCCACTCAAGAAACTCTACAGCACAAACCATTGTTACTATATTTCTTGCTTTTGGAGTCTTTCAATCACTTCTAAATCTGATTGTCGTTTCGCATTTCCACAGCCATCACTATTCCTGCTCCAAGCCCTGAGAAGGCGTTGCATGGTAGCCAAGTGAATTCGGAGGCACAATACGTTCAGAGCTGTGAAAGTGTTTTCAATTGATTTATACAAAGATCTAGGGTCTGAGAGGGCTGCTATTGACTAAGACTCAATCGGGTTCATCTGTGAGTCATATGCATGGCAGTTAAAGACATCTTTCCACATGCTAATAACATCCCTCCAAAAGGCGAGTCATTCAGGGCTTGAATCCGCCTGACCACTCAGGATGACTTCCATGCTACCACCAAACCCCCGCCGATGCTACAAAACCAGAGTCACCCCCACTCTTACCTCCTTCCAACCTACATCTATGCACGATGCATCCCAGGATGATGGTACAACCGGAATCGATCCCCCACTAAAGAAGAGCGCTACCTTCCACTCTCCCAAGTCACCCTCCTCCGATGAAGACCCTGTCCTAAACATACCATTGCTGTCTCGAAGGTCACCGACTTGCCCTAGAGACTTGGAAAATGCTATTGCTGCCGGCGAACAACGCATCGCCCAGCTTTTAGGCTCTGTTGACAGGAGTCTTTCGGGACTGGAATCCTTCTCGTCCGATAGTCAAGAGACTATAAAAGAGGAAGACGCTCCTGTCCCCCGCTTTATGCTTGGTCCCCGACTTGGTGAGATCGATCGCATGGACGTCGACGACGCCTCCACACATACTTCCCCTGCGAAGCCCAAACAGCGATCATCACATAACCGCCACACTTCCGACAGCGGTCTTGGCTCCTCAGTGAGCAGCACCGAAGAGTCATTGTCTGGTGATCATGCAAGTACGCGATTCCTTCCCCAAAGCACACAGTCGACGTCAGCAAAGACTTACATTGTATCAGCTGGTACACTGAATGACTCCAAAAATACCACCCACCCAACATCTGTTGCCGAGATCCATTCTGGCATTAATGGATCCAATGCCAGTGTCCATGCAGGTACACAGCATACACTGAGCGCCTATGCTTGCAAACAGATCCAGAACCATATCATCGTTCCCATCTTGAAGACGGAAGAACTGAAAGCCTTCCACCCTCTTGTCAACAGCATACCGTATCGTGTGAGACGTAAAGAAATTACTTGTCTTCGTGATCTAGAGAAAGTGATTCTCTACTTGGCACCTGTAAGTGGATCTCTTCGTATTGGGGTAAGGAGTTTGGCTCATTATCTGGTGTTTGGCGTTCAGAACTACTCGGTTACAAAGTCGTCAATCTTTAAAAGGTCATCATTCTTCAAATTCTGCGATACGTCTATACAGTGTCTACACACAACCGCCGAATATCTTAACGGAGCGGATCTTCAACGACACACCGATATACCCTATTCTAACGGCTACTTTCTTGATCTTACCGAACAGGTCCGCCAATACGCAGCTATGATTACCGCTTCAAGAGAGAGGGCCCAAGCCGGCCAAGCAAGGGGAAAGAATGATGTTTCAACGTGCGTCTGCCAGTCTCGTGACTATGACTCATAAGGCTAATTGTATGTAGGGACGAGACGCTAAGCCTCCACGGAGGCTTGAGCCGAAACGGTCGTCCTGCTGAACTTGTCAGGATGAAGGACGGCCAAGCTATCTCCCTCCGTACGGGGGATGTCATCGAGCCTGATTCCAGTCCGTCAGGCTGCGACAGTGCTGATGAGGATCTCTTGCATTCTATGGCTCGCCGCAAGAAGTCCGAACAAGCCACTGTGAAGCAGAGCCAACGCTGCAGTGAATGCAACAAGGAATTCAAGAGGCCTTGTGACTTGACCAAGCACGAGAAGACTCACTCCCGGCCCTGGAAATGCAATGATCCGAGCTGCAAGTATTCCCAATATGGATGGCCAACAGAAAAGGAGCGAGACCGTCATGTTAATGATAAACACTCCGTAGCTCCAGCTATGTACAAATGCAAGTATCATCCTTGCCCGTACGAAAGCAAAAGAGAGAGCAATTGCAAGCAGCATATGGAGAAAGCCCACGGCTGGGCCTATGTTCGATCAAAGAACAATGGCAAATCGACCAAGAAGCCCAACAAAGCTGGTAAAAGCCCGCCAACGCCGCACATGACTACTCCAGGCTCCCACATCTTTGACGCATCCGGATCCGAGTTTGGAGATTCATCCAGTCCTTATATCCAGAATGTGTATGGTCCCACGGCAGTTGGGAGTTCAACTGGGGCATCCCCCAGCCCCTACATGCCTAACGCCTACCTATCTCATTCTGCCGATGGATCAATTGGAGGCTCGAGTTATCGTTCTCGTGAAACTTCCGAGTCACCTTATCTGGGCAACAGCGAGACATATGCTCCACTCAACTCTAACTTCACGTGGGACGAGTCACTGAACAATAGACTCACCCCGCAAACCCCCTACACTCCTGAATCCCACCGTCGCTCGATGGACTCGCTCACCAACGCTCCCAGCGCCCCATCATCATATGACATGAGCGAAGATCCACCTCTCTATGGAGGCACTTTTGACTGGAGCAACCTAGACTTCACCTCCATGAACATCCAAATTCAGAACATCACCCCATTGAGCTCGATCGAGACTCGCCCACTCGACGCCTACAGCAGCCGCAATCCCTCCATCTCAATTGAGCATCCCCAAAGCTCCAACAACCCCAACCTCTCCCCCGGCGCACAAGGCAACGAAATGCTCTATGGCGACTGCATGGATGAAGGCTACAGCGAATTCACCACCAATGCCGGCAAGCCCGCCAACGACTTCGCCCTCTTTGACGATTCTCGTCCCGCATCAAGCCTGGGCCCCACCGGAACCATGAGTCTCTTCTCAGACCTCCCACCTTTCCACCCCACCACATGGTCCGGCCACGGCACCGAGCTTGCGCAGCAACTCGGCATTCATAATGATATGATGCATCTTGACGAAGAGTAGAGGAGAGCAACGCTACTTCGATCCATCCGCCTTCCTCGTGATGTGTTTTGGGGCGCGGGCGTTTCAGAATGCGTTTGTTGGGAAGAGACTCTACTTGCAAACACAGCACAGCACAGCACATGCACTGCGATTTTGGAGCAGTAGAATCGCAACTTCTTTTTATGTTGTGTAATATAGATAGGATAGGATAGGATAGGTATGAGTCTACGACATTTATTGGACATTAAGCGTCCGCAACAAACAAAGTCAAATCTATCATACTATACAAAAATCTCCCGGGATTTCCACCCTAGACATCTTCTCCATGTGTTGTGGAGGTAAGGTAGTTCATGTGACTTTGATAACTCCTCGCGCAAAATGTAGAGTAGGCTCGTAGCGCGTAGACCTCACCATCACCGCCACACCACGCATCTGAAACGCCGTACCCGCCAAGCCTCCCCATCCCGCAACCTCATTCGTCACAAATCTACCACGTACAAAATAAAAAGATCGTGCATTTACCAATTATTCTAACGTATCTTTCTTAGTTGAGAAGGAGTACTGGGGAAAGAATATGTATTCACCAGCCATTGCCATTGCTTTGGATTTAGAGGTCGTACCTGAGGTACCTAGCTTTGTCTACGTAGGTTAGGGGGGTCAGAAGGACAATGGTATTGTGTTGTGCACTTGATCCCCTCGTCGTTGCGTGGCGTGTATACTATCTTACAATGGATAAAGAGCTTTTGCATTCCGTTCTCTCTTTTCCTTTATGTCTTTGTCTCTTTGTGAGGTCCATATAATAATCATTGTTGAATACGATCCTTTTTTTTTGGTGAATAGAAAGAGCCTTGATGGTTCATACCTATAATTTTCTGGTATAATATTTTTGATTTTGGGATTTTGGGATAGAGGTACAGGTACCTAGCTTCGCATCACCGCACGCGCACCGCAACAGGAACAACAGTGGTATAACAAGCAAGCGAACAAACAAGCACAGCGAAAGGACATCAGTGGTATAAGCGGCAAGCAAGCCAGCAAACAAGCAACATGCGTCCACAAATCCTCCTCCCAGCGCTGGCCGTACTCCTCCAACTCACCACCGCATCCCCCCTCACCACCACCTCCTTCATCCTCACCACCCCCCAACTCCTCGCCATCGTCCCCAAATCCTCCTCCTGCCCCACCGGCCAATACAGCTCCGAATGCGTTACGGCACCCACCGCCACTGGGCCAATCAATAAGTCTTTTTCAACATATTCTATCTCGACTCCTGGCGAAGCCGCCGCCCTAATCGCAACCATGGCCTACGAAAGCGGTTCCTTCGAATACTGCATCCACCATTTCCCGGCCCCGGTGCCGGGACAGGGGACGAGGAATATGCAGGGTTATACGTATAATTTGGGGTATGCGCAGAGTATTAGTGCGTTGAGTGAGGTGTTGGCGGGGGCGGAGGCGCAGGGGCCGGATGCGGTGTTGCAGTTGTTGATTGAGAATGCGGAGTATGATTTTGGGAGCGCGGCGTGGTTTTATTCGAGTCAGTGTGGGGCGAGTGTGAAGAATGGGTTGCAGGCGGGGACGGAGGCTGGGTGGGAGGCGTATTTGGAGTGTATTGGGGCGGATGCTAGTGATGATCGGACGGCGTTTTGGACGACTGCGATGCAGGTTTTGGGGGTTAAGGCGAGGAGGTAGGTTAGCGGGGGAGGAGGCCGATGGTCCAGGTTTGGTGGTGCTGGGCTGAAGGGGGGAGGGTAGTTGTGCTTGCTTTTAGGAAGGTGTGGAGGGCTGTTATGGCATGATGGGGGAGTTGGAGGTCTTCTGTTTTGTTGTTTTGGTGTTCCAGGACTGCTGCTAGATCGGCGGATGACATGTAGAATATTTTCATTGCTCGTTGGGGAAGTTGGGTTGAGTTTGAGTACATAAGATCCGGAGTAAATACCCATAGCTGGCTAAGAGATCAGTCGACTATCCTTTCTACCTGAATACGTGGTTCACTGACTAATAGAGCCTCTTGCCTTTCTTCTGCATTTCCGCTATAGACAAGGAATTTGTATATTGACTGCTCGGTTATCAAAGCAAGAAGTTGCGCGCTGACAATTTCCGGTAAGGAATACGTCTCCCAAACTGTATCTTGAGAACGTTGTAGTGCGACACTCCACTTGAAAAGTCGGATATTGCCGTATTCTCGGTCTACGACGCCAACAGGCTCGTGACAGGATTCGCAACTCAGCTGCTTTTGATCTGCTTCTCTCTGCTCAAATCAGCGAATGTACCTGAAGTATAATCTCGTGAGGCTCGTGGATCTCTGGAGTCACTCGATGAAATGACAAGGCTTGAAGCGTCAAGGTACTCACCAACCACTCGTACCTCATGGAGGTCAAGGGTAGATTGAGGTTCGATCGCTAGCTGTGTCAAGCATTAATTTAGGGCAATTGTATCGGCGACCATGCTATGGTAGTCTTCCATTACAGAAGCAGGCCTCCTTCTTGTTGCCCAGGGACAGGATTAGGAGGGACATCGTTATAGAAGATTCTCCTACTTGAATTATGAGAAAGTCTTTGACCTACATACCCGAATACCAATACAATTGGTCTCAGCTAGTAGAAAATGGCTGGTGTCCACTAGTCCAACGCCGGCTGTAGGACCCACGATGTTGGCTGCTGCATAGCCTTTGGTGCTACCAGCTGTGTCATGATTGCCATTTTCAGTTGTTGGTTTGTGACAGTGCCAGAAGTCCATCATATCTGCCCAGCCTCCACTTGGGAGATCTTTCCAATTCGTGACATTGGTGATGAGCGGGTTGTCGCAAGATTGACATGCAATATGTGTTTCCGATGTCAACTTCGAGGCTGGCCATGGCATGCTGTTAGCATCGCATACTTCTGCTTTGGGAAGCAGCTGTGTAGCTGCCCCAAGGCGGAAAGACAGCTCTCTGACTGGTCTAAGAGGGAGATTTAACATTGCGTTATCAATCACCACAGGACATGGTAACGTAATGCTAGACTCCTCTCCATCATGCGTCAAATGCATTATATTGTGACCAGCATCCAGCGCAATACGTGTATTTTCATTGCAGGATGATGGTAAAATCACGAAAATTGTTACTTGCTGGATGTTGATCAGGAGCTCAGCATAAAGGTACGTCTTCGGCATGATACAGTCAGTAAGGTTTCATCATCTCAAGCACTCACATCTTGCTGTAATATGCAAAGTATGAGGCTATTGAAACATCCCCGTGAAGAGATACAGCGAGTAATGTCAGAACAGTGACAGGAGCCGCTAGCGGTACCACTAATTCTATCGCCGATCTCCCGTGTATCGAAACGCACATTCATTACCTAGATGTGGGGAAGCTCTACCTCCGTCATTCTATCTACAACCTCATTGTTCTTTTGGAGATGACATTGCATTTCCGTCTTCGATCCATCGAGCAAATTCCATTATAGCCAGTCATACTTTTTTAAAAGACAAACCATGTTCTCTTCCTTCTCGTCCTTTTCCAGCCCAGTCAGTCTGCCCCGCTTCCTGGGAGGCGACCCCGGGCCAGTCATAGATATCAAACCGGCCGATACATATGATGTGGAAACAAATCATGAAAAACGAGCTCGCACACTCAAGCACCTGCTGAAGCTCAATCATGCGAAGCATTCAATAGTCTATCACCATCTCCAATTCGACAACCACATGCCCCACGTATGAATTGTGCCCTCTTATGCTTAGCATTGGATGAGCTTATACGGCAATCCAGATACTTGGATCCGCTTACATTCTCGGAGCGAAGCCCGAACATCTTGATGATATCTTCGAAGAGGAATCGAAGGAGCTGGAAACATGGCAGGACTCGCCAGGGGAGATTTCGGACTTCGACTGGCGAGATTACCTTGGAGATAAACTGTACGATTTGCACATCATGGGAAAGCTAGGCGTAGTTTGCTGAGCTGTTATAGGTACCAACGCGCCTACGTCGACTTCTTCGAAGATCAGCTCGTCCTCCACGGTTATGACTGGAAAAGAATCATGAATAAGTATCTCTTCGAGGGCAGAGAGCCTCTCATAAACTGCCTTATTTCTAACTGTACGTATGCACAGCTGTCTTTGAGACCACCGTTACTGACCAACCCTTAGTGGGCCACCCTCTTATCCATCTTGGCTACGCCTACGAGCTCTCCTCTCGCGAGGTCGCCATGGAAGCTCTCGGCCTAGTTGCCGTATCCTACAATTTCCTCCATCAATATATCGATGATCCTTCTTATAGCAAACCAGTCCCCTCATACAAGTCTTCCGACCCGATTGAAGTCCTACAAAAGGTCACCGAAGATAAGCGCTTCGACGGCCTCTTCCACCATCGAGGCTCCGACAACATCGAACCCCTCTTCAAAGACCACGAAGCAGCAGTGCTAGACCATTGGAACGCCTGGCAGCTACCGAATCCAAAGGAGCAGTTCGAGAAAAGTCAATATGCGGCCGTCGCCTTGCTAGTAGGAACACGTCACAATGGGAGTGACAGAAAGTACGACTTCTTTCTCGTGCACCTCCTCACCACAAGTCACGCAGTTCGGGTACTGCTCCCACTACTACCGTCAAAATACCACCTGAGTATTGTGAGACAGTGGTGGTTGATCACTATAGCGGTGTATATTGCGCAAATAAGGCCAAAGATCGATCTTTCGAGCATCAAACAATATGATGTGAAAGGCAAGGACTGGGATTGGGTCGATAAGCAATCTGTTGACGGGAAGTGGTCTTTAAATTCGCATTATGTGAAGGGTTCAAGGGCTATGAAGGAGGCAGCGAAGACTTGGGGTGATGATGAGCAGTACTATTTGAAGGCGGCGGTCAAATTTGCCGAGGACTTTGATGGTTGGGGTGGGTTTGGGTCTTAGGAGGCTGGGGCGAGAAGAGGGAGTTCTTGTGGATTGGGGTGAATTTGAAAAGTGGGAATATAGGGCTCAGGTCAGATCTATTGTATTGTAGCAAAGTAGCGTAGGTATCTTAACTCATATCATGTGTATCACTTGCGCATACCTGTAGAGGCAATGATATTGAGTGCTATGGGCATAATGCTGGCATTGCTGTGTCCGATCCATTGTCTCGGTGGACGTAGGTAGAGGCCAGAGACCAGCTTTCAATAGAGCACGTTCAGCCTCCATTCTGTAGGCGACTTCCTCGGGTCTTCTCGTCCGTCATTCCGAACAAGACTCTTGGTTCTCATAATGTGATGGGCCCAGGATCTGGAGTACATTGGCATCTGTATGCTGGCGTCCATGTTGATGATCTGAAATGGTCTCAACCCGCCCTGAAATTACCAAGGCTGCTATCTTCCAATCCGTCGTAACCCGTGGAAGATAATCTCTCCATTAGCTCTGATTTGGTCGCCTTAAGCGACCAGGTATACTCGTTCCCTATTGTTACTAGTCCACTGAGCAGAATCTCGAGTTTGTGGGTGTTCTTGTAACCCGAGCCGCTTATTTCAAGCTCTGTAAGTTTGGTCCCACGGGTTATGAAGCTTACAATATGAGCCATAGAAAGCCCTACAACCGTCCGCACTGTTAGTTTCTCGAGGTGCTGTAGTCGAGTCACGTGTTCAATGATCCTATCAAATTTAATGATGCTTGTTTCGGCGCTTCGGTGTGTCCACGATGCTGGAACGTCGGATTCGAAGATCATAGAAGACGAAGCTGTTGGCCGGTACTTTGGTGAATTTAGCTCATAATCATCCTGCAAGATCTCGACTTCCATCTTTATCTGCCTTTTACAACGTGAGCATACTCATTTCCAATTAGGTTTTCCCATAATAGAGACCTTATATTCTGACACGCCATGAGCACATGGACCACGGCTCCAATGGGCAAGACATTGTCATTGTGGGTTGTCATAAATAGACCCTGGGTCGGATGCAATGGATAGCAGTGGCGCTTCTTTGCCAAGCATCGTGATGGAACTTGAGCAGCGTAGAGTGGCAGATCCCTGTACTTCCACTCTCTCCAAGTAGCCCGGTTATTTGTCTTGCTCCAATGGTTGTCAGGCCCAGGAATGTCAAGTATCTTAACCTTGTCTGCATAGCGCTTCGAATGCGAGACAGTCGTCACGAACTGTGCGAATCGGTAAGTAGTGGGGAATTTCGGCTTGTAGTAAAGTCCGATTGTAACGGCTTCAGTGAATGAAGGACTCGTGAACAGCAGATTGTAGAGATCAGCTTGTGGCAGATAGGAGAAGATCTGATCTTTGATCTCAGAAGGCAAAGTTTCAAGAGCGACTTGGGATGGAGCTCCTTTTGGCCCCCGGCGCTTTAACACAGTAGATGACTTAGGAGACATGAAGGAGACGAGCATGGGTTAGAAGAGAGAAGATGGACGAAGAAGAAGGTGAAATGAAGTATGAAATAGGATTGAGACTGAGATAAAGCCGAATTATGATAAGAAAATCTAATGTTAGCTCTGGATACCTCGGACTTACTCAGTCATGGCTGGAAGTAAAATCTAGGTAGTAGGAAGAATGAAAGTTCGAGGGACGTGAGTTTTGGGTGGAGTGATGTTGCAAGTTATTGTGAAGATTGTATCTTACGTTAGCTTTGTATCGTATTCTAACGGAGCATCCACCCCAGAACATCATTGTTCTCAGGCCCAGAGCTCATAGTGACAGTTCATGTGAGCATAGTACCAATGGATGGAGACTCGTGCTACTGTACTTCTCATTTACCTTAAGTCTTTCTGAGCTATTGCCATCATATCACCATGACAAGCATAAAGCCCGAACCGGGCCAACTTCTGGAGTCCAAGATCAAGCCTGACCCAGACTCCATAGGCAATTCACCTGCCCCGCAAACAGACGAGGACATCTACGAAGACACCGGTGATCTTGACTTTGCAGGATCGGACCAAGGGTTCTACCTGACAAGACTGCCTAAATTTCTCTGGGACAGCTGGTCGAAGCTAGACGACAACCAGGATATACAGATAGGCACGATCAGAGTTGAGGGCGGCTTGAACGATGTGAAGAGAGTGAGTCGTCTTCCCTATGATATAAAAGCAGGCTGTGTCCTCCTGTTTCTCCCATCTTCATGCCTGTCTTAGTTGCTGATCTTTGGGCGGTAGATGAGTCTCATGCTCTTGCCACACATTGCACCAAATCTGGATGCGAAGAAACGTGAAGTTCCTAAGGAATATAACTTGCGCATTACGGATCCCAACCCCGCCAACACCTTCATCTTCACGGAGAAGGACCTACCTGGCTACAAGAAGTATTCCCATGATAGAGCGCCGCCTCGGTATAAAGACCGTAGGAGAATTGAGAAACCTAAAAAGGCAGAGGCATACTTTCGAAGGGCCATACCGAGTAAGTAGGCTCGGTGACAATGTATAAGCAAGATCATTAATTCATTTGATACCAGAGCAAACAAATCTAGCAGGACAAGTTCGCACCGAAATGAATTGCCTTCCAGTTGAAAACCAGGAGCACCAGGAATACTTGGAGAAATTGGCTTTTGAAACACTAAATAAAAGGCCCAAGACACAATTTATAGACAACCCGCTTGCTGCCAGTGGTGGAAGCCTATTGAATCCTGGCGTTCTCGGTCCAGCTGGGAACTTTGGAAGCTTTACTGTGGGATACCCTACTCTCTATATATACGCGTTTTGTGCTTACTTGAGTAGACAAACGCGCTACCGAACAAGGTCAGAAAGCAGGAGAATAAAGCAACTAGAATGCCGCAAGACCAGCTCTTAGACGCCCTGTTCAACTGCTTCAAAGAATTCAAGTACTGGCCGCTCAGTGCTCTCAAGTCCAGACTGAACCAACCCGAATCATACCTCAAAGAAACACTAGAGAAGATCGCAGTCTTAATAAAGGGCGGAACGTTCAATTTGACATACCAATTAAGACCCGACTCGACTGAGGGGCGGTATCTGAACTTTGACGATGTTAAGGCAGAAGCGGCCCCTGACGTGGGCTCAGACAGAGGAGAGGATTTAAATTCCAACGAAGAAGATGATGAAAACGTCAAGATGGAAGACGTGTTTCTTGGGTAGGTAGGCTGGCATTTAGTCTCCTCTAAAGATGTACATAGCATTGTACTTGTACCCTCTTGGCATAGCGATGGAGTTGGGAGGCAGTCCTTCCGTGTTTGTTTATGAGAATTACATCCATGATTTATAGACATGAAACAGATCCAGCGGCCTGTTATAGTATTCATGATCACTTACCTTAAAGACTAGAATCACATCCTTTTCATCGCCACATGATTCAGTAATTGCCCGGATTGAGACTAGTGGATTTTCAACTGCTTACCAAAGCTTTGTCCCGCTTTCATTGTTCTTCCTACAACACACAGTCTCCGTAGTAAGCTTCTATTCTACCTCTGACATCGAACTTTGCTGCAGGAAAATTAGAACTACCACCACGCAATGTCGGAAGATCAAGCGCTTCTGGATAGGATAGGGAAGCTCGCTGGTAGGGCTCATCTACCACCATTCAGTGCACAAGCTAACACTGACAGGCCGTATTAATCTTCACAGGACGCAATCACCTTCAGAATACCATGAGCAAAGTTCTAACGCTGCAACTCACCAAACTTGGAACAAATATACCCAGAGCGCTTCAAGCGCAAGGTCGACTTGGACATCACCACGGGTTGCTCCTTATAGTACCGGACGGGGCCGAGCTGGTAGGACCGTGGCCAACCCACACCGTAATCGAACTTTAGTATTAAACAACAAGGTTGGAACATCGGCCCAGGTTACTAAGGATCCAACGTCCGAAGAGACTCAACCAAATTCGGAAGCTATAAAAGCCAACCCTGAAGACGGGCAAGAATTTGCACAACAACCTACCGTATGGGTTACCAAGCGTGACCGACATATGCAACTCATCAACTCATCCATCTATGATAAGGAGACACAACTCCGCAACAAAGCCATCGAAGAGACTCGAAAGCAAAAGTCACTCAGAAGGGATCAGCGGGAGAAACAGAAGATCCAGAAACATTTGAATACACTCAGTGCTTACTCAGATCAAAATAAAGCTACACCTACTGCTCATGAGCTCTTGATAAACGGACTACGTTTCCACGTCCTCGACGGTGGAAGCAAGCTTGCCCGCATTCGCGGTGAGGGCGCAAATGATAAACACAATATACAATTAAGCTTACAGCGTATAGGCGCAGCCGACTCTGCGAGTACAACTCCCAAGCAAGCAACTATTGGCGGTGTAATATTTCTACGGAGTAAGAACGGCAATCTCTATCGCTCAGGAATTGTCAAGACCAAGAAGTCAGTCCATATCCTTATCGATGTGCCGACAAGAGGGACATATCATTTCGGACGATCACGTCCAGCTGACGGATACAGAGCCTCGACCAAGTTCAAGAAAATATCTGAGCCATGCAAGCGCTTCAGCCTAACCGGTACCCTTTCTTTCATCCCTTCAAAGCAGAGCTGAGATCTAGGCGAAGCTATCAGAATCCGGACTCAACTGACAGAATTTCGTTTTTAGGACAATGCCCGAAAGGCCCGCTCTGCCCTTACCTTCATAATCCTGAGAAGGTTGCAATGTGCAAGGACTATCTCCAGAATGGCTCCTGTGCAGCTGGCGACTCTTGCGACCTTTCCCATCACCCTAGCCCCGAACGAGTTCCCGCATGTTTACATTTCCTTCGTGGCAAATGCTCCAACCCTTCATGTCGCTATGCTCATGTTCGCGTCAATCCATCAGCTCCTGTCTGCAAAGCCTTTGCGGAATTGGGCTATTGTAGTAAAGGCGCCGATTGTTCAGAGCGTCATGTTCATGAATGTCCCGCTTACGCTAACACTGGTGTCTGTCGCAAGCCTAAGTGTCATTTGCCACACGTTGATAGAGCGGGGCAGATCAGAAAGCATACTGCTAACAATACAGATCCTATTATTGGTTCAGACGAAGGAGATGAGAGTGACATTGTAAGTGATGACGAGTACGATGAAATAGACAGCGACGACGTGGACTCGGATGGACTAGAAGAGGACTTGATGCAGAATTCGGATGATACGCCGGCTCATGCGCTATCTCAACAACAGGATTTTGTGCAATTCTAATGCTCCAAAAGAGGGTCGAACCTTTGACCTTAGTATAGAGCTCCCAACTGAGTCTTTGAACTTAAGTGATTGCGGAGGCTGGTTGTGCTAAAAGCAAGGGCCTCCCGAGCTTAAAGCATGGGGAGGCGGGCAACGGTGTTTGGGGGTTTCAGTAAGATCAGCATGAGCTCCATTTCTGCTGCAGATTCGCAAGACAGGACCGTGAGCGGACATGGATACTTCTCTAAAAGGAGCGTCCTTGCCATCTTCTACCGTTCTATATCATGCGAGACTATCCTTTTCCTCGGTTGTATAGCAAAGTGTATCGATAGGCAGCATGCAATCAATAAGCACTAGATAGGCAGATTAAAAGGAAACCATGCATTTGTCTAGACTTGCGAAGCTATCTACCCGCTGCATGTATCCTGTGCTCTAGTTCCCCAGCTTTTCATTGTCTGCGACCTGCCGAGACACATTTCAGTTGGAGATGTCCCCGGAGAATTATGCACCCATAATGAGTTATGTCCCGATTAGGGCATGAAATGATGTCGTACTTCACGTTTAATGTCAAGCATGCAGCTCTATCACAGCGTTCGGGCGGGGCATACATGAGTTGAAACCTTTACAAATCATAAGCATGATTTGTTCGGCACAACACGGATTCCTCGCCTTTGACGAAAGCTCTGAGAAGTGAAGACGCGCAGATGGGTAAACACAGTTTGCTAGTGAGCATTCAAGATGATCAATCACGTATTCAAGGCTTCGCGCGGCGAGTCCCGCCAAAGAAGTACGAAGTCACACGGCCACTACCTAGGGCCCCATGTAAAGGGTAAAGGGTGAAGGCATCGGGCGAGCGTGCGGGCCGGAAGCATGGACACACCAAGTGGGTAAGAACAAGGAACAAGGATACGCTGCTGTGCTTCTGACAGATTGACAGCTGCCTTCTGCTTCGATCCTTGGAACAAGTTCCATTAAAATTGAAAAGGGAAGAGGAGAAAGAAAAAGGAATGATGGCAAAACTTTGTATTATCGATTTGCCGCTCCCTGTTTCCAGACAAGCGTGCAAACACAGTCTGGTACAAACCCAGGCAATGTTGTACTTGCCGTACTTGCCACTGAACCTTGGAAAGCCTTCGCCAATACCAAAATACAAATAGATGGGAGAAGAATCCGAAAGAGGCAGAAAGTCTATGCTCGCAAATGATAGCTTGGGTCGCTATCAGAGCCTCGAAACAGCATTCAAGCCAGATACGCGGGGGTGAATAATTGCGCGATAGAATAGGATTGACAAAGTTCAAAGAAAGTTGGTTTCACTCATGACTGGTTGCCTTGAAAAATGTGTTGCCCCCTACCCATTATTCCTCCCATCACTCCCAGCGAGGGGAGCTCCCAGCCCAAACAGCCAGGGGGGGTGGAAATGCAAACATGTCAGCCTACCATTTTGCATGTCTCAGCCAATTTGAGCTTATTGTTAACCCTTAAATCTCATGGTTATTGTCCATGGGTCACCTCTTGTCTCCTCCCCGACTGCCCCAAGCACTACCCCCAGCACTACCCCCCACTCCTGGAGGTACCTTAGGCCATGGTGTTTGGTCAACCGTAGCGGTCATGCACAGGCTAGGAATGCATGATCCACAGATGCGGGGTTTGCAAGTGCTCAGCTGCTGGCTACCCGATACGCTGCTCTTTCTTGGTCCACTCCAGCCTTATGCAGGTGTACCCAACCTACGACCAACTAAGACGAACTGGTCACAGTCTGATAGCAGTATATTTCCGCTCTGCCAATAACCGTCAGCACATGGGCAGGCAGCTGTCACAACAACGCCGATTCAACGCGGATATTCTGCCCAACTTGCCTCCGTCGGCACTACGCCATCATCCTTGGGGTGCTTGCTAGTCATTCAGAGCTTCCCGTTACCGGCACCAGACCAACCAAGACGACTAGCACTGCTTTGGAGTTAGAGCAAGCACATCACTACACTACCACAAGTACCACAAGTACCACTCCTAACCAACCCTCCCCACACTAAGCCATGTACCAAGACAGAAAACCAGTCAAAGCCAGAAAGCACTGGTCGCAGAGAAGCGGAATCGATCATATCCATCGCCTCGCTTGATCTCCAATACGCCGGTACGGATCGCCCTTTCGTAAGTGCAAGTCTCCATCAATCGCCAGGCTTGGGTGTCGCAGGGAGGCGCTTTCTAGTGACCTCTGTGGTGGAAAGACTTTAAAGACCCAGCTTGGGAATGTAGCGAAGGGAGAAAGTTATTCTGGCTGCCACCGCGGAAAGGTTGCATAACGACTAACCGCAAAGCCCAAAGCTGCTTGCTGCTATCTGCTTAAACTGCTTCCCCAGTCCAGTCTCTTATCAGGTCGCAGTTCTGTCAATCCTCCTCACCTCATATCATCATCATCACTTTTGTGTTTTATTTTTGCCTTTGCCCTTCCCACTTACACTATTGAAATCACCAGATCTATTTCAAGCAGCCGACTATCCTCGACGCGTTGGTGCAAGTTGCAAGTGCTGGATCTGGACTGGCGATCATCTGCCGTCCCCCGCCCCGGCTCACCGCCTATTTGAGCAATTCTGAACCTCAACCACAAGCGATGGCCAGTGGGCCCCACAATCAAGTTTATCCAAACGAGCCTCAAGACCAACCCCATTGGAACAAGAGATTATTTGAAGGAGACGACGACGTCGTCCTAGACGAACATATTCTCGATTCACACTCGCTCGACATGGCAGCAGTCGACCACAATCAAAGGCGCGAATCTTTCGCCAGCAATCCTTCTCTCGTCTCTCCTACACAACAGACGTGGCCAGAATTTGCATACAACAACGAGCCGACGTCAAGCTATCCTCTCAACCATCAACCCGCCTTCTTCCCAGACCACAGCGGCAACCATTTCACCCATTCCGAGGCCCCTCAGTACCCACACTATGGCACTCATGTTGCGCACTGGCAACCGCAAGGCACCCAAGGCCCAGATGCGACCAATCCTCCATTTCAGGCGTTTCCTGCAGAGATAGAAACTATCAAGCCTGAAGCGCCATACAACAATGAAGTTCCTCCCTCACAACCTCCGAACATCTACGGGGGATTACCAGTGCAGATGGACTCTGAGTACCCGTCATACCCAGTGCCTGTAGCCTCCCCTCAGTGGTCAACCTCGGACTCAGACAATGTGGAAAAAATACCGAGAAGCGGACATTTCCAAAGCCCAATGTACAATCTCAGCCAGCCACAATTACGGCGTGACGGTGTTCGGAAGAAAAATGCTCGTTTTGATATACCTGAAGGCCATAATCTCCAGACTATCGACAATCTGATCAATAGCACGAATCCAAACGACGAGGATACCATCAAGACCCTAAAACAACAAAAGAGGCTGTTGCGGAATCGGCAAGCAGCGTATGTTCCTTATCGTGATAAGCTTTGCCACCTGTGATTTACTGACACTGTTCTAGACTTGACTCCCGCTGTCGGAAGAAACACCATACCGAGAAATTAGAGGAGGAAAAGAAACAATACCTTGCTATCATTGATAGATTAGAGGACGATGTCGCGAGTCTCAAAATGAACGAGTCTCGATGGATGCAAGAGCGGCAGCAATGGCATCAATACACAGATGATCTCGTCAGACAGAAAGAAGAGCTTGTTCGGCAACACACACTCGAGACAGCGGACCTCCGGCGAAAGAACACTTTCCTGACAGAAGAAGCTCAACGGCTGGAGAGTGTCTCAATGTCCACTCAACCAAGCTCTGCTGGAGTATCTGCCGGCTTTCCAGAGTTCGAACATCTCACCATGGACAGCAGCCCATTCGACGACTTCTCTTTCATTGACAATCCTATCATGGCTCCAGAGACCAAACAAGAGACTTCGCTGATGGTACAGCCGAAGAGAGAGAGCCCAACGCCGAAAAACAGCGACGATAAGTCCACTGCACCAGGACTCCTCCTTATGCTGCTCCTCTGCGGTGCATGGGTCGCATCAAAGAGTACTGGCTCAACACCTCCTGCCATTCCACGCATGTCAGACGATGTCCGAGTGGCTTCTTCAGCTATATTAGAGAACATCTACAAAGATGCTGGTATTCAACCACACAGCCTTCAGCAGGTGAATAATAAGAAGACCGCCGTGGTACAAGCCGGATCCCGTCAGCCTCCAGCTACGAATGCCTTCTCCTCTTCCTCCTTAGGGTCCCTCCACAACGACCTCACCAAACCCTCCGAGCAACAACAGCGGGAGCAACTCTTCTCCCTGTCTGTTGATCAATACAACCACATAACCTGCGACGACCATTTCGGCGAACAACAAGATGCCAAACCATCACAAAGACGAAATCTCGGCGAAGCCCTCGCAGCAATGCGAGCCGAGAAGAAGGGCCCAGCTGCCGAAGTCTACACCAGGAGCCTAATGATGAATGAGGTCCCTGCAGACGTAGTCCGGGACTTTGCAAGAATGATGGCCGATGCCAACGCCGCAAGGCACGGGGGCGAGCCGCTTTCCTAATGGTCTACGAACACCACAGATAACGAAAATAACGAATCTCCTTGTCCTAGTATTCGATCACGATAACGACTTAGTTCTAAGAAAGACCTACACTGCGCTCAGCACGCACAGCACCCTGCGAGGGGGATTACTCGACGGCCTTTTGAAATTGGATATCTACTTTCTGCACAGCTATATGAGCGATCCGAGCGAGCGAGCGAGCGTTGCGTTGCGTATTACCATTCTCCAGAAACACGCCTTTGATTGCTTACCTTTTTGTGTCATTTTTTGTGAGCGATACTTTTCGAATCAATTCAACCGTTCGGGTTCGGCCAATTGTGCTTTCAGAATGCTATACCTATGTAACTCGAGTGGCAGTCTGCGCTATCTACCGATATACCAACTCCACAGCTCAATACTTGAGTTTACTTTTCTGTATTCGATGGAGATCTTGTCGGAGTGGGCACATATTTTTCCAGTTTACTCGGTTACTATTGGCATCGATTTGGGATGGTGGAAGTAAGAGTTAGGAGCGTCCGGACGGCTGGTACATGAAACATGGGTTGAACGACCCTACGAACAATCAATCGGCTTCGACAAGCAATTTTTTCCTCATATGCTTGCTTGATTGATCGGCAGCACGATGATCTACGATAAACAAGCGGACACCAGCCCGTGAATATGTCGATGACGATAAAACTTCACACACTTTTTCCAAGGCACGTCTGGCGATGATCACATTACGACAGACACAGACATAACGAGCTTTGACAAGCAAACCAAATTTTTCTACTTTCACACTTTATCAGGGCATGAGCTGAGGGAATCTGGCGTGGGTTTGGGATATCAACACTTGAGAAACTTGAATGAGGAAGGCAGAGATTGAGGGAGAGACTACAGACTACAGACTACAGACTCAGGCCTCGCAGACTCAGAGACAGATAGTACAGTCAGTGGGTAGTTGAAATACATACACAACAATACTCGCCCTTCAACAGCTACATCTACATACAAAGAACCTTATCTATCCTCGCTAATGGATCTCATCTCTTCCCCTTCATACCAAAGAATTTGACAAATGGGAATACGTAATCTAATCAATCAACATACTTCGTACACAATCAACCCTCCCATCAAGAGGCATCCCGTCCCCTCCCTTAAAGCATGGAATCCCTAAAAGCATATACTATGTATGTCTCAACGTTACATCCAAACCCCCCATCCCCACCTCAAAGCTCCTACATATGCCGTGCCTTACAAATACCAAATGCCACCCCCTCCATAGAAGCAGACTTACCCCAATCCAGTACTCTCTTCCCCAAACCCAAATTCCCAATCCTGATAAAAGGTAACGTACCTGCATAATATGCATGACCCCATGCCAATGTACCCAATGATGATTGACGTCCCATCCCATGCCAACCAAATTTACCCAGTAATTCTTGACATTTACATGTAACCCCATCACTTTTGACAGCTAGCCTATGATTTTTGACAGCTGTAGCTTAAATGAATAACTGACTCGAATCCCACAGATCCCCACATAGCCACACGGCATGGAAGTTTATTGAGGTTACCAGGGACCAAGGATCTACGATAGTTACTTCGAACGTGATATTACAGTGGTACTGGGTTATGGTTTCTGACAGGCAGATTAAGTGATCCCCACACAGCAATAGAAGTATAACAAAATACCAGGGTTCTCCTCTACCTTCTTGCATACTTACATACTTTGGTACAGAGCTGCAGTCATGACATGACATAAAGTAAGTACGCCTCGGAAACCAATGAATTGAATAGACCCGTACCCTCCCCGGAATAAGTAGGATCCACAATCATCAAGCCATCAGCCATCAAGCCCATCAGCCATACGGAGAACGAGCCGAGAGTATGCTTCATGGAGTAGAAGTCCACCATACCCGAGGCTGCTGCTGCAAACCCGGCTGCTGCTGCTGCAACAGCAACAACATGACATGAGCCGGCCCGCCTCGTCACCCCACAACTCCTACATACCAATACCCAGAAAACCAGCCACCCCCCCCTCCCCCCCCCGATTTCGGAGACATGATTGCGTGCGAGCGCCTCCTCATCCCCACGCATAACTTCCATTCCGAAAGCTGCATACTTGACATGAACAGACTAAAGAAATCAGCCGTCTCCACATTCCACCCCCATACATACGGAGATCTGCACGTCTGACACCGGTTAAGAAAATTCGCCTCCACTGGCACGCACGCCGCATACATTCCGGCAAATCTGACATTTGACATCTCGGCTACCAAGTACATCGCCAACTTAAAGTGGAAAGAGCGGGAAAGGACGGAAAAAGCAAAATAGATTGATCGTAACCGAGAAAGCGAAGGTGGCACCGATCGGATGGGATTTTGAGGGGTTTTGGTTAGTTGTTAGGTGGAAGGAGTTGGTTTGGGTTTAGGATTGTATTTTTCTTTCCAGATCCTGATGAGCGGAGAGGTAAAAATAGATATCGTTAGCTTGTGCTAGTCTTAGGGTAGGGTAGAGCGGTTTAGGGCACGGCAGCGGCGGTGGTGGTGGTGGCGAACAAGAAGGAATACGATACGGATGGACGTGATCGGCGAAACGCCAGCCGTGAGGGAAGGGAAGGGGAAGAGAGGGGATGACATAAGAATTCCCAACTTTGGGCCCCCGGTCCGCTGATCGCGCGTCCAGTTCCTTGGAGAAACACGTACGTTCGTAGATTGGGAAGGGAAGAGGGTCTGTGTGGATTCGATCGGTACTTGGATACCTATTATTGCTCAGGCTGGGAGCTCAAGGCTTCTTTCCCGTTTGGGTGGATTGGGGCTGGGCAGCTGAGAGCCAATCATCCCACTTTGACAGGGTGCAAGTGAAACAGCTCGCCCCGATCACGATACTTGTGATCGAATGGGGAAGAAAGCTAAGCGAGATGTGGATTTTGGGATACTTGGATAGAAAGGGGATAAGGTAGGGTGAATTGATTCGGATTGGGTTGGGTTGGAAGGGGAACTCGGCACTTACCAGGAATTTCCCATGGTTTTACTCCCGTTTTGTTCGGCGAGGCGGTAGTATTGCGCTGCCATGTACTATGGGTTGACCAGGATGTTAGTAAGATGCATTGATGCCTGATGTGATGGGTTTGAATGTGATGAGGCGGGTCGTTGGAATTGGGTTTGGGGTCTGGAAACAGGGGATAGAAAGGATTGGGATGCTCCGAGGCTGAGGCATCGTAGACGCTGTTCTTATGGCCAGTGAAGCTTGATCTCTTGAGTTGGAAATCACGGACGAGAGTTCGGACCGCGTGAGACTTGACGCCTTGATGGTGGAAAGAATGGGAAAAGTAAGAACTCACCCTGTCTTTCTTCCCTCCGTCACCCATCTCGTAACACCTCGCAACCTCATTCATCGCATCCGTATCGCCCAGATTCGCAGCCGTCTCGTAATAGTTTCTTGCAGCAATCGGGTCCTTCTCCACGCCCCAACCATGCCGAAAACTATTCGCCAGCTCGTAGATCGCCAGCACCAATTCTCCCTTTGCAGCTCCTCCCTTCTTCATCCCTGATGACAGGGCAGCAGACTCGACCAGGGCCGCGGATGCGGCAGCAGCAGAGAGATACTGTACTGCAAGAGCTGGATTAGGGTCGATGCCCCAGCCATGTCGAAGAGCCAGTCCATACATTATCTCCGCCATTGCATTGCCGTTAGCTAGTCGGCCAAACATGGCAGTAGATTGGGCAAGGTCCCCTGCTTCGTGAAGCTGAATAGCTTTCTGGATATCATCATCGGCTTTGGCAGAGCTCACGCTGCGAGTACCAATAGTGGGTCCCTCGCCGAGACGTGCTGGA
Organism: Cladonia metacorallifera KoLRI002260; assembly: GCA_000482085.2. Lineage (NCBI taxonomy): Eukaryota > Fungi > Ascomycota > Lecanoromycetes > Lecanorales > Cladoniaceae > Cladonia > Cladonia metacorallifera. The sequence goes on from KI911125.1 coordinate 1,028,973, forward strand.
CTCTGACCTTGTAATCTTTCTCTTAGCTTCTCATCTGGACTTTTCGACCCTGCTTGGCCGTCGTGAGACATAGCTCTGGTATTGGGATTGGCTTTTGCTAGGATCGTAGCTCTTTCCTCCCAGCGTGCTTCCTTCTCTTCCCCCTCGAGAGATAGATCTTGGATGTCTGGGAGGTCGGTGGGGACATTGACGGAGCCTTGGCTGGAGGCTCGTGACCTACTATGAGGTAGGTGTAGTCTTTGAGATAGTCTCTTCTCGCCGATGCTCGACCTCTTCGATGTCGTAGATGCATTGGAAGATCTTCGTAGCCCGGAAAACCGCTTAGTAGTCGAGTGATCATCTGTATGGGCTGCAGCGTTGTCGCTAGCGAAGGTTGGGGGACTGATGAGCTCTTGGGTATTGGTGTCAGAGCGCATGATGGTGACCTCCGACGCAGAAGACTCTTGCTCTGATGCAGGTACAATCGGGGGAATGACATTGCCGTGAATCTTCTCTTTTTTCTTGAGTAGATCTTTCAGCGTCATGTTGGGTCTTGTAAGAACCGATCTGTAACGGGTCAGTTCACAGCAGGGTCCAGCTTTACAGGCCTTCGGGCTTACAAAGCTGTTCAGTTGATTCTCAGAATATCTGTGTAACGTCTTGGGCGACGTCTGAGTAGAGAACACAACATTCGGGCAGCGCTGAGCAGGTTGACAGCCAAGCCAACCCGTTCATTGTTTGAGCTTGGCTCAGCCTCGTCAGCCGACAGTCAGCCCCCGCAGCCAACTGCTTGCAGCCGCCGGAAGTTCACAGAATCCATTTTTCTCCTCAAATTGTTAGGTATTGTGTAATGTTGGCGGTCTTGCATCTAGGATACTTTCTCACGACAGCAACTACTGAGCGACATGTGTAGGATGGGTCTTGATTTTCCGAATCGAGCTCCCAACATTTATTTGCCGAGGTTGGAGATATGTAATAACATTCTCATTCAGCAACACCTTGAGGAGAACTTCAATTCCAATTTGTAACGGATGATAATTTGTGTTGGAGGATTTAACGGTCACTCAGGACGCTTGGTGCGGAACGTCATGACGGAGTTACTACCTAAAAACGAACAAGGTTTGATTTCAATTTATATACGCTTGCCGCCAATTATACCTGGAGCATCCTTATATATTCTATGCGAGAATGTTATTCTATATGGAAGACACCCATTTACTTGTCCCCTTCCTCTAGGACCTACCGGACAAGCTCCGAATTCTTCTCACGAAAGATGCCAGTTCCGTATGTCTTTCACGGTAGAACGGGCACCATCCACCATGATATTACTTTTGATGCAAGCCCGTTCGGCTCCAAGATTACTTCTTTCTACCTATCCACCCACTCTGGGCCCTGGAGCAACCCGAAACATTTGAATCTTCGCCTCGCGTGTTATGACTGCCCCGGACTAACCGACGTTAACAATGCAACATATGATCTAGGTCTACGCACCCTGTAAACCTCGAATGTGTCAATACAGTGATAGGCCGTTTTGGTCGATCCTAGGTACATAGGTCTCTCGAGTTCTGACAAGGATTGGAGGCCCAATGATGACAGGTGGCGTCTCGTCGGTGTGGCAGAAGTGGAATTCATAAAGAAGTCGTCTGGAGACGAGAAGGGCGTTGGATGTGAGCTTTGTGGGGCTGGGCGGCAGTGCAAAGCCAATGATGGTTTTATTATAGTTCCTTTACAGGAGCCCATTCATCGCAGATTCAGCAAAGACGCGAAAGGCTGCAATGCACAATCGCTTTCTGTTGGATTCCTCATCAGCTACACTTCCATCTTCCGAATCTGTTGATAAGACACTAGTTGCGATGGACCCCTAATTCCAAGCCTAATGATGGCAACAGTCGTACGCTAGCCTGTGTCAGGTACAATGTTGCCGGTACCACTAGCTGAAATCCCAGAGCTTGACCAGTAAACTATCCTCGCCAGTATCTGCATCGTGCTTCATGAAAATTTTCTTGGGTATCTCGTACTCAATCTCAGGAGCTTTTCTAATGTCCTTTGATAGCTCTGCATCAAGCATCGTCCCATAGGAATGGTCAAGAAAGTCTTCCAAATTGTATGCTTGCTTCGTAAATTGTTCAGATATGATCTTCGCAATCGCCGCAACGTTGGGATGATAATGAGTCTGCAGCATGTGGATCTCCCAAAGACTGCTCTCGATCGCATCTGTCTCCATAGGATCAGGTTCTTCCACTCGGAACGTATCCCCCCATCCATCTTCTTCCTTTTCAACGTCGCCCTTTCGGTGAATCATAAATGTACAGGTCGGGTGATTCTTCAATAGGTTGTAGATCCAAGGGATCACGACAATAATGCCTGAAGGTGGTGCGTACAGCGTTAGACGTGACAGCCGCTTGATGAAGCTTGCCACTAAGGCAGCTGGTAGATGCGTAGAAGCTAGGAAGGTGTCAAGGAGACGGAAAAAGCGCGAGCGATGCTTTGAGTGGAGAATAGTGGGATCAAGGAGGGAGTACAGTTTATGGTAGAACAAAGGGTAATCAAGATTCTTATTCTGGATTAGGTAGAACAGTCCAGACAACGCTAAAAGGGAGGTGGAGCCGCCGACGTTGAATGAGTCAGTCAGAAAGTCCATGAGTAGTTCCACTTTCAGGAACCAGGGAGCGATTCGATGAGACATCAGTTCAAGCACGGATTTGCGTTGTAACTTCGTAAGATCCTGCCGAAGTATACCAGTCCAGGCTTTTTGCGCTTGCTTCTTGTGGGATGTCAAGGAGTGCAAATCATGTTTGGCACTACTTGAAGCGCCAAGATAGAAGTCTTCGAGCACTTCCTGTTGTTCTGGAATGTTCTCTACAGCAGCCATGATTGAAAGAGAATTTTGGACGCATGAGTGCGAGACTTTGCTGGAAAGAATATCTCTATCTGAAGTAAGCATGTAATCATGAGTAACACTGCTCTTACGTACGCCAATAAAGCGAAGGTGTAGTATCGAACATCGTCGTACTTCTCAACGTAATTATCGACAAAAGCTGCCCTTGTTTCCTCCGCAACTTCATCCTCCAGCAGTTCATGGACTACTTTCCCAAAAATACCATCTCGCCGTACGGATTCTTTAACATTGTTCAGGTGTGCTGCTTCCTCCTTCACCAGTCGCATGAGAAGTGTTATTGCTGTGCTTTGTCTTCCAACATCCGGCTCCGTGAGCATCTTCATTATTTCGTTCTCATAATCTTGCAATCGTTCTCCCAACCACTGCGCGATTGTACTCTCGTTGCCAGCTTTCTCTTTATGCTTGTTCAAGCTTCCACCAGCCATCAACCTACAGAACACTCGACAAAGGGCCACGGCAGCGAGAACATTCTTCTCGCTGCCATGGTCCGATGATCCTAGGTAGCCTAGAAGGGTCTGTATGCTGTTGTAGTTAGTTCGAGACTCGAGTATCTTTTCCTCAAGGCTCAGGATAACGTCTTGAAGATCGGGTTCCTCTGAGGATTCTTTAGAGACTACACGCTTTCTCTTCGAGCTCTCACTTGGCGCATCCTTCCTCTTCCTCTTCTTCGCAGGGTCTAGACCATTGGTCAACCCGGGCATTGTGTTTTGCGACTGCTTGATTTTATCGGAATGAAACTCGGATTTTACTCATGCATTGGATTGTGCCAAGACGCCTATTCTCTATTTGGAAAGGCGCGGCTCAGCTTCAGAAACACCTCACTTGCACCGAGCTCTCGTTGTCTCATCACACATCCACAATGGCGTCTCGATTGGCACGGAGCGCTGTCGGTAAGCAATCCAACTTTTGGAGGCCTTTTCGTTTTAATTGACTGACATGCTGACCCATTGAAGGCGCCGCTCGACTCCGACCAGCTCTTCCCCTCCGCACCCTCCCTCTTTCCACGTCCCTCACGTCACAACGGAATGCCTCCAATGTCCCTGCGGAAGAACCTTCCAAGAAGGCCCAATCGATCATCGATGCCTTGCCGGGCTCCTCTCTGATCTCTAAGACCGCCATTTTATCCGCCGGTGCCTCGCTTTCTGTGTTCGCGATCAGCAATGAATTCTACGTCGTGAATGAAGAATCAATTATCATGCTTGCAACTCTTAGCGTGTTCTGGGCTGTTTTCCACTACGGAGGGCCTATGTATAAGGAATGGGCGGATGGCCAAATTGCTAAGATGAAGGGGATTTTGAACGCGGCGAGGGAGGATCACACATCCGCCGTAAAGACCAGGATCGACCATGTCAAGGAATTGACCAGCGTCATAGATGTGACGAAACAGCTGTTTGAGGTTTCGAAGGTATTCTCGGCCACCTTCATCAGTGCCACACGATCAAAGCTAACTCGCCCTAGGAAACAGCAAAAATTGAAGCCGAGGTTTTCGAATTAGAGCAAAAGACCGCGCTTGCCGCTGAAGCTAAATCGGTGCTTGACTCATGGGTCCGTTATGAAGGCCAGGTCAAGCAAAGACAGCAGAAGGAGCTTGCGGAGAGCATAATCAACAAGATTACCAAGGAGCTGGAAAACCCAAAGACACTACAGCAGATCCTTAACCAAAGTGTTGCGGATGTTGAGAGTAAGCCAGATTCCCTTAGTAACTATGTGAAATGTTATGCTGACCAATAATTCACAGAAATTGTATCATCTAAAGCGCAGTAGATAGAGATTCTGTATTGTAGTCACACAAAGGACAACTCATTCTTCAATTTCTTGAAGCTATTTTGTCTCACTTTGCGTATCATATGCAACAGCATGCATTTGAACTGAAAGGAGAAGCGTACTGGTTCATGCGATATGACGTTGTAGTATTGGAGGTCCTGAATTTCAGCCTTATCAGAAATGCCGTTCAACGGGTATCTTACACCGCTAAATGCCCAACGAACCCGCGAATTACCACGAATGAAGCGCTGCACAGTACCAGCACTCATCAAGCCGCAGCATTAGACAGCTATTCAGCATGGCGTCCCCATGGGTGACCTCCGTCCTCAGCAACCTCGAAAGCTCTTCCACCGCAGATCGTCCCACCAAATACCGCCAAGTCCTCTCTCAAATAACATCCTCATCTGACACCAATACCGTTCCTGCCAACCTCACCGCCTTCATCGACTCCATTCTCTCCGAATCCCTCGGCATGGTCTCCTCTCGGCCTCTCCTAGCCTCCGCCGTTGAAGCCATATCGACCCTCCCCACCACCTCAGCTAGGATAGAAGTCGGAACCCACGCCCTACAAACCCTCCAACCTCGCGTCGTGTCCTTCGAGGAACAAGATGCCGCAATCCGCGAAATCATGGCCGACGCCTACCAAGAACAAGAAGACTTCATCGACGCCGCCAAAATGCTCCAAGGCATCAACCTCGAGTCCTCCCAACGCAAAATCACCGACGACGCCAAAGTCCAAACCTGGATGCGCATCTGCCGCCTCTACATCGAAGAAGACGACACCACAACCGCCGAATCCTACCTCAACCGCGCCAAAAACCTCCTCTACAAAATCTCCGACCCCGAACTCGCCCTCACCTTCCACCTCTCCCAAGCCCGCATCCTCGACGCCCGCCGCCGCTTCCTCGACGCCTCCTCCACCTACCACCACGTCTCCTTCACCCCCGCCCTCGCCGAAGAAGAACGCATGCAAGCCCTCTCCTGCGCCATCACCTGCGCCGTCCTCGCCCCCGCTGGCCCCAACCGCTCCCGCTCCCTCGCCAAACTCTACAAAGACGACCGCTCCCCGCAATGTCCGGAGTTCTCCATCCTCGAAAAAATGTTCCTCGACCGCCTCCTCACAAAGGAGGAAGTCTCGAAATTCGCCTCTACCCTCCGCCCGCACCAGCTCGCTAAGACGAGCGATGGGAGCACCGTCCTCGCGAAAGCCGTCGTGGAACATAACCTCCTCTCCGCATCGCGGCTCTACTCCAACATCGGCATGCACGAACTAGGCCTCCTCCTCGACTTGGACGCCGAAAAAGCGGAAGAGTACGCCGCAACGATGTTAGAGCAGGGCCGATTAGCAGGGCGCATCGATCAAATTGACGAGATGTTATTCTTCGATGGGGTGGAAGGAAGTGGGGAGAAAATGGGAACGACAACGGCGGCGGGGGGGATGGTGGGAGGAAGGGGGGATAAGGTTGTGGGAAGGGAGATCAGGAAGTGGGATGAGAAGGTTAAGGGGATTGCGGAGGAGGTGGAGCGCGTGGCGAGTCTTTTGCAGGCGCAGTATCCGGATTTCGCGGCGGCGAATATGGTGATGTGATAGGAGCAAGTGGGTGCGTGATGGGCTGGGAGGCAAAATAATTGATTGATTGCATGGATGGCGCTTGAGCGATTGTATTTGATTAGCATATGGGCGGTATGAGTGTAGATGGCGTTATGAATTATGCATGATAGATGGATGGGGGAGAGGATGGATAATAGGCAAAGCATATTGACTGGATGTGTTTAAGATACCCATAATCTAGGTTCGAGAGCTCAACCTGCTTTTGTGAAGCACAATCAACGAGCTCCGCTATCTCATCACACACAAAAGGACAAGCTCCGACACTGGCGTAAATACACTAACGTCCCAAAATCCTCACACCTTCATACAACCCAGCAACCCTCCCTCCCATCCCAACCCCCGAACATCCACCCTCAAACCCATCAAAACACCAAACAGCCTATTCCCCCAAACCGCTCAAACCTCCCCCCCCCACCCTCCCCAATCCCTCTCCTCCCACCACCACCCCACCACCCCACAGCCCCCTTACCCCTTCAAATCCCCCACCTCCCTCTCCGGCAACACAGGATTAACCGCCCCTTCCAGATCACGATCCCATTCCCACCTCCTCCGCTCCTCGTCAGGTAACTCGCCTTCAAGCATTTGTACTACGTATTCGCCAATGATGGGGAGGAATTTCCAGCCCTGTGCGAGATGAGGGGGGATGTTAGTTGGTAAAGGGAAAAGGAAGCGGGGGAGGGGAATGGGTGTTGTGGAGGGTGAAGAGCTTACGTGGAAGGATCCTAGTGAGGGGAAAGGTGGTTAGGTCAGTAGGGTGGTAGAAATGGGTGGTTAGAGAAGGGGGAGAGCGTACCTGCAGTTGCGATGTAGAGGTTTTGGCAGCGGGGATGGGGGGTGATGAACCTGGATTGTGGGTTATGGAATCGATTGGAGACAGGGAGGAAAGGGAAGGGAAGAGAAGAGAAGGGGAAATTACCAGTTATTGTCGGGTGTCACACCGTCCCTGTAACGCTCAAGAGTCAGTGCAAGACCGGACAAGTGAATGAACGGGCGTTTACCAGCAAAATCGCATATCATCAGGCTTCAGTCCTTCAACCTCCTTGCCATAAATACCTCGCATTACCGTGTCAACTTCCTCTCTGATACTGCTTGGCATCTTATCCGGCGAAGTCCACTGGCTTCTCTCTGGAGTGGTAAACGGAACCGATATTCTCTGGCCAGAAGCAGAGTGTTCGACTGTATGCTTGAAAGGCATATCACGAATGAATTTGAGTTGGTTCTTAGGCGTAGGCGGCATAGTTTCGCCTTGCAAATGTCTCAAATGTCAGCTCAGTCTCCGACGTTGGTGATAGCATATCATAGATACCCTGAGTCTTATTTGCATCGAGTACAAAAGCAGGAACATTCTTGAACTTCTCCACTTGCTCAGGGCTGAGATTAACAGCAGCCTCGCACACCCCGCACGCCGTGATCCGGTTTCCAACTTGGAGACCAGGTTGGTCTGGTGCACTATCTGCTATAAGCTTAGCAGTATATGCTCCTGTAGACAATATGATCTTTTTCGCTGTGAAAGTCCTGCCGTCTTCGGTGCGGATACCCGTACAAGCCCCGTCTTTTAAGATCAGATCTGCAACGGAGGCAGCAACGTAATGCACGCCATTTTCGACAACAGCGTCGAGCGTGTATTTCAATGCTGTCGTAGCCTCCGCCCAGCCTGAAGAAGGGTTCCATAACAGATGTTCGACGTTGCTCAAATCAGCATCAGCATAGACTCCATTAAACCTGGTTTTCAGTTCCTCTGGACCGAACAACTCAGCTTTGACATCCGATCCGAGCTTCTTATAATTTTCGAATATTTTGTCAACCAGGTCTGTGCTATGATCCGTTGCTTTTAATAGACCGCTCTGATGGAACCACATCTCGAATAAGGGATCCGTCCGCCATCGTTCAATGGCCTTCAGGCCTAATTTACAATAGAAGATGTCCCCATAGTCTGAGCGCACTATTTTATTGATATCATGTGAAGCAGCTAAAGGAGACGGATAGGGAGTCCTGTCTATCAGGATGATGGTTGGTGATGGTTTCTGGCGAGAAAGGTAGAGAGCAGTGGAAGCTCCGAAGACCCCAGCACCGACAATGATGTAGGACGAGGCCAATGCGGACATGACAGTGGTCGATCGGTTGGAAGTGCTACAAAGTAGTCTCTGTGTTTCCCTTTGCAGCTTCTTGCTGGTAATGCTGCGAACGTCTACGTCATCTTCAGGGTCTGCCCGCCCTTACAAAGCTTCCCGAGACCGGTGATTTGCTCGCTATGTTTGCTCTTCATACTCATAGACTGCTAGTGGACGGTTTTGCTCTTTGCGAGTATGATCAAGTATACTGTAAGAATAATTTTGTGGCTTCCAAGGAAAAACCTGATGCAGGACTCTCGCATAGATAGGATCCTTTTACCGCCGTTCTAAAGATTCTTCTGGATCAGGTGAACCTTTCGCGCTCGACTCTCCCAGCACGTAGTCATTGACCCTAGGACTCTCGGCCAGAAGCTCTTTCTCTAAGTTTCCATGAGATACTATGACACAAAAGCAACGAAGAAAACTTACCAATCTCCCAGAGTGGGCTTTCTGGCAACTCGCGTAAGTTTGACCTCTTCCGTCGCAAGCGAGGTGCCCAGAAGAAAGAAGGGCGCTTCGTAGTAGTGCCATCCATACGCCTCAGTTTGTAAGGATCCAGCGCTGGGCAATGATATACACCCTCATCGTTTAACCCAGGTCCTTTAAGTTCGATTCTTGATCTAGCCGATGGGTGGATATACTCATTAGTGTCTCGAAGCAATTTGGACGTTTGACGACCTGTATCCGGGTCTACTCGATAGTAGCCACCCGGCGTACGAGTTATTCTCCCATCGATCATATAGAGCCCTGTCATAGATCTGTAGATCTTGCCTGTTTATACTCTTAGAATCCGTTCATCAGACGAAGATCACATAAACATACCAAAGCTCCATTGGCGCACTTTCTGGCCTGTGTCCTTGTAATATTTTTCGGTTTCATCATATTGATCAAGGATGTAATCCTTGTCAAAATCGATGAATCGTTGTACCTGAGACATCATCCAAGCCAAGGTGATGTTTGCTTGCCCTTGATCGGCGTAGCCTATCAGAGAGAGATTAGTAGGAACTTTTCGACGGACCCAGTCTCTTAGGTACCTCCTCCGATATTTTGGTGTACACCTGGAAACCAGACCTGCCTCAAGTTCTTCGCTAATTAGCGAACTTTCCATATGCTTATGCAGAGACTCCATACTGTCGTATTTCCTCTTCTTTTCTCCCAGAGAGACGGAGTGAAAGCAGCCCTATGCTCATCCTGTCATGATTATTCTCCGTTAGCTTGAGTATTTCCAGCATCACTCCAAGGTATTTACCAGAGCCAACGCTTGAAAGGCATATTCTATGTGATTGTTGAGGTTGGTGTCGTAGAATGAGAACTCCTTTGTACGTTTACTACTCTGCAAATGAAGCCTCTCCAGCCACGGGATTCGGGGAATCCCTAAAGATCCTAGAACCTCAACAATTAGGAGATGCTCCTGTCCGAGACAATGAAGGCAATACTTACCAACAGTGTCCCAAACTCCTACCACTCTAATTGTGATATCAAGTCTTGATAAATGCCGCTGACGATCATTAGTGGGTTGCCCTGAAATTATTTAAGACTACGCCACTTACAGCCTGAAGCTGTAATTTATAACTTGGGTCTGCCGCACTTGGCTTGTCCGGAAAGGGAGTATTTGGGTATTTGGGTTTGTAGCGCGGGTCTTCGCGGTTCTCGAAATCTTTGAAAACCTCTGCCAGGTAATCCAACCCAGTTTTAGTTAAGAGACCAACTCCATCGATGAGACCAGCAATTGATCGAGCGGTAAAGGCTTGATCTCCCTGTTAGCGGACTGACGAATAGAGCTCTGATGTGATTCCTGCCTACCTCCTCGGGAAAAGCCGAAAAGGAAAATCTCGTCGCCAGCTGCGTAGCTGATTGATAGTGTTACTTGAATGCAAGAATATATTTGGGCTGGACCATACTGACTTGGTAGCGATGAACGAGTATGCACTCCTAATATTCTCACTCAAACCTTCGGCCGTGGCACCCCCAATGATACGATTTATTTGATTCCCTGTCGAGCCTATGCCTGCCTAGGGAAAATGGCTGTGTCAATTTCCATAACAGACTCAGTAGCCACAGTTTCGTTCACTCTCCGTAATTACAGACTTGGACGGGCCATACCTGATAATAAATAATCTGTTCAATGCCATCTGCGCTCAGCGGCTTGATGGCTTGAGAGATACGCGTGACATTGCTAGGAATAGGTAGCTCATGGTTCTGAAAACTACCAGTCGCATCCAGCCAGGTTCCTTCAGGACCTATTTAGCCAACATGTTTTACATTTTAAACAGGGGCATAGAACGAGGATTAATCACGGATGGAATATCCATACCATCGCAGCACACAATGAGCCTCTTCATGTTGCGCTGGGTCATTCTGCTTTAAGTAGCCTTAATGTGCGTCTCCGAACCACAAGTTGTTCGAGAATGCCTGATATAGTTTTCGGCGTGTACGGTTTTGGTTGACAACAAGTGAGAAAAAGGGGAAGCGTTAGATGAGCAGGTAACACTCTTCTGCTCGACCTTGACATATTCCGGGGTCTATTTCAATATCTGGTATTTTGTGTCAAGTGGTTACTGTCCACGTGTCGTGGTCATTCAATTAGCTCAGGTGAAACGCCAAGCACATGGACTGAAAGCCGGGGTACGGCCTCAATTTTCTCCAGAGTAATTGCGAGTTGTCTATACTCCGATTGCGATTGCGAGTATACCTGTTGTATATTTTTGTTGATCTTGTTGATGTCAGACAACAAGACTAATTTAAAGCCGCCACGCCATCGATCTTCCTAGTGGCGGGAGCAGGCGCGATGTTTGTTGATCCTTAGAATTGCTATTTTGGAACATATTGAAAAGCCCTTCGCTCAATGCATCGCACCTTACTACCACTAACCCCATTTTCGCCGGGACGCCACGTTGGGCAATTTCATTGGGACTACATCTCGTACTACTACTTTGTGAGAGACTGAAGCACGAGTCACGCGTACAGAGTCAACACCGATCATTTCACTGCTTAAGGAGTCCGGTAACGAATTGATTGAGAACGTGCATTGCCTGTCAAAAGCGGGCTTTGGTATTCGATTATTACTTTGTGCGACATCGTTTCAATGTCCACCCCTGTTCTTGATCAATTTGCTGTCCAGTAAATCTGCCAAAACGATGACTTTTGCCTCACGCTCATGCGATAAATGTTTGCATAGGCCAAAAACGCACATCCTGAGCAACTTCTTCCTATTCATGATGATAAACCTGTGGATCTAATCATATCATTAAGCTAGCGCCATACTGGCCATGATGATAGGGGCTGCCTGATATGGATCTGACAGCGGGAGAAAATGTATTGACCAAGCATATAACCAAGTCATTGGTTTGTGGGATCTACTGCTTCTTGTTCTGAGAGTAGAAGAAATTGGCACCTAATACAAATTAGCTTCTTCATCTGATTTCCGACACCTGACTAGTTATCCCGGATTTCCAGTGTTTAGGATATTATTGTGAGGAGTCTTACCAACAGCAACCAAATCATTCTCTTCTGCCCACTCTCTCACACCTGCTCCAACCTTTCCATAGCCCCAATGCGGCCTATCCTTGGGCTTTTTCAAGTCTTTAGGCGGGTGGGCATCGGCTGCTGGCGCAAGTAGGACGAACACGTAGCGATGATATCCAGTCTTTGGTGGGGGTCCAGGCGGGACGTAGGGCATCAGCTCGTGGATACCACTGCCTCCAGAACTTTTATCGAAAGTCAACGACAATAGGTGCTCAAATCCACCGGATACATCGGAGTCGTGTTGCTTTGTTATATTCGTGGCAACCCAGTGACACATCTGTGCCTTCACAGGGTCTGCACGGGAGGTAGCATCGGGATCAGTGAGCACTAGGGTGTATGTCGCATTATCCTTGACAGTTCGCGTTGGAGTTGTGTCAGAGGCAAAGATGTCGAAAATAGGCTGGGATGCAACAGCCTTCGGCTTGATCTTATTACCAAGAGTTACGGACTTATGCTTTGAAGGGTAAGAGAGGAGGATGAAAACAGATGGTTCAAAATCATCAAGGACTGGACGCAAAGCACATTAGCAACTGTGCTAAAGAAAAGACTGATTGCTTAGATGCGGGCAAGAAACAAGTTGTCCTATGGAGTTTGAAGATGTGGTCCAACTCGGATAGTGCAATTTCAATGGGATAATACTTACCGTCTGGGATGATCCCAGCATCCTTCAATCTATGAAATGGTTAGCAGACATAATGGACAAACTCTCTGCAAATGGCATACGCCTTTCGAGTACCCTTGATTGAGGTCGTTGCCTCATGAGGATTCAACGGTCTCTGAATAGAGAGATCCCAGGAAGGGAAAGCATCACATAGCAGCTGCAGACTTGAGAATAGCAAGAAAGAGGATAAGAAGGTTACGCCGTACATAATTGCTCAGTAGTCCCTGCATTAAGGCTTTGATACTATATTACTTGCCTGGACAGTATAGTTAGGACATATGGAAATAGTATTCAGTATGACGCATGGCTTCTTGTAACAGAGAGCGGGGAGGCAAAACGTCATGGTGTGTACTTCTTTGGGAGAGGACACGGCTAGTAAACAATGAGCGAAGGTTGCTTGGCGGCCTGGAATTCTTGGATAGCGAGCAATTTTCTCAGACATCCAAAACTGTATACATATTCATTCAGGTTGCTTTTCTCCCAAGTGTCGTTGCCATTGTGTACTTCAGTCCTACCCTGAGGGTGCCTCGTCCTGGTCAGTCGATGTGTGGAAGCTTGTGACTACCCAAGCAGGCGTGACGCGAAGCTCAACCCTCCCAACCCGTCTCCCCGAGTGCCATTTCGTGGGCAACAACCTCCAATATGGCGTCTCTCGGGGAGGAACTGTTGAATGTGGTCAACAAGCTTCAGGATCTGGTCTTCAACACGATTGGCAACGACTCGCTAGATCTTCCTCAGATAGTGCGCCCCACCCGTCCGGCTCTCGGCGCATTGCTTATAGCTCTTGACTGACTTGATGATAGGTTGTGGTAGGCTCTCAGTCCTCTGGGAAATCCTCAGTCCTAGAGAACATTGTGGGACGTGATTTCTTACCTCGCGGCAGCGGCATCGTAACAAGGCGGCCTCTGATTTTACAGCTCATTAACGTTCCAAGCGAGCGAGAAGACAAGCCCGAGAGCGATGAGGTGCACGTTCCACATACGGCGGCAAGCGTAGCTGGGCAGGGAGAATGGGCAGAATTCCACCACCTCCCCGGGCAAAAGTTCCGCGATTTCCAACAAGTCAAGAGGGAGATTGAGAATGAGACCGCAAGGATAGCAGGAAGCAATAAAGGAATCAACAGGCAGCCAATAAATCTGAAGATATATTCACCACATGTCCTTAGCTTAACTTTGGTTGATCTTCCTGGTTTGACCAAAGTTCCCATAGGAGACCAGCCGTCGGATATTGAGAAGCAGACGAGAAACCTCATCTCTGAGTACATCGCAAAGCCAAACAGTATAATTTTGGCGGTATCGCCAGCAAACGTTGATATAGTCAATTCTGAAGCTCTGAAACTAGCCCGCCATGTGGATCCAATGGGACGACGAACAATAGGTGTGCTCACTAAGATCGATCTTATGGATCATGGCACCAACGCATTGGATATACTCTCTGGGCGAGTCTATCCACTAAAGCTTGGATTCATTGGGGTTGTCAATCGGTCACAGCAGGATATTCAAGGGAACAAGTCTCTGGCAGATGCATTGAAGGATGAAGCGGACTTCTTCAGGCATAACCCTGCTTACCGGAATATGGCAAATCGATGCGGAACGCAGTTTCTTGCGAAGAGTCTCAACAACACGCTGATGGCGCACATCCGAGATCGATTGCCAGATATCAAGGCAAGATTGAATACCCTGATGGGCCAGACACAACAAGAGCTTGCGAGCTACGGCAACATGCAATTCAGCGGCAAAGAGCATCGTGGCTCTCTTATATTACAGTTAATGACACGCTTCGCCTCATCTTTCATCTCGTCAATAGACGGCACATCCATGGAAATCTCTACCAAGGAGCTATGCGGTGGTGCAAGGATATACTATATCTTCAATTCGGTCTTTGGAAACTCCTTGGAANTATTCCCAAAAACCCAAATACTAACAAACAAACTAACCAGTTTCCTCACATTCAGCACAATGCTCACACCCAGCGCTGACGTCCTGGCTGCCAGGAGATTAACGCCGCGGATGCAAGCGTATTGTGTTAGGGCGTTGAGGAGGAGGGTGAGGATGTGGGTGGGGAGGGATAGGGTTAGGGTGAAGGGGAAAGGGAGGGCGGTGGAGGGGATGGTGAGGATGGGGGGGAGTTGTTGGGGGGTTGATGAGGAGGTTTTGCTGGGGAGGAGGAGGGGGGCGGTTAGGAGGGGGGTGAGGGGTGTGGGGGGGGAGGAGAGGAGGATTTTGAATTGGGAGAGGAGGTGTGGGGTGAAGGGGAGGAAGAGGGGGAGGGAGAGGAAGTGGCTGTAGAAGAGGTTTTCGTGCCAGTGGGAGCCGTATGCGGCGTAGGTGAGTTGGATGTAGAGACCCATTATTGCGGAGAGGAGTTGGGCGATGAAGAGGATTAGGAGGCCGGTGAGGAGGGAGGGGTCGAAGGTGAGGGTGGGGGAGGAAGGGGAGGTTTTGCCCTGGTGGAAGAGGTTAGGTGGGTGGTGGGGAGGGGAAAGAGGAGATGTACCTTTGATTGGGCGTCGGCCATTGCGGCCATGATGATGCCTGCTGTGAGCATTGCGACGCTGAAGACTGCGTTGTGATTAGGAGGATTGGCTGAGTAATTGTATGCGGAAGAGGAGTAGCTCACCCTGCACTTTTGTATATCGTTTCCCCCATAGATATCCAACGAGCATAGTCATCACGCTACCTCCACTCCGTAATATAATATGTACCGGAACTGATATGTTATATCCAAAGGCGAAATTGTTCAGCAGATTGACCGCGAAGAACATGACGATATTTGGCACCCATCGAGTCAGTGGGACTTTTCTCGGTTTGAGGAAGAAGGGTGGATGTTTGATTGAAAAGTGGGCCGGCAATGTAAAAAGAGCGACGGTGACGAATTGTGTGAAAGTGATGAGGAGGCCTTGGTGATGTGTGAGCGGTCTTCAAGTGCGTATGGTTGCTAATCGGACATACCACTGTCAGGTTCTTCCCTGCGAGGCATGAATTAGCTACTTCAATAAACAGAAATACACGTCCAGACAACACACTTAATGATTGACTCCAAAGCATAGACCTAATGTGAGTCAGAACATTTGTCCACCCCCGTCCATTACATCCACATACGAACATTCGAACAGCATCCTCCAAAGATCAAGCTCATCATGACCAACCAGCTCATATATTTCGGCACGGTCATGTGTATCATAGCTGCCGCAACACCCATAGCTCCTGCAAATGACCATGGCTTCCTTTCATCTCTGACCTCAGCTCTCTCCACATTGATCTCCTTCGTCCCTGGAGGTGTCCACGAGCCATTTTGCCGGTTTTGGAGATGGCGCTGGCGTGAGCCGTCTACCTCGGTGTTGTTGGGCATCCTGGGGTTGGGATCTAGAGAGTAGTGAGCTTTCTGTGCTTTCTTTCGTCCCATAATTGCCTATCCTCGAATGTGGCCCTTCGATTGCTCGTGTTGTGCGAGAATGCGGAAGACGAAGGATGTGGGCAAAACTCACGTGTCTATAAGGTTATATGGCGGGGTGCAGACCCGGTGAGTGACACAAGGCAGCCATTAAGCAAGGGAAGGCGCGTCGGATGAGAAGCTATGATAATAATGGTTACTGCTGAGCACGAATGTTCACCGTACATCCTCGGATGTTGGAGAATGCAATCATTGCCGGCGCTTGATCTTCAGAGCTTCGCGGGGTGGCTTCCGGCCCGCATCTATATACCTAGGTAGAAAGTGCCGGTTCCTGACTCCTGCATGCTCTATTTTAGACTTGCAATGTTAAATAAACTGTGTTGAGATACCTGTATTGAGGTATCTCAGTGTTGATCAATAAGTTAGGGAACTTGCGTTGCATAAGAAAGGAGAACTGTTACTCGTTACATGGAAGGATCTTGAATAAGGCCTTATCTACGAAGCCTCTGATTCTACCACCATTCCAGCTAGCGGTCTCAAATGCATTCATTACCGCCCTGTAACCGCTTGAGTAGACATGAGAATGCATCCATCATCCCCAGGAGTCTTCCCTCCCATGCCGTCATCACTGTATGCCTCAAAACGCCGCCCTCTAACCTGGTCGGTTCACGTCGTGTCTATCAGATCAGTCCTGAGACTGTTCGTGCCTGCCCGGGTTGAAGTTCAGTGGTTCATCCGCTAGAAGGATGATGGCAGTGCACGCATGTAACAGGTAACGAATAGCCTGGTCTACTAGGCCCAATGTGCCTTGAGACCGCAGCTGTATGAATGCAGTGGTTGCTTACAATGCCGAGAATACGAAGAGCTATAATCGTGTCAGTACTAGGCATACCACGTCTTTTGGAGATTAGTGTGACAAACATTATTCGTAGCCGCAATCGCTATGCTGTCTTCAAACGGATGCCAGCTCATGTGCAATATCTTCTTGTTGAAATCAATTTGATCCGCGTCTGTCTCTTTCTTCATCCTTCCCCCTTGACCTCCTGCTCCTGCTGCTGGGCTGCCAGCTCTAGAGTTACCCTTCTTACCTCCCGGCCCGTTCGTAGGACTTGTGGATGTGTTGATTGGGGTTGGGACCCCAATTTTCTTCTGCTTGAAAGCCGACTTATCGGCTTGAAGGACAACTTCCGTCTCTCTTTCAGGATCGGAGGGATAGATCATGAAGTTGTTATTGTAACTGCCTGTCATCACATTCTTGGCGTCGCCGGAGAAGACGACTTCGAACTTGTCGAAGATGCTGTCATTCTCGTAAGTGTCACAGAGCCGCGGCCGAAGATGCTCATGGATTGGTATAGTCTTGACGGGCGTCCGTTCCATATTAACGTCCCATATCTTGACTGTCAGGTAGTCGCGGGACAGGATATATCTACCATCATGGGAGAATCTAACGTCGGAGATGGAGGATATGATTTCTGAGAAAAAAGAGCGTGCGGAAGGATCCTCCTCTTGTTCGAATTCTAGATACTCCTATATTAGCTTCTGCGTTCCACAATAGCGGAAGCTATCACTTACGCTTAGCATGTTGATCACAAAGTGCATTTTCTCGCATGTCAGCCAACTTGATCGTGCCCTTCGAACTTGCATACATGAACCAATTACAGCTCTGTGGGTGGAATTCGGCAGCAGTGATCACCTCGGTCAACTCTTCCATGTTCGTAGGCTTTATGTCAACGATGTTGAAGCTTTGGTCTTGTATGTTGAGGTTCCAGAGATTTATTCGTAGGTCATCACTGCTAATGAAGGTCTCTCCATCGCTGTTAACGGAAATGCTGTTAATGTGGTAGGCATGGGCGTTTGCGTAATTTCGACGAGGTACTGCGGCAACAACGGTATCATGATGTGTCAAACGAGGTAGCTTTAATTGTGAGGCGTCCTTGAATGAGACGGGAGGGTTCGGTCGTTGTGGTCCTCCTCCCCCAATACCACCAGGTGTAAGATCGTGCGACAAATTGTTTTCCGCTACAACCTTTAAGGACTTCTCAAAGACTTTCCATAGCTTTATTGTCTTGTCATTGGTAGAGAGCAGGTAGTGAGATGCATTTTGCCGTCGACACCACTTAATCTTATTAATCTTCTCTTCTATCTCAAGGGATTTCAAGTAGTCGAATTCGGGCTCATGTGATTGAAACTCGGTGTGGAATTTGTACTCGCATGTTTTCTTCTGCCAACGGTCAGTCCCTCCCAATCGCACGGGTATTTTGGCTTCTTAGAAGTGTCGCCGCGTAGGAGGTTACCAACCGACTCATTTCTCTCGAAAAGCACCACTCTACCGCCCTTATCACCAGTTGCTAGATAGTTTCCGGTATGATCAAATTCGACTGTTGATATTATATCCGCTAACATGGAAACTCAATGTTAGTGGCATACACTTTAGATCAAGATACAGCACACTGACCTTCTGTGATATCTTCCACGTCCCCTTTATCACCAAAGCATCTACATTTAACATTTAGCCAGTGTCCAAATTCCGCAAGATTCTGTTCATCAAGTAAGGTAGCTTCCATAGTAAGAATGCCAATGGCAATGTTGCTGAGACCAGACGCGTCGGGCACTGTGGGTCAACCATCGCCGCCCACGAGAACCTCCCTCGCTTTCTCTTAATGGAAATTCAGGGTTCTTACTGAGTGAATTTCCATGTCGGCTGGGCATTCTCCTCCGGGGCGACCATCTTCACTGATCCTCACCACGATGTCGCCGCCGCTGTAATCGAGGCCGGCTTGATCCCCCAATCTATACTTCCGTACGTATCTATCCTTAGGACAGAGGCGATCTTCAGAAGCGTGTGTGTGATTTTTTGGGTATGGGCGACAGGCGAAGACAGTATGGGTATGTGATGTAGATATTAGTTAGGTCCAGGCACAAGGCGAGATGGGTGTTGATTAGGCGGACGTGCAGGCTGATGTTCGCGCCGAACAGACTTCCCTAGATAGATAACAATACAGTATCATATTCCCATGGCACAGCTCATGAGTCTTCGGCGATGTTATAAGGAGTGTGACTTTGTAAGCTTGAATACGAAGGACTTTAGAGGTGACGGGACGCCGACGCCAAGAAAGAGCTTTCACAAAGCGGCCCACTGCGTCACTGCGCAGAGCCTCTTTACGTTCACCACCACCCGTCAAACTTTACTTCACTTTCCCGTCTGTTGTATGTTGCTCGGACTTTGACGTTTGTATAACGCAAAGCGTTCTCATTTTTTATTACTTCTCGAGCTCTGAAGCATATACATGGCAGTATTCAAACCGAGTCCTATGTCCGAAGGGTATTGAGCCATTCACTTGATAAGAGACGATCCCTACTGAAACTGGTATTCAAGTCTACTTGGTCTATTCAGCCTTAGATAGGGTCTTTTGAGCTCTGAGCCAGCCTTATGGGCAGGCCTGTCGTGGAATTGCAGGTCTTTCGCTCCTGTTGAAACCATTTGTACTCTGTTCCACCGACCTAGGGGTGTACAATTACAGCAGGTTGGGGCCTTGAAGTTCTCCCACTTCGGTCTTTATTCATTATTCTAGTCCTTTCATTTTCAGACTCGATGAGACCATCATGGACCCAAAATTGAAGGACACAACTGAAGACCGAGCACAGGATCAGGCTGCTAACCCGAATATGGAAGGGTCGGCTTCATTGTCTACAAGGATTGGGAACTCGACGTCTGGACTGTTGCAGAACGCCTTCGCAAAGCCATCAGCGAGTGCTGTTGCTGAAATCTTAGGCTCGCTTAATACAGATACATCCAAAAGTGCTGCTTCGAGCTCGGCAAGCGGCGATGCTTCATCATCGTCACAGGCTGTATTGACACAGGATACCAGTCCTGGCCGAGGCCAATCGATGGTGGGTGAGTCATTCCGGTCTGAACAAGCCCGTGGTGGTATACGTGCAGATGGTGGTCAACATGCATTTGATGAATTTGCTCAAACCTCTCGATTGCAGGAATTTGATAACTCAATAACACAGTCTCCTGACCTTGGCGGTTTTGAACGGCCAGCAATGATGGGAGATCATTGTTCTTGTGTCTTGTGTAGAATGGGAAAGCTTCACCTCAAGCGCGAGACTTACGGACCAGAGGTAGAGCCGGCAACCAGCAGCAATGATGGTGCAGCAGTTGTTGCTCTGCTCTCCGATCCTGCATTCGATGTCGATGAAGACCCAACGGACACCTGGGCAATCCCAACGAACGAGAAAGGAAAAAGCAAGCTTGGAAGCCAGCCGGTAGAGCGTCAGCTACACGGTTCGGCCGACCCTCTGGCTCTAGTAAACCCATTGGATCTTCTACCTGATTTCAACGCTTCATGGAGCCCGCCGACGCAGTCTTCTCGTTGTTTTGGGGAAGATACCCCCCTGGGTCCAGCCTTTGGTGACCTCCAGCCTTGGACCGATATCTTGAACAGGTATCATGACGAAGTATGGGGAGATATGCTCCCCCTGGTCAAAGAGGCTCGAGAAGAATTGAAGTCGGCAAATAGCAGCTCTGGAGGCATTCCCCATGACCGCCCAGCGCTCCGTAGACTAGGCATGCTGCTGAAGCACCTACATCAGCCTATGTTATGAAAACGATGTGTCCAAGAAAGTCGCTATTTTCGTGCCTATAGCAAATTGCTCCAGACATCTATCCAGACATCTATCTCTCTGTCTCTTTATTACACAAAGTTGGCATAGCACTGATGATTTCATAAGTCTACAAGGTATCTTCATGGGCATACAATGATATGAAGTGAGAAATAGTGGCTAGTGGGAGCATTTACTGGCCAGTCCATGCTGAACGAACGAAAGACCAGGAATAATACTCCGAAGAATCACAATAAGTATACTCCAAACAGTGAAAGCTGGGGTTTCGCAGAGGCAAGAAATAGAATAACATCTGCGCTGGAGGCGCCACATATAACGCTGTTGAAAGGGGATATCTCAAAGAAGTCAATGCATTTAATCAGTCCAGACTATGCTTCATAACGTCAAATTTCCATGCTATGCTCATTCCATTGCTTCATAACCTTGAGCGCCCTCTCATACGTCCACATCGTGATCGCACTAGCCGGTGCAGACTTGATCAAGCCAACACCGAGACCTCGATAAAGCCCTTTCCATCCCTCACGACGAACAATAATTTTACCAGTTTTCCAAACGCCATTACCATAGACAGGAATCTTGCCTCCAAGAAAGCGCGTTCGGGATGGACCCTGCACTTGCAACCGCTTCCTGATCAAATCCAAAGGAAATACCCCCGTCTTGGCCAAAACACTCGATATTATACCTGCCGTCGCATCTCCGGAACCAAAGGGCAGCGAAAGTGGAGCCAGAATCGGACGCAGCGTCTCATAAGCACTGAAGAAGAGACCCATATACGGCACCACCTGACCCACACCGGCCCCCAAGCCTTGAAAGAAACCCTTCGGACCCTCTGCCCGCCAGATATCCCTAATGCCTCCACGCAGGCTTGCGTACACCCTGTCCGGTCCTTGAGCAGCAAAGCGAGTACGCAGGAGGTCCAGAGGGTAAGTCAGCGTAGTAGCTGAGGCACCAGCGACAGCGCCGGAGATGAAGGCTTCAGCTCCGTTTGGTAGCTCGAGGGGTCGGATGGTCTGTGTAGTGAGCCGATAGGTAGAGAATTGAATGGCGCCATAGTTGACATAAAGCAATTCCGCTGAGACATTGCCTTTCCAGAAGGCCTGCGAATAGAATGTGATTAGAATAATGCACAGATCCTACAGAAGTATTGATAGCTTACTGTTACTCCCTCCTCCCTCAAAATATTCTTGAATGTCTCAGCCGTGCTGTACTTCGCATTCCAATTCCTCGGCCGAGAAAGCGGATCCGCGAGCGATTGTATTTGTAGCTGAAGCCTGATCTTCAGCACATCGAGCGGAGCTATGCAGAACCTGCACACAGAACTATCAATTAACATGTCTCCCAAATTGAACCATCAAAATCCTTCGCTGACCTCGAGACAAGCCCAGCAATTGCTCCGGCAGCTACCACCTGCGCTCTCGAACCCTGACAAGAGAGTGTCAGCTTAAGGTCAAGAAACATGAGTAAGTTGGAAGAGTGTGTTTGCGAACCTCATCCTTGAGATGCTCTCCACCGCCAGACATCCATCCGTGCACTCTCAGGTGCCTAAACGCATGTCTCGGCGTTCTTGTTTTTTGGAGCTTACGGACAATGGCGGAATTTGACAAAGGGAAGGTGAACCGGAGGCCGGTGCGGTTGTCGCGCTTAATTAGTCGCTTTGTTTACTTTAATTCTACAGCCATTTAGCCAAAGGTTTCATTTGGTTTCCAAAACTAATCAGCTCTCAAAAACTCTATAAAAAGCTCATATTCACAATGAAGGCAGACACCACGCCCACTATTCCCATCGCTCCATTTCTTCAGATCAATGGCAAATCCATTAGCCCACCTTCCAAGCACATTCCATCTTGTCAGCCGGTTCTTGTCCCAAATACAGTAACCCCAATTGTGGAAACAAACTATCGGTCCACTTCTTGGAAAGCCTCCTCGGGGCTTGAATGCGTAGCGAATATTTCGGCAAAGTCGAGAATAGCAGGACCATCCTTCGTTGGGGGTATTTGCTTCCTGCTTGTCAGGCCAAACGGTTTGGATTTGCCGACTCCAGGGGTCATCGCGTGCCACCATGAATGCTGTGTAGAGTTCGCCATATTGCCAGGGTGTTTGGTCGTCAACTTCTAGCTCCTTAGGAGTTGGAGATTCCATGTCGTGACCCATGTTGATGAGCAAGCGTTGGATGATTGGCGGTTGGCATGAGATTGGTATTTCAGATGATAGAGCCGAATATGTGTGAGTGTCTGACTTCAGTAGGCCATATTGCTCACGCACATGATAATATGTGCACTCCATCTCTTCCAGCTCCCAGTGAGTGAGACTCTCCACAAAGTCATTTGCCGGGACGCCTACATAGTTAATATCATGGCCGAGGCTGCGAGACTGGGCACGGAAGATTTCACAAACTAGTTGGAGACGCCAAAAGCCGCGGTTGATGCGATGGAGTTCGGTTCGGGACGGAGGATCCTCTCCCTTGGCGGAGCTCGAAGTCGGGCATGGCTCCCGGAGTCGGCGGTCAATGAATGACTTTTGGAAATGTTCAATATCTTGGGTAATCAGCGTAATATCTCGGAGTGCAACAAGCGAGTCGGTAACATCATCAATCACTAAAGGCGAGTCCTCGTGCTCCAGGTGTGAGTCGAAATACTTTCCGAAGTCTTCGATGTCACTAAGATCAGGCCGGTTGCGAATGCTAATAACCGTGCAGACCAGCTTTTGTATTTGCAGAGAGCTGGACCGATGTAATACGGTTTTCAGAATGTTCTTATAGCAGCGCTGGTACTGGTCTCATGATTGCGGATATGCTGTGATAAAGTTGTGCAGCGTGTCCAGGTCTGGCATGCTCGATAAGAGATTCTCAACGAGCTCGTCAGGGAGTCTCCGGAGCAAGTTCAGAGAGGACATAACTTGAGACATGTTGACGTGATGTAATTTTGTTGGATTGAAGAACGAAGGAGTGAAGAACGAGGGGGTTGCATGCGGGTTGCATGGTTTACGAAGAGGATCGGAGTCATTGTGGATTGTTATTCTAGATTTAATATTCCTCTCACGAAGCCATGTGAAAATTTTTGACAGACTTGGCAGTGAGCAAATTAGAGAATCAAGCATAATTGGTGCACACAGCGCTGACTGCCTGCCAATTCTCATCTCTGAGCCATACAGCCATAGTCTTTGACACAGAGTCACATTGTTCAAAACCGCACAGAGAGATAACGCCACTTCAAGTCCATGATCATCAAACGAAAAGCTTACCGCTCAGGAAACTGTTCGACTTCCCAGATATTGGCATTATTGGTGACTCAGAGCATTGTTCGAGATCCCAGATATTGACATTACTGATGCTCACTATGCAAGACTCTTGCTCCCAACATTGTATCATATACATCCACAATAGAGGGTCACAGGACCCAGGGATGCGTAACTCTTCTTATATAGAAGTCTCTAATCCTTATGATATCTCCTTCGATTTACACCTAGGCAGGGTCAAAGAAATAGAGGTAGAGAGAAGCACGACTACTATTTGTGCTTTGCATGGGTGGGAAAGGATGGGAATTCTAGGGTGACGCTGTAGCTACTAAGTAGTCAATGATAAGATAACGATAACGATAACCGAACACACCAAAAATTTTCCTCACCAAACTTTCCAACCACATCCGCGCTACACTTCCCATCCGCCTCACAATGTTACGAGAAATGTACGCCCAATTCATCCCATCTTCTTTCCTTCTCAGCTAACCCAAAACCGCAAACCAACAGCAAACCCAAAACCGCACGCTCCGCCCGCGCCCACGCCCAACGCCTCCCCCTCCCCATCGAAAACCCCAAAACAACCCTCTTCCTCCGCGGCACCTCCTCCTCCTCTCTCATCAACACCCTCCTCACCGACCTCCATTCCCTCCGCAAACCCCACTCCATCCGCCTAACGAAAAAAAACCCTATCCACCCTTTCGAAGACGCGAGTAGTCTAGAGTTTTTGAGTGAGAAGAATGATGCCAGTTTAGTGTGTTTCGGGAGCCATAGTAAGAAGAGACCGCATGGCTTGACGTTTGTGAGATGTTTTGGCGGAAGGGTGTTAGATATGTTGGAGACGGGGGTTGTGGAGGGGAGTGCGCGGGGACTGGCGCAGTTTAAGAATGGGGGGTGTAAGGTTGGTGTTAAGCCGATGATTTGTTTTAGTGGGACGAAGTGGGAGAGTGAGACGCCGAATAAGTGGACGTTAGCGAAGAGCATGTTTACGGATTTTTTCCGGGGAGGGGGGGATGGGGCGACGAGGGAGGTGGATGTGGAGGGGTTGCAGTTGTTGATTAGTTTTAGTGTGGGGGAGGAGGAGGAGGGGGTTGTTAGGATGAGGGTGTGGAGGATTGAGACGAGGAGGAGTGGGGGGAAGGTGCCGAGGGTGGAGGTTGTGGAGATGGGACCGAGGATGGATCTGAGGATTGGGAGGGTGAGGGAGGCGGAGGGGGGGATGTGGAAGGAGGCGATGAGGAGGGGGAAGGGGGCGGAGGGGAAGGTGAGGAAGAATGTGGAGACGGATAGGGTGGGGGATCAGATTGGGAGGATTCATTTGGGGAGACAGGATTTGGGGGAGTTGCAGAGTAGGAAGATGAAGGGGTTGAAGAGGGGGAGGGATGAGGAGGTGGAGGTGGGTGGCCTGGAGGAGGAGGAGGAGGAGGAGGAAGACGTGGTTAGTGAGGACGAGATTGTGGATGATGAGTCTGCCGATGAGGAAGGGGGTGTGCCGGTTAAGAGACAGAAAGTGGCTTAATCGTGGTAATGCTGTGGCATGGAGGTTCTTCTTAGCGAGGTGCTCTGGAGGAAAATATTTTTGTTATTGATGACGAAGTACGCACGCATTTCGATTCTAAAGGGACGTAAGAAGACACGGTCATTCAAGATGAGACGAAAATCTATCCTGACGCTTCCCTCTTAGCGGACGCAAAAGCTTACCCAAGCAGCTGAGCGAAGAAAGCGCCCGTCATGGTGGATCGTCAAATTTGCTGTACGTATGAGGACCTATTCGAAAACGGGCCAAACAGGTACATTGTTACGAGTGCTCATCAGTCTAATCTAGACCAAACATCATTGGCCAAAACCCCTCTAAAAAAAAATGAAAACCAGGACGATATCGAAGACCTGGAGCGCACAAATTCGCGTGCAGTGGATCGGAACCATTCTCTTCACCTCTCTTGTAGACGTCGCATATGTTGCGGTCTGAGGTACCTTGTCGAGGCCTACCGCGTCTGCTCTGCGTCTGCCCTGGGGCCCCTGAAAACATGTCAGAGTATCCCAGACTCTGTCCTGCTACTTACTGGATCACCTTATCTGGCGAAATCCAGGCTTGCGATGGGTTGTATGCTGCTTGGCTTGGTGGCTCTGGCTTTGCTGCTAGTACCAATTGTGTTGATGGGGTATGGAGAAAGTACGAAGGTAGATGAGAAGTTTGAACAAGAGAATTTATAGGATGTAGACGCCTAGAGCAGATTACATTGACTGTGACGATGAGGAAATGCATATGCATTGATACTGCCAAATTACCGCTGAAAATATATCCTCACCGGAAGTCCCCACCTATTTTTACGCCCACGCCCTTTTCATTCAAAAAGATGTGCTAACTTTTTTCAATGAGTGTCGACAGTATCAATTTTATAGGCCAAGAAGAGCAAAGGAGATGCTGATCAGCAAGGCATTGACGGGTGGCATAGTGCAGGCTGTTTAAGGAGTGCAGCGGCACATGTAAGTTTTTAGTGGCCCAGAATCAAACGAATAATTTGAACTGGAAGCCGAAGGGTCATACTCTGATGAACAGCAAAAGTAGCTCCATATGTTACTTTCGGCTTCCATAAGGTGATTAAACAATAAATACGTTTATATAAGTGTTGCTTTATTGACGAAGCCACCCTTTTAGGACCGACGCTTTCATATTTAGGGCCCAGAAAAGCCTCTCTAGCGCATCGCTGAGAGCTTTCTGTCAAGGATAAGCAACACCTAATTAAGGCGTCCAAAGACTGGCGATGCGCAGAGAACACATTACTCTTGGGTAAGATGTTGGAGAAAGGGGTTTTAGAATGGCTATTTAATTTGAATACCACTAGCAACGTAATTTATAGCACCCGATCCTCGGCGGTCTGGATTCTCGCGTCATCGGTACATTGATATTTGTTTGTTTTTCCAGCAGAAATAGCTATCAAACATCCGACAATAGTACAACCTCCCAGCTTTCCTCCCTGTGACAAGACAATCGTTTTCCAAAAATCTCCCGCAGTACAATCTTATATTGACAACGTTTCCTCATAAGTCTCCTTGCACCTCACTTCTCCGTACTCAACCTTTCTACATAACGCAACAACCCGCATCATGTCCACCATCACAGACATTACGACAGATGACGCCTTCCGCTCACACATCTCTTCCCTCCCACCCACAACCCTCGCAGTCATATCCTTTCACACACCATGGGCCGCCCCCTGCAAACAAATGCGTCTAATCCTCGAAGCCCTCGCCTCCTCATACCCACCCCAAAGTCCGCCAATAATCTCCTTCCTCAGCCTAGACGCCGAAGAACTCCCCGATATATCCGAATCATACGATGTCACAGCCGTCCCATTCCTAGTCCTTGAACGCGATGGCAAAGTTCTCGAAAGCGTCTCTGGGAGCGATGCATCAAAGATCAGAGATGCAGTAGAGAGGCATGCAGGAAAGGGAGGTAATACAGGGAAATTAGGACTACCACCAGCACTAGATGCAACACCAAGGGAGAACGGCGAGAGAGAGCAGACGGAGAAGACAAAAGATTTAAGTAGTTACGCGCCTGGAAACAGTGATCCGGCTACGGGGCCAGAGATGTCGTCTACACAGGGCCAAAAAGAGGAGTTGGACAAGAGGTTAGGCGAGTTGGTGAAAGCGGCGCCTGTGATGCTTTTTATGAAAGGGACACCAAGCACACCCCAGTGTGGATTCAGCCGGCAATTAGTGGGTTTACTGAGGGAGAATGGCGTGAGATATGGATTCTTTAAGTGAGTCGAGCGCCGCACTCCTCTTGTCGCGCAATGCTAAACATTTACAGCATACTCGCAGACGAAGAAGTCAGACAAGGGCTGAAAGTTTGGGTAAGTCACTAAAACAATGACATCGAATTCATAGCTAACGTCTGACCGTAGTCCGATTGGCCCACATTCCCACAGCTCTATCTTAAAGGCGAACTAGTCGGCGGTCTCGACATTGTGAAGGAAGAGCTAGAAAACGATCCGGATTTCTTTTCTGAGTATCAGGCTGCGCCCAAGGGTAAGGGTGGCATGGCAGCTCCAGAAGCTCA
Source organism: Cladonia metacorallifera KoLRI002260 (assembly GCA_000482085.2). NCBI lineage: Eukaryota > Fungi > Ascomycota > Lecanoromycetes > Lecanorales > Cladoniaceae > Cladonia > Cladonia metacorallifera. Next base: position 1,056,842 of record KI911125.1, read on the forward strand.
GACGGCGCCAATAAGTACGTAAATTGCGGTGATGATTGGATTGAGGACTACTTAGAGACATCTATTTTGATATGCGTGGAGGAGCTTGTTGATGATCATAGCATAGGAATATCTGTGTCACTACTAGTAGCATTACGAATCATGCACACAACATAAGTCATGCCATATAGAAGGGGCTACCTACATAATCCTTCAAGCTTCAATCTGAACTACATCAAGTCCTTTCTCGCGCGCTTTGCGAGTATCGAAACCTGACCACGAAAAGATAGAAACCTAGGTACCGACCTAGAGCATGAATAGATACTACCTTAGCTTTTAGCAAGACTTTCGATACGTAAGGTACCTAGGTAGGTATACTCTCTCTGAAGATGCTATTGGCTCGGTAGCTCACTAGGTGACCTACCGCCATAACCACTTTTAGATATGAACAGGACCTTTTGCGGGCAGGACCCTCCAGGTTTACCTCCATCGTTATCTCTTTTATATAAAGGTATTCGTATTCATGTATTCATGTTCATGTGTTCATATTCCTTCTCAGTAAAAGTGATTATCTATGTTCTACCATGTATACAGACCCAGCTGCGCTGCAGCTAAAACAGAGCAGAAGAGCACCTCTTATTACCCCCTTATTTTCTGATAAACACCCAAGCCTGAATTCATGTTTCCATAACTCCAAGAAGAATGCGATAATAACAATAGAATTAATGTACGTCTGTCCTCAATAAACCCTATCCTTATAATCCCACTTCTCACTCGTAACCGTAACCTCATGCCTAACCTTAATCCCCCCCTTCCCATTCCCCGCCGTCGTATTCCCTTCCCTCATTTCCTGCAAACTAACCTCATCCTCCTCCCCTCGGGCTCCTCTTCCATTCTTCCACCCCCCATGAACATTAACATCATGGCCCCACCTATCCCGGCTCTGGTCCCTTGCTACCATGTTGCCATCTTCTAGTCTCGTGAAACCGCCCACGAGCTCTTCATCGCGGCCGGGCCAGGCCATGCGCGAGGAGGCGTTGCTGGTTGTTGTTTGGGCGGATTTTTTGGAGAAGATGGTGGGGCCTTTGGGGGTGCCGGTGCGGAGGAAGGCGAAGAGCGGGCGGAGGGAGGGGATGCAGGCTGCGATGACGCCTGGGGAGGATGTTAGTGATAGGAGATTTTGGGGATAGATGAGCACTATGGGGGATACGTACCCATGCTTGGCTCGGCGGCGGACCAGATGGCGGCGTCGACGTAATTCCCTATACCGATGATGTTAGTGGATGAATAGTACGACAGTTTTGGGGACTAAGTATTACAGGTAACATCGACATCGTAGAGCCGGGATAATACGATTAGGCGGATAATGCTGATAATGCATACACTAGGTAGAAAATTTAGCAGTGTGAAATTGGGGATTCGGCATGGAAAAAACTGACAATCCACCGCAAGCGAAGATACCAGTCAGGATACCTTTCTGCCTGTGAGTGGTCCGCAGCCGCCATAGTAACGGTATGGGCTTCATGAAATGGTCAGCCTTGATCTCGGATCAGCACCTCCAATTCACTTACCAGCATAATGACAAAGCCATCGAGGACTGCGTTGAAGCCGCCTGGGACAATGAGAATATCATCACCCGAAAGGCAATGCGAAGGGATGGTTTTGTCCCAGAAGCCGTGTATTGGTTGGCTTGAGATTTCGTAAGCTGACCATTACCAAGAGGCTCGGGGAGACTGACCATTGGAAAGTGGTAACGCAGAGGGTTATCACGCCGTAGCAGCCCACGATAGCGTAGCCAGCGTACAGCCAGATCCTGATCTCCGAAACGGGGAATATTCGTCGATAGAAAGTCAGACTGGAAATTCGTACTTTTGTTAGTCTCCAGCGCTTCAAGGCCCGCGTAAAGTAATGGTGTCTCTCACATGGACAACTTTATACTCACTACAGCGGCGTAGTAAAATATAATGTAAACGTAAAGAATCTTCAGGAACTGGCTGGTATTGTGCTCTGGATTCGCGAGGGCCCATAAATGCTTTCCGAAGCCATTGGTTCGCGCCGCTGCCTCTTTGTCAATTTCTTGGGAAATAAAACCCTCGGGAATCTAAAGAACTCACAGTCCATCATACACCCATTTGGTCCATAGCTTAGAAGCAGAGATGTGACGACCAGTAGGTCATCCCACCAGAAGCCAGCCTCAGCAAGATATCTGGAAATGAGGCGCAGTACAACGAACACGGTGGGCAATACAATTAGTGCTATGCCTGATGATATTATATGCGGTCCTTTGTCTGCTTGCAAGTCTATACCCGGAGGCGGAGGGGGTAGAGATGCCATCGCCTCTCTCTATTGGTGTGAGTTTCTAGGGACGCGATGCACCTGCGAACTCGGTGTCGATGTCGCTGAGGAAGAAGGTGCGACACTCCATGCCCTGTCGCCTCTGCAGTTGCGGAAAGGGAAGAAAGCATGTTGGAGGGCGGCGAGTGGTCTTGCTATATCGCCAGATTATCTCTCGAGAGTATTGTCAGGTAAGATGCTGTGCCTCTTTGGTGGTGCACAGTAAGAGATGACGAGGATGGCTTCGAAGTTAGCTGACAAGCTAGGGTTGGATCAATTGATGGTCCTTGCTGATGGCCTATCGTATTGTAGACTAGAGGTCGAGGATGGCTTACTGACCAGTTGCAACGGGACCGGGAACAGATGAAAGGAACAAGGGCTACAATGATTGCCAAGACGCGGCTTGGATAGATTGTGGTATAAGATGGACATTAAACCAACATCATTCGTTGTGGCTCTTTCCTGTAGCGCGACGCTTGACACGCACCACACCGTACCTGTCCTGGCTTGAGATAAGACGATCCCCCACTACTGAGGCTATTGTTTCAAGCAGGGAATCCCACCTCTCCACGTGGATACCCGGCCGCATGGCCGCAGAACATTTCGTCGGTGGCTAGGAACAATCTACGATCGTGTTAAGCCACATAATCTTTGCTTTATTGCGTGGTCGCTGTCCAAATTACCTACTGCGTTCGCCAAGGCTTGCCACATCCAGCTAGTCTACCCTTCGCTAACCACTGCCTACCTATTGACCTCGCCTCGCGCGTTGGCTATTATCACGTGTTCTAGCCTCATGCTCCCCGTCAGTGGAGAATAACCTCTATTACTTATTTTGCCTATGATATCTTAAATATTTCCATCCTTACCGGAGCGAATGTACAGCTTTGTTCTATAAAAGTACAAGATTGGAAATTCTATAACCGCCAGATAAGGTATTGCTACTAAATCTCATAGTTATCATAATATCAAACAAAGACTTCAACTTCATAGTAGTATCATTCGTAAACTAAGTATAAGCGGGGGAATGGGTTTTCAACATTCGTCGGCATGACCTGCATTGTCAGCATCCTGCATTAACAATCAGACAATGCGGGGTATCAGGACTCCTACCCTTCCCCTCCCCACTATTCAGTCCTGCATCAAAGCTTCCTCGTTCATTGCAACAAAGAATCCCATCTGCTATCCCTCTATTCTACAGTCTCCAAATTGCCATAATGTCTACCACAGAGACATGCTTCTGCGGCGCCGTCCAACTCGCTTTTGTAAGCCATAGCTTCACTAAGTCGACCACATGATAATGATACAACTAGTTAACATCTATCCCCTACAGTCCATTGAAGGTAAAGATCTAGTCAACAGCGTAAGCTTACAGACTTCCCTCCTACTCTTCTTCACTTGGATGTTCATATATTAAAAAACAAGTTCGTCTGCAATTGCCTCGACTGCCGCAAGCTTACCGCATCGATGTTTGCATCAAACTTCACCATTCGCGATTCATCACTGAAATATGTACGGGGCCAAGACAAAATCAAAACGTTCGCCATGACGAAGACTATTGCGACGGGGAACACTATGACGAATTACTTCTGCAGTGTTTGTGGGAGTCTGATGTATAGGAGTAAGTAACGTTTTAATTTTGCTGGGAATGCGCCTTCTCATAGCTTCACGAACGGCATTTTCCAACTTTGCTCTAAAGGTACGTGTATGCCAGCTTACCTTCTCCAGTCTCCTCCGGCTGGCCTGGTGTGGCGATCATGCGGATTGGACAAGTAGACGACTTGACGCTGCATGAGACTACCTTGAAGCCCCAGGTTGAGACGTTTGTGAAAAGTCGGGTTGCGTGGTGTAAGGGCGCTGAGGGGGCGGAGCAGTATATTGGGAATTATTTTGCTGGGGAGAAAGAGAAGAGTAAGATGTAGGATAGCAAATTTGGTTGAAGAGGCGAGGAGAAGTTGAAAGAATGCGAGGACGAGACTTGTTGCAGGTGTTACCTGGGTTTGAGTAGACATGCTAGGGGGTTAAGTCCTTACTACGACTAATTGGTAGTAATACCACAAAAGTCTGGTTGAGTCCCTAGTTTGGCATTTTCCCACTTGACGCTCAAGACTTCACTATCCATCTGTCTTGCACGCCAATTTAAGGCCGTGCATTTGCCAAGTCGCGGGTGTGAACCGTAGAAGCATAGGCCGTTCTCCAATCTCTGAAGCATCTGGTAGATGGAAAGGGACGGACGTCCAGGCAGTGACCGGCGGCGTACTACCTAGCAGTGATAGTAGAGCCAGGGATCCTTCAGGCCAAAGCAATTTCTCATCCTTCCGCCTCCCTCTCAATTGCCCACCAACCGGGTTCCGGCAGCAGTCTAGGCAGCCATCAGTTCGTTTTGACAATCACTGATCAGTACCATTAGATCAATTTTGCACATAAGGCGCTATATGCAAGAGGTGAGAAGGCCTCGTAAAATGGCTTCGAGACCGTTGCGAATCGGCCACCTTCTCACCAGTACAGACTATCTGCGTCCGATCATGCCACTAACAATGGCTCCCGAGTAAAAGGCGGATATTTGGAGCGACGCCAACAGTAGCTTTACTCTGGAGTATGCCAGAGCTACTGCATCTTCTTGCGTATACGCCGCGAATTTAATATTGTTTTCAATGCTGATCTGCAAACTCGTTTTTATGGTAGCTTACTAGCCACAAGGAGGATAAAAAACCGGCACCCTTGGAAAACAACAGTCCTCTCGACATAGAATTGACCTGCAATGAGCGATTCTGATAATTTGCGTTGGGAGGATGTATCCTTCATTAGTTCTCAACATCTTCAGTTTAATCAGTAAGTTTATGCTCTGTTGTGGTGGAGAAGTCACGGTCTTATGGAAATTGGCTGTAATCTCAAGAGGTACCAGTATCAGGTTCCTATCATGGCTGGATCTGCCGGGTATGCCCGGCCCTTGTTGGCACCATTGAATTCTAAGAACGAACGGTGCCGTTCCTGCACGCTAAGGAGCTAAGGCCATATGGCTTGTAGCGCGAATCCCTGGTAATTTAATTGTAAATCGTCCACTCGTATTAGACTTCAGGTTACTGAACAAGGCTTGGCGGCCTTGCCTGCCTATTCTGAACAAGCCTCTGCACACATATGAGCCAGGCAATATCGAAGAGTGGGATGCCTGCTTACCAACAGATTTCGGAGTAACACCACGATAGTGACCTTCCCTATCGCTGGAACATATATGGATGCTTTGTCTTTGACATCGGCTTCGAAGTTCTGGACCGTTATCCCATATTAGCATCCAAACTTTAGCAACTTATCATCCACAAACCTTTTCAGTGGAGAAATTAATACAAACAGCTCCCTCACGTAATAATTTCGTTGGTATCTTGAAGGAATCTCCGGGTACTCCGCCAATTACCACGTCGCTTAGTGGCACACAATCCGCTAAAGTCCATCCTTCTTTCTCAACGACCTCATGTTTGCTCTTCTTAATCCCTGTGCCCCTTGTGAACTGTTGTACCCCTGTGACATCCACGCTGTACACACAAGCTCCATCATTGGCGAGTAAAGCCGCCAGCGGTCGTCCAACGGTCTCAGATCTGTTCACCACTGTGATTGATCGCCCAAATAGTCGATTCCCATATGGCAGGATACTGTTGTAGACTCTCAGATAGTCGAGAATCTTCAGAACAGCAAGCGGAGTACATGGTAGTAGACTCTTCTGAGTCATCTGTTCGTCGAGAAAGCGCTCATTATGATACAACTTGAATATGTAGCGATGACTAAGACCCTCTACATCTTTGCTGACATCGGTAATTTGTTGAAGGTATTGATCTTGACGATTGCCAAAGATTGGATAATAAACGATTATGCCGTCCACACCATCATCTATATTTGCTGCAAGGATTCTGGATTCCAGTTCTTCCCGGTCGACTTCTCGAAGCTCAAACTTGAAACCACTGGGTAGTATATGCATGTCAGAATGCATATGGAAGCTCGCGGGAAACAAAAGGGCACAAGATCGCAATCTCACTTTTCTTGACAAGTACGGTCTGTCCATTCGGCATATTTGCGTGCTGCTGGGTCGTTGTTTGCTAGAAAGCCAACGAGCCAGGGTGCTTTATCGAGCTTCAAGAGACCTTGTTTTACTTCGGCCAAAAGCTCTTTTGCTACACTAGCAGCCGAAACCACTTTGCAGGACGATGCGGTCTTTGTTTGTCCATCCATCATTTTCCGTAGGTGTATAGAAATTTTGATAATCAATCACGAACTAAAAGTTCCAGGCAAGCTCGTCTCAAAGATTCATCGTGACGGACCCTCGGATATTACTGTTGGTAGCTCCAATGACAGAAGAACTTTACAATGATATGCTTTCAGCTGGCAATTGCAGTGTTCACTTTTCGTGCCTGGATCTTTGGCCGCCAAAACGCTACTCTGTAGAGACAACAAATAAAAATTGATTGGCCCGAAGGAATTTACCAACAGAGCCCCAGGAAGCGGGTAAGGCTGAGCCCACTAATCGTCGATCACACAAAGTGACGTCCCAACTCCGTAGACGGAGAGAAGCCATTCGTACTTACTGCCCGTATTGTACCGACCGCGCAAGGACTGACCATGTCAGATGTGCAGAAATACTTGCTAACAGTCGGCCCTGACAAAGGCAAAGCTCTAGAGATTGCGCAAGATACAGCTAAGAGTATGCTATCTCCCCTTTACCCACTACCAAAATCCCGAATTGACCTATATCAAGGGCTCGAGTCGCAACAGACAAGCTTGATTGAAGTTGTCCAGTCTCTTGGTGAATTCATCAATGATGAAGATGCCACGATCCGTGCTAGGACGATCGATTATCTCTCCCAAGTAGTCGGGCAATTACCACCAACATTCCTCTCGAGACAGCAGATACAAGTACTCTGCCAATTCCTGTGCGACCGGATCGAGGATGGAGGGGCAATCGGCGGGCTCAGGAAGCTACAGGGGCTCGGGAGGTTTAACAAAGAGATGGCGATAACGACGTTCAGAGCGTGAGTAAGTGGATCATTCTGACTTTGAAGGGCAGAAGTACTTTGGCGAATATACGACCTATGGGAGTCATTGCCCAGCCCGATATTCTCAAATGAAAAGCCTTTGCTAGTTCAGTCATTGCGTGAGAGTCGCAGCTGACCTCTGTACAGCTTGTTGGAGCATTTCCAGGATCTTCAAATACGTCCTCAAGCACAGCGACTACAGATACTCGAGTTATTGAATGACTTGATGTTGAAGCACCGTAACGCCTTAAAAGAGCTAGGAGATCAATCAATCGTTGGGATCACTGACCTTGTGAGTGGGGAGAAAGATCCAAGGAACCTGATGATTGTGTTCTCCATACTGAAGGTTGTGATGGTGGAATGGGAAATATCCGGTCATGCAGAGGTTCGGAGACTCCCTTAAACATCGAAAGTCGCTCACACCTTCCAGACGCTCTTCGACTCGGTCTTCTGTTATTTTCCCATCACTTTTCGTCCTCCCCCAGATGACCCTTATGGAATAACTGCTCAAGATCTTAAAAACCGGCTTAGAGACTGTATCGCTGCATCATCCTACTTTGCACCTTACGCGTTCCCTCAATTGATTGATAAACTTGATTCCACATCACCGAATGTTAAGGTCGGGAGACCTTCCCAACCGACGTCTGCATCCGCTAACATAACACAGAAAGATGTTTTACAAACTATTAGCGCCTGTGCAAGAACATATAGTATCTCTACACTGTCGAACTACTCAGTAACATTGTGGGACTCTATCAAGTTCGAGATCCTGAATGTACAAGAAGAAGATCTGGCAGAAGAAGCGCTGGTCTCCCTGCAAGCTATCGCAATAAGACTGGGTCAAGGTACGGAGTCCACAGATATTAAGACACCAATCGCGAGGTTCTTACGGCCTATCACGAAAGAATGCAACGAGCAGCTCCGGGAACCACAACATAAGCAAGCAAAGCCAGTGGGCCAAATTCTTAGCGCCCTGGGAATCGCCTCGCCCGTGGCATTCTATCTGATTGTAAAGGCTGTTGTTCCTCCACTAAACACATTATACCAGGATGCCGACAGCATTGGAAAGCAGAGGGCACTCTTGGAAGTTTTAGTACAATTGCTAGATTCTGCGATTGCAGTATATGGGACCCCTAGCATACCAGCACCAACCTCCAGTATCGAGAACCCTTTGGAACCCTTCAAGGACCGGCTATTCGAATTGACCAGCCAAGCTTTGATGAGTACTGCCGCAGATGAGGTCTCATTCCGTGTGGTGGCTATCAAAGCCCTCCTTAAATTATGTTTGCTTCGAAAGTACCTTCAGAACAATGAGATTGGCATGGCCGTACAGTATTTTGATGAGATCGTGCTTGTAGAAGATCCGAGCGGCAAAGATGATCTGAAGAAGGAGGCTATTCAGGCCTTACTCGAGTTGTCTAAGATCAAGCCGGATCTGATCATGAATATCACGTTTCCTGCTTTCATGGCTAAGCTACCGGACTCTAGTCCTGCAAATAATCAAGACTATCTGATCACGCTGGAAGGACTGGCACAGCTTAGCGTGGAGAGATTCGTCTCGGATACGCTCATTCGCCGCTTGTTGAACAGACTAGATGTGGTCCTGCAGAATGATGGTTCGTCAGCTTACCCACAAGCGATCCTTTCTACATTACACTATGTACTCAGTCAGCGAGACCTCCCGCAAGATCCCAACCTGCAAACCTACCACGAGAGATTAGTAGTTGGCTTGATAAGTCGTGTGGTGCTAGCTTCCATTGGTCAGGACCCTACAACAGCATTGAACGAGGATACCACATTAGAGGTTCTTGGGCGAATAGCGACTATGATTGTTCGCGCCCTTGACGAACATAAGCAAAAGTCAGTGGCGCTTCAGGTTTACTCTCTATTTGCGGAAGAAGGTACTTTTATCCCGGTGCCGTTTAGAAAAGATACGCCAAAATTGCAAAGATCGACGATGATTCTGTCTACATCTTTGATGGCTGGCGTTGGAAAATCAGTAAGGGTGTCGCTTTAAATTGCTGTTTCTTCACGCTAACAACATTAGATGGCTCTTCAGTACACTGATGTTGACAACGGTTCAATACAGAGACTGCTTGCCGAGCTTGTCAGGCTCGCTCTTGCAGAGGATGTATCACCGATAAGACAGACCGTTCTACGGCAAATAGGCCTGTTAACGAACAAGTTCTTACCAGCACAAGAAACCAAAGACGTTGTTGACTATCTGCGGAACCTCATTTCCGGATTGCAAAAAACAACCACACTCTCGGAAAACGCAGTACGTGTCGTCTTCTGGGAAGCCAAAGGCCTCATCCTCCGCCTCGCGCAGACAGAAGAAGTCCTCTCCCGCCTCCTATCCCTCCTCTCAGACCCTTCATGCGGCCTCGCCAGCGCCCGTGGCTTCGGCCTCCTCCTCGCCCCAGACGAAATCATCTCCAAAGAAAACGGCGCCAACATCCGCCTCCTCGCCAAGCAAAAAGTCTTCAACATCTGCATCCCCATCATCGCATCCGACTTCCGCAACGCTGAAACGGCACTAAAACCAAACTACCTCATCGCCCTCTCCGGCATCCTCAAATACACCCCCACAGACGTCATAATGCAGGAACTCGAAACCCTCCTCCCCCTCCTCCTCCAAAGCCTCGATCTAAATGACGCAGACGTCAAAACAGCTACTATCCAAAGCCTCACCATTATCAGCCAAGAGAGCCCCAAAGCTGTAGAAGGACACATAGGCAGTCTAGTAACCCGCCTCTTGAAGGCGGCTTCGGAGCCTAAACTTAATTCGGCGAGTGTAAGGCATAATGCGCTGAGATGCCTGCGCAGTTTCCCGGGAAGGGTTAAGGATAGTACGTTGCTGCCTTATAAGAATGCGGTGGTGAGGGGGCTGTTGGGGGTGCTGGATGATCCGAAGAGGGGGGTTAGGAAGGAGGCGGTGGAGTGTAGGGCGGGTTGGATTAATATGGATGAGCCGCAGAGTGAGTGAGTGGGTGGGCGGGTTGTGGGGATGGTGGGGTGGAGAGGGCATGGGTGGGTCAGTGATCAAGTGACACAGGAAATTGGAATGTATGTATGTGGATCTCTATAAATCGGCAATATATGAGATTGAATATCTGTTCTCACTCATCACACCAGGCTTGGCAAGGCATTACAGTGCTGCCCTCCCATCCGCCCAATCCATCCACTTCACTTCACACCTTTCCTTTCCTTTTCTTTTTTGAAACAAAACAAACGCAACTCAATCTTGTGGAAAATATAAGTAGTTCATTGCTTCTATGAATGGTCTTTGACACTTTAAGATCAATGCTCGAAAGAAAGAATTGTGTGTGTGTGGTATGTGGGATTTACTAAGCACTTGCTTAGTAAGACAGGCCTGGGGATAGCGAGTCTAACCCTCGAGACCGCTATGGAAATATATAACGAGGAAGAAAAATTCATTGGGCGGTGAGCTGCGCGACGAGTGTGTGATTTTTTTGAGCCTGAAAGGGAAAGAGCGAGCAGTAATTAGCCCAGTGAGGGTTGAGATGGGGAGATGATACACTCCTGGGGATAGGTTTGGGGTGCTGGGGATATGGCTTGGTAGAAGGCTGGTTTGGAGGTCTAAATTTCAGTGAGCATGGCTACGATTGGAGGAGGGGGTTTGTACATGACACATCAAGATAGGCGTGGTTATGTCGTTGTGAGTGGGGATGCGGTGACAGACGTGTGTGGTACCCAGGCAAAGGCTCGAACGCGGAGCGTATCTGAGGTAGAGTGGACTAAGACTCAAGTTTACTGATGGCTGAGGTAGCCCTGCTCACTCCCTAAGATATAGCTCGCACCGCACAGCTGGTATCATACGCCATGAACACGATTTACGGTTTTGGCAGCGGCCGCCTCTATATTCTCCAGCTGGCAAGAACACAGTTCATGGGTTTCGATAGCGGGCGCCTCCACATTCATAGGAGCCGGTCTTTGCTCAGACTTCCTATTACGCTCCTGTGAGAAGCGATTGATGATGCTTTGCGGCTATCCGGTATATAAGGAGCAAGGACTAAATTCAGGCTTGAATAGCAGCCACAGTCGTTGAAGATCGCTTATACATAACAAATGAGGGTAGGCGTGGATAGGTAACGATGCGATGACAGGTGGGTGTGCAGTGCAGAGGTACAGGGTTGAAAGTGGTGGATAGCTAGAGGGGATTGAGATATCATAGCACTGATGACTCGAGGAGGTGGCAGTGAGCGAACGCGAGAGCGAAAGCGAGGCTGCATCTCGTACCCGTCAGCCGATGTTCGGTCGTTGACAGCGGGCGGCTCCGAAACCTGGGGACTAGTCCCTTGGCCGACTGAGACTTCCTATTTCGTTTCATTCAAAGCTGGAACGGTGCAGTTCTTTCTACGATCCCCTTTTTGGGCAGACGGTGGCTGGCTGACGATAGTGTTGGTCTCTGTATTAGGTCATAACGGCTTTCCATTAGCACAATCACCCGCTCAAGATTCGCGTCCACCTTCTTAAAGCGGTTAGCAGCCTTCCCCAAGTTTAGCACTTCGGTGCCGTTTAGCCTTACTATCGAACCACCAGTCTGACATTGAGGTTCTAGCACATACGTCGGCGAAAGCTATGTGTAGAGACACGCGTTGTGTTGCTAGGTCAGTAATAATATCGTATTGAGTAGTGTAAGGTGGCTTTCTGGGTTTCAGCTGAGCGATGGGTGGACCTCGTACTCGCATCCGCCATGGTCAAGGCGAATGAATATAAAAACCTGCTGGACTCCAGGGCAGAGGATGATGCTCCACCATAACAAGTTGTTCAATTCAAAGACTTGGTCCTATCGATCGAGTGAGCATCGTTTTGATTTTTGAACATCAAGGATACCTTTCTTCTATAACATACAAATTTGACTGCTGTGTTATCCCAAAGTTCATTCCGGTGCTCATCATGAATTCGGCAACGTGGATTAACCCCCCTGAATTGGAGGATGCGGGATATGAGCATTGTAAGAGAACTCCTAGAGAATGGCCCTGAGCATGAGTAGTACTAACAGTAATGATTAGTAAGACCTCTTGTCTCACCACCACAACTGGCGGATGCTGTATTGGCAACACTGTCCACGGTACTTCGCCAAAAGGTTCCGCAACCCGGTCAAAAACCAATCACTGAGGAGAACATCTTCATGTGGGACCAAGGCAAAGACATGATGATGGGTCTCGCATACTGGATGAAGACTTTGACTACCAAGAAATTGGTCAGCGTGACCGTCGCCAATGCAGAGACAAGGGTCCTTGCAAACGACAAGAGGGAGAGTGGCATGGAATTCTCAGACGAGGAATTCTATGATTGCCAAGCTTATGCTCTAGGTACCTGGATCCCTACTCAAATGGTGGCAAAAGGACAGGTGAAGGATGGCACTCGGCAGGGATACCGCATCCGCCTTGAGAGCCTGTGGGACGTCCTCCATGACCCTGCACTCGCCATAGTGGTCTACGAGGACCAAAATCCTGCGAAAGCCAACGCTAGTGACATCAAGGCCAATGACGTTATCGTGTTCTGGAAGCCGCAATTGCGAGCTGATCACGGAAGAGACGGTAATCACGCCGCAAAAATCTTGACGCCGGTGATTCAGGGAGGTAAACTGGCGCCCGACACACAATTGTCGACCAAAAATGGTTTGAAGGCTGCGCTACCCATGACGCTTGGGGAGCTGGGGTTGCAGCAGCCGAATTACGTCAAGGATGCTGTGATTGGTGTATACAGACTTACCGAAGTCACCACTTTTCATTAAGGTAGTAATACTAGATTGTGCGGTTCCAAATTGTATAGCTGGAAGAGGAGTGATGATAGGTCGTAAAAAACATTGTGAAAGAGTGGAGTGTCTGGCAGCGATGGGCTTTCAAGGATCGTTTGTTTTGTACTGGGGTCAATGCTTATCCGAGTTTGAAGATTAATAAAAGATGTTATAGACCTTTTCAGATCACTCTCCTCAGGCATCCACGTCTTCCCCCTCAAGACTTCATTGGACTGATTCATCTGATGGCTCCACAGGGATATTTTGGTTCAAGGCGTTGCCTATCCTTGGCATATTGTATGGTCAAACGGTAGTTCAGGGCTCCCATGAAAACTTAGCGATTCATACCGTGTATTGTACTTCAATTTTTGTGACATTGCATTGTGACTCCAGTCTTTGAAACCTGGCGTTTTGTTTGAGCTCAAAAATTTTGGCCCCCGCTATGGCTAAGGCTAAGGCTCTACCCTAGGCTTGCGTTAACTGCCCATATAAAGAAGCCTGCTACCTCCTTACTAAGTATTGGACTATCTCCACAGAATTTGATCTTGGCCTTTGAGGTAAGACACCCTTGAACAACCTCAGGCCTGATCTCGATGCTGGTCTGTGCTTTTCGTTTGCTTGGTTGGCTTCGATGCTGACGCGGCTTTACGTCAAATATGAATCTTTGACTTCTTTCTCCACCTCGCCTCGAGAACAATCCGACTTCTGCTAGTATGGTCGATATAACGACGATTTATGAGACAGAACGCTATATGGATTCAGGTGAGATCCATCAATGCACTCATCTTGAGAGTATTGCTGAATGTCTCCCTAATCGTCTTCTGGCTAGATCAGTTGATAGACTTCAGAACTTTTCACTTGATGATCACAGGCCCAATAGACTGTTCCTCCTCTTCCATCTACACAGGTTGCATGTCCCGGCGAAGCTAATCTTGAATTGATTCTATTCCACCGCCACTCATTCTGTCCCTTCAAAATCGATCTTGTGCACGCTATTGGGCTTTGACATGCCCATCTCAACCTGAGAAGATTGTTCTGGATACTTTCCCTTCATTCTGAGCTCGCCGCGTTTTCTTTTCTCCTCCCGCCAGGCCTTTCCCCACTTCATGATACCTAACATCAATGGGACGAATGCGACCCATAAGCCTCCAACTATGGTGTAGGTGCCACCCCTGCCTAAGCGCTTGAGCATTGGTCCCACCACTGCCGATGCTCCCGCTCCTAGGAAGCATCTTACCAGATTGTTAGCTGCTGTCGCTTGGCCCGCACTTTCGGGACAGACATCGACTACGAGTGTGCTAACGATGCTGAAGGCGCCAGAGCCGGCAAAGCCAACGAAGAAAAGAAGAACTAGTGGCGCAGCTAGTTGCTGCGCGCTCTGTAAAACCCAGCCATAGGCGATCAAGGTAGCAGAGGCCAACCCAACTAGGGGTAGTGCAATTTCCAACCGTGCAACCTCGATGGGAAAGTCGCTTAGGTCTTGTTGGCGACGTTTGTCTACCGAAGCGCCTAAACGAGTCGCATGCCGTTTGTAGTTCCAGTCTGCCAGTCTACCAACCGTAATAGCTGAGAGACAACTTCCAACACCCATGGGGATGCAGGACAAGCCAATCTGGAGATCATTGAAGTGGTAAATATCGTGAAATTGCGAGGGAAGGCCTGTGGTTATGGTCGCGAGACCTGCGGATATTATTCCGGCATAAAGAAGGAGTATGCCAGCTTCTTTTTCGAGGCATATCTTGAGAGTAGCAAGAGGATTTGGGAATCGGATTGGTTGCTTCGAGGTATAAGGCCCAAGGACGTCCGACTCTCGCGAATTAGGAAATTTCGATCGTTGATACACCTGAAAGACGGTCCTATTGAGAGCAGGCGGTGGAATCGAGCCGTTGCCGACAATCGAACGACAAGTCTCGGGTACAAGAATGACGTAGAGAGTTAGGAATACCGCAGCGAAAACCGTTAATAACCAGAATATCGATCTCCAACCCAAGAATGCACTCAATACTCCTCCGAGGACGGGACCCAAGGATTGCCCAATGAAAGCACCTGTAAAGGAATCAGAAAGAGCTATGAGGTCATCGTCAAGCCGTACCTGCGAAAGTGTATCCAATATAACTACCTCTTTCTGCAGACGTGCTAACATCGGCAATGACAGCATTGGCGAGAGCCCCCGTTGCACTACTCCCTGAACTCTGAACACAACGTAATATAAGTAAAGCGGCATAATTATTCTGGAGGGCCAAGCCGATGTTGGCGGCCGTGTAGATGATGAAACATATCAGGTATGCTGGACGTCTACCGGCACTGTCTGCAAATTCAGCGATGAAAAGTGGCGCGAGGGCTTGGAAAATATGCGCTCGTTGTTAGTCTAAGACCACAAGTAGCTTAAGAGAATTTTTGTACCATGTAGGAGGTTATGGTCAAATTGATCAGACTTCCCGAGACCTGTAAACTGGTTGCCATCGAATTGAGCGCAGGGTAGTAAATGTTGCCAGAGAGGGGCGAAAAGAATGCTCCTAAGGATGCCATGGTGATGATAAAAAGCTTCTGCTTCTTGTCAAGGATGGTATAAAACTCTCGCAACGAGTTGGTGGATGAGGCTACGGTGGCATCCGCCGCTGGGTGCTCATCAGAGACTCCCATGATATGGGCTTGGTCATATAGGACAATTAAACATTAAAAATATTGACCGGTTATTGGGACTCCACTCAATGAAGGATACTGAGACCGCCTGAGTTCTACCTAGAAAACAACCTCAAATCCATCGGATGAGGTCTCAGATATACATCTCTACATGCAGGAAAAAAAGGAGATGTTCGGCGTTTTCTTTACTTCATCGTTAACACCCGCTAGCACCCAATCTGAGGCTAGCAATCGATCTGAGGCTTGAGCGGAGGGTTTACACTGGTCTCGTTGTAAAGCGTGGAGAGAGTAATTGGTTGTATACTTGCAAGCTTTCTGCGAGGTGACGTTCGGCGTTTTCTTCCCTTCATCGTTAACGGCCGCTACCAACCGATCTGAGGCTTGAGCGAAAGCTTATCTCGCCTTGACCCATTGGTTTGATTCCTAGATCTCGTTGTAAAGCGTGGAGAGAGTAATTGGTTGTATACCCGTTAGCTTTCTGCGAGGGGTCTGCATCAAAAGTTTACGTGTGCTAGGACGCTAACTGCAGCCAAGGATGCCAAGAACGTCATTTGATATATGTGGTGATTTAACACGTCTCAAGATGAGGCACTTTGAAAGAAGGAATCAAAGCGCGTCTTCCCAGAAGAGCATCGAGATGTGCAACGATATTACGCTGACAAAGATTTGCTCAACAATGCCAATGGCGGTAGAGCAGACTCAAGGGTACAAGCAAGTACCAGGTGGTTAATTTCTATAACATACCTTAACGCTGCCGACTCTCACGGCAGTATACGTCCATGCGACCACGACTGATTGTTTTAGCGACGAACTAGCTGATCCAATATGGCCGCAAATCAATAATATGTGCACTATGACTAGAGCAGAGAAAAGGTCGAACAAGCGGACCCCCGATATGGCAGAGCTCTAATGTTGTGTGCACGGGACTTCTGTAGCATTGGAAGCTAATCACTTCATGAAGGATTCCGTTGCGCTCGAGTCATTGGTGCCCTCACTGTCATACGGTATTTGAGAGACCAGAAAGCAATTAGGCCAGCCAAGCCCTGTATACGCCAGCCAATTACTTCTACTAAGAGCGCTTATTGGGAAGGTTTCTTTTGATGCACGGTCCCCAACGGCCAACCTAGCTTCGCAGGCCGTCCTTTTTGGGCATTCGCAGCTCCAGATATGATGCGAGTCGTCAGCTGATGAGGAGATGTCCGTGCGATGGCGCGATGAAGCTCGAGTATCGTAAAGCTGCGATCTGACTGCGGACAGTCCCGTAGTCCCCTGTTTTAGCGAGATTAGCGCCCGCCGATCAGATATAGAGCTTCAACATCTTCAACATCCTACCATCACNTTGAGCGCAGGGTAGTAAATGTTGCCAGAGAGGGGCGAAAAGAATGCTCCTAAGGATGCCATGGTGATGATAAAAAGCTTCTGCTTCTTGTCAAGGATGGTATAAAACTCTCGCAACGAGTTGGTGGATGAGGCTACGGTGGCATCCGCCGCTGGGTGCTCATCAGAGACTCCCATGATATGGGCTTGGTCATATAGGACAATTAAACATTAAAAATATTGACCGGTTATTGGGACTCCACTCAATGAAGGATACTGAGACCGCCTGAGTTCTACCTAGAAAACAACCTCAAATCCATCGGATGAGGTCTCAGATATACATCTCTACATGCAGGAAAAAAAGGAGATGTTCGGCGTTTTCTTTACTTCATCGTTAACACCCGCTAGCACCCAATCTGAGGCTAGCAATCGATCTGAGGCTTGAGCGGAGGGTTTACACTGGTCTCGTTGTAAAGCGTGGAGAGAGTAATTGGTTGTATACTTGCAAGCTTTCTGCGAGGTGACGTTCGGCGTTTTCTTCCCTTCATCGTTAACGGCCGCTACCAACCGATCTGAGGCTTGAGCGAAAGCTTATCTCGCCTTGACCCATTGGTTTGATTCCTAGATCTCGTTGTAAAGCGTGGAGAGAGTAATTGGTTGTATACCCGTTAGCTTTCTGCGAGGGGTCTGCATCAAAAGTTTACGTGTGCTAGGACGCTAACTGCAGCCAAGGATGCCAAGAACGTCATTTGATATATGTGGTGATTTAACACGTCTCAAGATGAGGCACTTTGAAAGAAGGAATCAAAGCGCGTCTTCCCAGAAGAGCATCGAGATGTGCAACGATATTACGCTGACAAAGATTTGCTCAACAATGCCAATGGCGGTAGAGCAGACTCAAGGGTACAAGCAAGTACCAGGTGGTTAATTTCTATAACATACCTTAACGCTGCCGACTCTCACGGCAGTATACGTCCATGCGACCACGACTGATTGTTTTAGCGACGAACTAGCTGATCCAATATGGCCGCAAATCAATAATATGTGCACTATGACTAGAGCAGAGAAAAGGTCGAACAAGCGGACCCCCGATATGGCAGAGCTCTAATGTTGTGTGCACGGGACTTCTGTAGCATTGGAAGCTAATCACTTCATGAAGGATTCCGTTGCGCTCGAGTCATTGGTGCCCTCACTGTCATACGGTATTTGAGAGACCAGAAAGCAATTAGGCCAGCCAAGCCCTGTATACGCCAGCCAATTACTTCTACTAAGAGCGCTTATTGGGAAGGTTTCTTTTGATGCACGGTCCCCAACGGCCAACCTAGCTTCGCAGGCCGTCCTTTTTGGGCATTCGCAGCTCCAGATATGATGCGAGTCGTCAGCTGATGAGGAGATGTCCGTGCGATGGCGCGATGAAGCTCGAGTATCGTAAAGCTGCGATCTGACTGCGGACAGTCCCGTAGTCCCCTGTTTTAGCGAGATTAGCGCCCGCCGATCAGATATAGAGCTTCAACATCTTCAACATCCTACCATCACCAACCCATCGCTGCTGCTTTCCAAAGATCGCCGCTACCTCTAGTAATTATATCACTCACATTCAGATCACCTTCGCTGCGGCGGAGCCAGGTGTAGAGCGGGGTGAGGGGCGCGGTGGGTTGACTATTGCCGTGGCGCTTTATTTTAGTCGTTCTAGGGTGCAACCCAATTTATGAAACGGTCGCTTAGCGAGATGGGGGATAACCGCCGGTGCTGATCCCGTGGAGTTCACCTTAGGGGATCGTCTGGGGGATGATCAGATCGATAGGTGAAGCTCAGCTCTAACGAGTCCCAAAGGCGGCTGTAGATACCAACGCAAATCCCGTTTCAGCAACGGCACCCACTTCACAGGCTTTCACAACATCAACTTCGACAAAGCCACCGGCCTTCACGGACCTTTACCACGCGTGACTTCCCGGCCGAGGCTTTCCCAGGGAAATGGGCCGTACAAGACTTTGTGGAAACGTTCATCCCAAGTGGCCCCGGTCTCATCAAGAGCGTAATGGCTGTTGAATGGATTAGGCGAGACTAAAAATCTTTCTGCCGTGATTGAGCGTGAGGATTACCTAAAACACAATGAAGAAATCCCGGGCCTGCACTGGCGTCAACGTCACTTGCAACACCGATAAGTCGGTCAAGGGGTTTACCACCAAAGCGAAAAGATCACCGTCTACCGGACACCTTTTCAGCAGCCACCCACAGAACCTTCTCAATGTCAAGCAGAGTGTGGAGGTGAAATCCAAGGGTCGCATTGAACTCAAGGAAGAGACCGCGCGTTCCGGAGCTAGCAGCTCCGGAACGCGGGCCCATTAGATGTGCCAGCAAGAAGACCGGAAGATCCATGGCCAGACCCTGATGGGATGATGTTTTTTGCACGAAATGCGAGCCCGGACCCAGTACATCCCTTCCTGTTGATGATGCCGTCTCTTAGGTATTGCAACGAACACAGAGAACAAGTGGTACTTTGTGGGTAGACGCGTAGGTCAAAATGGCCCATATCGTCCAACAAACAATCTTAATCTTGAATGCCCACATCCTTGCCCAGAATATGATGAGTTCGTAATCGAAGATTGACCAAATTGTATCTTAAACACCAGAGGGTTCCTGTAGCATATCACCGCTACCCCAAACAACGGAGGAGAACATCTCATAGTCGCTGAGGCTACAAACCACAGCTTACCAAGTCTTGCTCGACCAAAGTAGGCTCGCAACGGTTGCATGACAGAGAACGATACCTAGTGTCGGGGCTTTAGGTCAATTGTGGGCCTTTGACTTCTTTCTCCGCTCATGTCGCAGATACCCTGGGCACTGCTCGTGCTCATGAAGCATTGATAAGCCCAACAGGGTCACTTCCGCTCAATTGAAGCTTGGCTTTTTGTTCCAAAGTTACCTACTGATAAGACTCCTATTGCCCGTATATTCCCAAGGACTATAGATAACCGTTGCTGGTCTTGGCATTAGGGATGCCAGTTTCAGTATTCGAAGTTGTCTGGTAGGTGGTGATGGAAAAATTGAGAGTTGAGTAGGCGCCAGGTAGCTTGACACCGGGGCTCCTCGGTTGTGGCGTGCGCTAGGAAAACCCTGCACCCAACAATTCGGCTCCACTACCCAAAGGTTTTGTGATACAAGACCCTGAATCTCCTTTGCTGGCATACAAAGGAATGCGTGCGAGTGACTCATAAAGGCAGCCTAGCTGGACATAGCGTAGAGAAGCTGCTCATGTGTATGGATAATCTTAATTCTGCCAGGTAGGATCAGCACCTTATCTGCAAGGATCCACGCGTTCCTGAGTTTCTTATCGATTTAGCGCGCCGGTGAAACGGGTAACAGACAGCCATTGGGTCAACGGCGGTTTGGCTTGGCTGCAGGCTTTGGGGATAAATTATTAATAGCAGACCTTCAACACCTCCTCGTGTAGCAAACATACAGGAGAGCCTCACCAATTTTTTTATGTATCTGCAAACTTTTCTTCTGCAGCACCAACGCTCGCTTTGTTTGCCAGTCAATCTCCGCTGCACCACCGCGCCACCCCGCAAGACCATCCCCCACCCCCTTGCATGACCTCTGTCATCTGTCGCTACAGACAACGTACACCATACTTCACAATCACGCTCGTTAAGCCTACAACATGAGCACTCCGATGAAAGAGATTCGAGAACCTCAATACAGACCTATTCAATACCCTAATGAACGATCCAGCAATTCCGACGACGAAGGCACCTTGTCTAACGAATTCGACCGCCCGGAGCGGATCAACACCGATCAACAGTACCAAGATGAGAAGGTGGGAGAAGACTACGATAGCGTTCGAAGAACAGATACCATGGAACAGAACTTCCTCGGCGGCAAAACCTCACAATCTCAGTCACGCGAGCAGGAACAGAGACTAGAAGATGACCTGGCAATGCTGCAGGCCGAACAGAACGTGTCCAGAACCGAATCAAATCAACACCTAGGCCTTACCAGGTCAAGGACTATTCACCGTTCAAGGTCCAGGCAGGAACCTGTGGACTCCTTCGATGTCAACACCAACCCTATACACGAGAAAGCATCTGGCTTCAGGCCACCCGAGCACCCAGAGGGCAATCTTGCAAAAGTATTCAAGCGTGTTCATGACTCAAATTTCCTCGTCCGGTACTTCATGTACATCGTGCCGTTGGTGCTTATAATCCTCGTGCCGCTCCTGCTTGGTGGAATAGTCTTTAAGAGAGCCACTGTTGGCGGCGTACGTCTGTTATGGTTTTGCGTGTGGCTGGAGATTGTTTGGCTTACCTTGTGGTGTGGAAGAATCCTCGCCAAATCCTTGCCATGGCCTGTTGGACTTGTTTCCAGCATCTTCACTAACAATAGTAAAAAGTGGAGGGATATGTGTAAACAACTCGAGATACCAGCAACGCTATTCTTCTGGCTTTTGGCCGTGCTGATCTCATTCCTCCCTGTCATGATCCACCATCACCTCGAAGGAGGCCCGGTGACGAGACCCTGGGAGGTGTCCATGAACAAAGTCATCATTTCCCTCTTCACCGGAGCCACATTGAACTTTGGCGAGAAGATTATTGTACAGCTTATTGCTATAAGCTTCCATCTGCGGACATATGCCGATAGGATTGAAATCAACAAATTTCAGATTGGCAGTCTGACGAAGTTGTATCTTTATTCGAAAGAGAAGATCGCCATGGAAGACTCGGACTTTGAGGAACGAACACCGTCAGGACCTGGTTCTGGAGCCCGAACTCCCATGCAGCTCTTGAGTGAGGCACAGAAGAAGACTCAGAGTGTGTTCGGCAAGGTGGGAGACGTGGCGGGAAAAGTAGCTGGTGATTTTACTGGGAAAGCAGTCACGAAGAGCACACACCCTCGTCAGCTTGTCATTACTTTGCTAAATTCACCAACGTCATCCCAAGTGCTGGCACGACGGCTCTACCGTACATTTGTAAGGGAGGATGCTGACACCGTCGTTGCCGAAGATTTGAAGCACGCATTTGACAACGATGAGGAGGCAGAGAGTGCTTTCACCATGTTTGACAAAGACGTGAACGGTGACATTTCAATGGCTGAATTGGAGGCAGTCTGCGTCGACATTGGGAAGGAACGCAAGTCCATTACAGCTTCGCTGAAAGACCTCGACTCGGTCGTGGCCAAGCTCGATGCAATTCTACTATTCTTCGTTCTAATTATTACGGTATTGGTCTTCCTGTCACTGATTTCGACATCAGCTGCTGGCGTCTTGACTAGTGCTGGATCTACCGTCCTAGCTCTATCTTGGCTCTTCTCCGCTACTGCACAGGAATTCCTCCAATCATGCATCTTTGTCCTTGTCAAGCACCCTTTCGACGTCGGTGACCGGGTAACGATCTACGGAAATACGGGTGCTATGATGAAAGGAGACGATTATCTGGTGAAGGAGATTTCTCTCCTATATACCGAGTTCAAGAAAATGGAGGGTCATATTGTCCAAGCTCCAAACAGCTATCTGAACACCCTCTTCATCCTCAACATGCGCCGTTCTGGAGGTCTGGCCGAAGCCGTTCCTATGACTTTCAAATTCGGTACGACTCTAGAAGAAATCGACGAGCTTCGATCTCGTTTGCTTGAGTTTGTCAAAGCAGAGAAGCGTGAGTACCAATCAAACATTTTGACGGAAATCCGTGACATAGTCGAGGCCTACTCACTCAATGTCAATGTCATCTTTTTCTACAAGTCAAATTGGCAGAACGAAGCTCTCCGCCTTCAACGCCGCAACAAATTCATCTGTGCCATGATGATAGCAATGCAGGAAATAGGTATCGAAGGACCTCGGAGAAACATGCCCGGGTCCAAAGACGACAAACCATTCTACTACCAAGCCGCCGGAGGTCGCGTCGTAGAAATGCTCGAAGGCACTAATAACAACCCGAGCGAGCCCACCACTACCACCGACACCCAAACCGGTCCCGGCCCCCGGTCCGGGTCCTTAGCCCGCCAACCCAGCCGATCTACATCCATCCTTCGTGGTGGCCGCCCCCGCAACGAATCCATCTCCTCCCTCTCCCGCCGCGTCGACTTCCTCAACGTCTCCTCCTCCGCCGACTTCATGGACGACATCCCCGAGAATCAGGACCATCAACGCATCCACAACCTCCCCACAGGCTCTACCTCCCGCTCCCGTGAAGCCCGTCAGCGTATCATCGAAGAAGACGACGAGCAACGCCGCCGCGAAGATGATTTGGCTATCAAACGTGCTGAATCCCGCACCAATGGCGGAAGTCGTTCTCCATTTGGCTTAAAACGCGTTTCTACAGATGAACAAGGCAAGATGCGCCGTGGCAACTCTTTCATCCATCGCAACCGCTTCTTCTCCCGCAGCAGACGCCGAGGCAATTCTGACGACGGCGACGAAGTCGAAGACTTGATGGAGCAGGGAATGGCTGATATCCCTGAAATACCAACAAATGACAGGATAGATCCGCGAACCGGGACAATCAGTTCCAAAGCTGTGCGAACAAATACTAATGACTCTAAATACTCAAATGTCAATCTCTCACCTGCGCGTGTCCCACCAGCGCTTACTACTAGTGCCAGTGGTGCCATATTACCACCGAGTTTCGAACATAGATTACAGCAGCCTCAGCCTCAGGGGAGAGGGGAGGATTTCGAATTAAAACCTATACCGCATTATCCTGGTACTTAGCTGCCTAAACATATGAGAGGACCTGGATTTTGATGATATGACAATTTAGAGCGTATTAGACATAAACATAGAAAGGAAGGGCGCATCTAGATAGGCGCTATTTTCATGCATTGCTGCGGCGATAGTTATAGCGAATGATGATGGAATGGTTGGTTAACCTAGCTAGCATTCCTGCATTTGTATACCATATACCATCTCGCTGAGCTTGGAAATCCTAAGCTCTCTATTACTAAGACATCGACCCAACAAGTTTTCATTTTTGTGATACGCGAATCTTACTATTGGAGAAATATGCATGATTTTAAGAGAACAGAGCATAAGTCATTTCCAAAAAGCAATATTTAAGCTAGGTTTAATATTAATTAAGCTCCAATCTAAATCAGCAAATTTCTTTATCACCTATGTTAAGTGCGAGAATGATATGATAAGAGGTTCGGACCCTCTAAAACTATACTTTTGAAAGGTAATTCTGGATCGATTTATGGGGTATTAGCTCTAAGGGAATGACTTATGCTCCATTATCTTACCATCTCAATGATGACGGCTGGCTAGCATGCCCTGTGTTTTTATAAGCTTGGAAAACCCAAGCTCTCTATTATCGAGATATTGACTCAATGAATTGTTTGTGATATGTGGATATGATATCAGAAAGGTGTAAAAGACCGTTGGTTGAGTGATTGGTTCTATATGTGCACCATTCTAAATCCCACTCCTAGATTCCCCACAATTCCCCCCCCCCC
>KI911125.1:1081807-1229242 GCA_000482085.2 Cladonia metacorallifera KoLRI002260
CCCCCCTTCCCCCCCTTCATCTTCATACCATTGCCAATACCCTCCCCTCCACCCCCTCTAAGATATACTCATGTTCCACGACTTCCAAGTTCTCAGCTTCGCTTTTAAAAAGCTTATCAGGGTCTTGGCCTGGTTGGAACATGCCTCCTGCGCCGGCGGCTCCGGGGTTCATTTGTTGCATTTGTTGGGCCATTTGTGATGCCGCTAACGAAAAGAGGGGGGTTAGATTGGGTAATTATGGGGGGAGGAAGGGAAGGGGAGGAAGGGGGGGAGAGGAAAGGGAGGGGAGAAAAAAAAAGGGGGGGGGGGAAGGGGAAAAAGGAAAGGGCAGTTACCATTATCGTTTCCGAGGATAAAGATGAAGACGGGTTGCAGCCCGAAGAGGTTGAGGAAGTACCATGAGAGGGATGATACCCATCGGACGTCGAGGTCGCGGGTTGCGATGCCGGATTGGAGCATGGATTTGAAGCGGATTGTGAGGGGGAAGGGGAGTTTCACTGTTATGGAACATATTGTTAGCGACCATTAATCCCGTATTCTGCTCTCTCCTCTCTTTTCCATCCCTCGTCCTTCAACCACCACTTCCCGTCGCGGCGCAGGGAGGACTGGGAGGACATACTGATAACAAACCCCGCAAAAAACGCATTAATCCACCCCATAATCAACGTCTGCGGAATCATCATCGCCATATTCCCCTTCATCATCCCCATCATCCCCTCCATCGCCGCCGGATCCGTCATCGGATTCCCCGCCGGCTTGCCCCTACTCTCCGGATCCTTTAAAAACTCCCCATTCTTGTACGCTGTCACCAACGTATTCTTGCGGGCTTGGAAGGAGGATTGGGAGAGCGTGGAATAGTTGGTGCGGAGGTTTATGCCGTGTAGGAGGGCGCGCTGTTCGCGGAGGGCGGGGAGAGTGAGTTTTTTGGGGGTGGGTTGGAGGAGGATGGTGGCGTAGTGGCGGAGGACGCCGGTGAGGACCATGACGATGGAGATGGGGAAGAGGATCCAGTAGCTAGATTGTACAGTCAGTCTAGGAGCTGGGAGGAGAGCTGCTGGGGATAGCCGAGACGTACAATAACGCTGGGTCTCTGTGTATTGTCTGGACCATCGGGTCTGCCATTGCGGTAACGTGGCTTCCAAGTGGAAGCTCGTTACCGTGTAGAGCTGGCAATAACTGCAATGTTGTGTTTAGATGCAGACGTATCGTCCGTCACTTTCTCATAAGGCACTATCAGAGACCCTGACGAAAACGAAAACGGGCACTACTTTAGCGTTGTATAATAAGCGCAAGGTACAGATCTCCAGATGGAGGTGAGCTCGAATCTTACTACTGCCATATACACACCAATCTTCAAGCTATACACAATATTCTCGCCCACAATGTCATCGCCAAAAATAGCAGTCTACTCCCTCTCCGGTACCCACTCCCCCCTCAGCCCCCCTCACACCTCCCACACTAACCCCCTCATCCATCTCCCAGACCTCAAAAACACCACCGACGACGCCCTCCCTAACTACCTCACCTCCCTCAACTTCGCCCAATCCCACCTCCTCACCGACGTCCGCCTCGCTCTCGGCTACACCGCCGTAATAATAGCCGGCGCCACCTTCTACGCAGACTGGAAACTAGGCTGGGATGCGACCAAATACTGGACGTTTTGGGCTGTGCTGGTTTATTTCTTGCTGAATGGTGTTTTGACGGTGTGGATATGGGGGGTGGAGAGAGGGACGGTGTTCAGGGGGGAGATAGATCATGCGGCTGCGGGACGGAATATGGTGGGAGTTCCATGTTTCCTGTTTGGAGTGTGGGAGAGGGGAGGCTGATGCTGCATCATAGCTCTCGATATCGTCTTCGGTAACGAAACACGTACCTGTATACAACATCACAGTCACGACCACCGATTCTTCCGGTCGAGAAACTAAAACGCAATTATCGTCACCGTTTACGCGCTGGTTCGATGTTGATGGCTTTTTCATCGCGAAACCGTTTCAGCAGTGGCTTACGGCTGAGATTCCGCTGATTGGGCAAGTGGACAGAAAGAATGCGCCGGGAGGAGAGGAGAAGGTGGGGGGAAGGGAAGAAGCGACGGCTGTGGTTGTGGAGACGCCGAAGAAATCGGGTGCGGGGGAGATGCCGCCGCCGTCGAGTACGAGGAGTAGGAAGGGGAGGAAGGGGTAAGGTGGTGGTGTGCGTATTTGAGGTTATGGTTTGGATGGGGCCATTTCTGTATTCAATTGACATAAATGCAATACAGCAGAGAACTACATTCTTCGTCGTCTTATGATGGGGACGGGAGAAGATCCACTGTGTTTGGCGGTAAATATCGGGACTTGGTCTTGGTCATGGAGAACGAAGTCAAGCAATCGCAAACCTGACCACTAGGTAAGCTCATGCATTCTTGGCTCAACGTTTAGGCAAGGTGTCCACTTGTCAAGCGAATTGAGTGCAAGTGATGCAAATAGAGCGACTCTTCGAGTAAGGTTGAAAGGTTACAATCAAGAGTTAATACCCTCTAAATCCGGCATATCTAACCTTGTTATGATTGATGACTTGGTAAGTGTCAGCTCGATATACACTGCTTTATCACCCTTGCAACGTTATACTGACCACCCTACAATCAAAATAGCCCTTCCAACCCTACCTAGGGTGCCGCCTCTAGGCCTGGAATTCCTGGCCCGCCGCATCGACCGCGCGCGGTCTCACAAAAAGCTGGCGTGGAAATGGTTTCCTGATCAGCCTCTGAGAACCTTAAGACGACATTGCATGGCTACTTCCTGAAGTTTTCAGTTCCTGGTTGAAATTCTTTTCATAAAAAACCATTATGCATCAATCTTTGCGTCTGCTAGACCCTTTGTGGTCTCACTCCTTGAAAAAGTCCTCGCCTTTGGGTATGGCTGAATCATGAACCCAGTTTAAAGCGACAGGCCTTTCACCTTCCCTAGCTTGAAAGCGAATCAAGTAGAACGCCGGTTTGAAGACGATCCATTGCGCTCTCTTAATCTGTTCATTCCGCGAAGTGAACCAAGTGAAAGCGTCGTGGTGGTGGTGCCGCAATTGAAACTTCTGCGATTGGCGTCCTTGGAAGAGCATCGCGAGCTCGTCCTTATTCTCCACCACTTCGATGCGGAGGATACCCCCAAAGTCGACATAAGACCCAACATAGTCACTCAGGGCTCTGCGAGGCCCCTCAGACTCCCTTCCCTCCTCTATCTTTTGAGTGAGCTCCGCATACTTCTTAAGTGCACGATCTGCACTCACAGATGCCAGGTAAATGTAGTCGTTTCGGATGGGGCTATCCAGCAGCGTCTCGACCAAGAGCTGGCCGATCCAGTCGGCAGCATCGTTGAATGCCATCGTATCAGTGAGAACCAAAACCGTGGATTGGGTCTCAGGGAGCAGTATAACGAAAGAGGTTGCACCGACGAGGCTGCCTTGATGTCATAGCGCTAGTCGGGAACCAATACCATTGGCGAGCAGGGGCATTTTCTCAACCAATCCTAGGTTAAATCTGATGTTGCCGATAGTAGTGGGCAGCTGACTTCTAGCCCATCCAGCGCTATAGCTTTTCTCTCGAAGTGCTGGCGTCTGCATGATGTGGAGCGGCGCGAAGAGCCACGAGACATCATCGAACATGGCCTTCTTGTCTTCGGTCCTAGTGAAGTCCTTTTCCAGCTGCGCCTGGGCACACCATGATCTCATCAGGGCTTTGTAGTATTTGGCCAGGTCGTTAGCGGTGCTCAGTAATCCTCCTGAAGATCCCATTGCCACACTTGCACTAATACCTGGGAGGCGGACGTTATATGGCTCGCCATTGTTTAAAGTACTGTAGGCCAGGGACGAATCATCAGGTAAGCCACTTTGTTTTGTTACAATGGTGCGGGTCATGTTAAGAGGGTTAAAGATACTCTCTTTTAGGTAGGAATGGCAGGGCTGGCTGGTTAACTTAATGATCATCTCTCCCAGCATGGCGTAACAGATGTTGTTATAAAGGCATCGAGAGCGTAGACTTGCTTGGGGACGGAGATGGTTGAAGACTGCCGCTGTTTAGTCTCTGTTGATTAAGAGCTCACCATCAGAGCCCAGCCATATAGAATCAGCTCTTTGAAGTCCCGTGCGATGACCGAGGAGATCTGCGATTGTCGCTGTTTTAGCAACAACAGGATCTTGACTTTTGGCCTCTGGAAGGTGCTTCTGGATTGGGTCTTCAAGTGCCAGCTTTCCTTGGTCTCTCAGTCGATCTATGCAAGCTCCCGTGAAGCCCTTTGTCAATGAAGCGATGTGGAAAATGGTGTCCGAAGTCACGGGCTCTTTCCTTGCCAAATCACGGTACCCAAAATTGTCCTAAAAAACAGTCTCACCATGGTCAATGACTGCAATGGAAAGGCCAGCAACACCGGATATGTTCCTTATCTCCTGGATCTTGGGTATTTCCGAATTGAGAGAATCTACCAGCTTCTGTTGGAGCTTGCTGGTCAGTGGCCTTTAGAATCACCGTTACGAGCCTCTTATACCATCCTCGGTGACTCACATTGAATATTTTTGTATTGAAGCAGTAAATTATATTGAGCCACAAACAGATATAATCTGTGAGAGCGGCAGACCTCGCAGAATGAAGACGGTGTGTGATGGGAAGACTACGACGATTGCTATGGCGAGTGTTATCGGAGCAAAGTTCTCCCAGGCTTGTCAAGGCAGGACTTCACTTAGCTTACCCCCTGATGCTCGGCTCAGAAAAGGAATGTTAGCCGATGTCCAAAAGTTCAGGTAAGCACTTTGAAAAATTATTGGCGATGCGAGATGTTGAAAAGTGGGAATGTAGATGGCCATGTGAATACTCCAGTACTCCAGAGCATTGGTGTGACTAATTACATTCAAAGGATTGCCCTCACGTTGCTTTCCAGCACAGCAACATCTACGACGGAACACCGCCCCGCGAGAGCTTTGAGATCCGTACCCTCATCTTCACATACCCAACGAAATCATGATCCTAGCACACGCTTTTCGAATCTGAATCTGCACGTCCTCTAAAGCTTCACCAGTCAACGTGGTGTCCGTCCCTGTGATAGAAAGAACCAGTGTCACTGGGCTTCAGCCCGTCAATCACCCTGATCATCCGCGTCACGGCCTCGGGGGCTTCTAATGGCCCTGTCCAGTTGGACATCTTGGTTTGGACCCATCCAGGGCTCATCGCAATGAATGAGATCTTCTCTGGGGCAAGTTTCCGAGCAAGATCCAGCGTAATCATGTTGAGAGCCGCTTTGGAGGTCCGGTAGCTGAGGTTTTTACCCGTCTCATTACCTTATATCATTCGTCAGCTGAAGCGTTTCTTGCCGGGAGCCTAGTGATGCAATTACTACTGATAGATCCCACGTTACTTGATATATTGATGACAAAGGGGTTTGCGCTACTCTTTAATTGAGAATAGAAAGCCCTCGTGGTCAGGAACGGCCCCACAGCGCTGACGCGGAACTTCTGCATAAAGTCGTCGACAGAGGTGTCGATCCACGCGGGGGGACCATTGCCAGAAGCTAGTGTCCCAGTGAGACATGGTGATGCCCGTTCACAAACTTTTCAGACTTACCCGCGCAGTTGATCAGAATATCCAGTGGTTGATTCCCGAAGGACTCGGAGGCATCCCTGATAGAGGTCTCGTCCGCCAGGTCGAGGTTCAAAGTCTTGGCTCCGGATTCCAGCAGCTGCGTAGAAAAAGAGTCGTTAAGAAACGTGTTCTGTTCTCCCGGCTTAAATGGGCGAGTCACCTCCTTGGCTTCGCCAACCGATCCCTTGCGGTACGTGCCGTAGACGTTGAAGCCCTTCTTCATGTATTGTAGAGCAAATTGCAGGCCCAAGCCTCGGTTGGCACCAACGATAACCTGTTCATGCTCAGATGCGCGAAATCGTACTTAAGTGTATGAAATATTGCCAGAACAATCTAATATCCTGGCTGATGACTGCTATGTAAGGGTGATCTTAAGTTCCACCAAACATACTGCTCCCTGTGTGGACAGAAGTGGGTCGCCCCGCACTTTTCAAGCATGCCAAAACAGTATTCATCAATACCATATCACTTCCTGGGATATATATTAACAGAGAGACTCCATAAAAGCCTGAATCGCATACCGGGAACTCCCATAATACCCACGACAAAGGGAAGATGTTCCTGTCTTTGAGTGATTTTTGACACGTACGGTATAGTGGAAACTATGGATCGATTAGTGATAACTCGAGAGAGCGGGTTGGTACACTTTCTTGGGACTACTAGCTCCGGAGATTCCACAAATGAAGCCAAAAGCAGGCTGTGAACACCAGTGGGAGGCCTTTGAAATTGTGGTGGCTCATCTCGGTACCTTGGACTAGCGTTCTCAATAGGCATTACAAATAATGGGTGGCTGCCGTTGAAGTACGTTGTGCGAAACCAGGAGCGAAAGACGTCTATCTTCCTGGCGGCTTCATCTCGATCAGTCTTCAAGATTGATTTGCAAGAGTCCCAAGCTGCACGAGTAGGGGGGCTTATGTAAGGAGCTTTTTGGTATTTCGCCCAATATTCCTTGCGAAATTCATCAAAAGCGTGGTAGTCATTGTACCACATGTCTTGGGTTGCCTAGAGAACTGTTAGAAACGATTGCCTGAGGCTTCAAATACTTGCCTTGATCATGTAGTCGTTCAATGACAGATTCCCTGCATCTTTTGGGGGACTGTCCTGCCATGTCTCGTTGAATGAGATCTTTCTGTGCTGTAGCCCAAGGGCAGACTCAATCTCTTGAACAAACTTGAGGGCAATCTCACATTGCCTAGAGTCGATGCCACTCCAGTAATCCGTAGGCCATATGAGTGACGAAAACTGCCAAATAATTAGTCATGCTTCTATCGTTGCATAATGGGAATATTCAGATACTTTGGAACCCGCATAAACCAGACTATCTCCATACCAGGATGCAACAAAATCGCGGCATTGCTGAAGGTCACGTCCCATAATACCTGGTGTGTCGAGATATCTGTGTTACATGAGCGCGTGCTGTTGCTATGGGGTCTTCAATGCGTACTTTATGCAGGAAACAAATCCTTCCGTTGAAAGGGCTCCGAAACTTGGGCGCAATGAGAAACAGCCATTCCAAAGAGCAGGTCTCAATATGCTCCCAGTCGCTAAAATCCATGAACGATTGATCTCGAACATGACTAATGGGAAGCATCTTACTATCCGATCCTATGGCAATGTCTAGCCATTCATATGCACCAATAGCAGCTCCACTGCCATTACTACTTCCCCCAGAAGACTGAAAACCGTCGGCACGAGGACTCCATGGAGACGTGTATTCGATGGATTCCGTCGGCTCTTCCCATTGTGCGAAAGAGCAGAGTTTCGTCTTGCCGACAATGGAAGCGCCCAGATCCACGAGTTTCTGGATACAGGGGGCAGACTTCGGCTTCTTTGGATAAGTCTGTAGGTAAGCTCGACTGCATAACGAGGTTTTTGTGCCCTCTAGGTCAAAATTGTCCTTCACAGCCACCCGTATCCCAGACATTGGAAGCCTGGCTGAGGCATTGGACCTGAGCCTTGAGGGTACGGCAATCTCTATTTGACCATGATTGTCCCCCGATTCGTCGAAGTCCGGGGATTTTCTGTCTATTGCTTCAATAACTAGCATACCATCAATGGGTAATATCTCACCTCGTGGCTGAGAAAAAGGCAGCATTGTCATCGCTATAAAGCCTAAAAGGTTCATGCAGATACCCATCGAGAAGAAGATAGGGATCAGGAGGCGGTCGATACGGAGAGTCAATCATCAGAAAGCGATGCCATTGCACGTTGAAATCTCGAAAAAGCGCTCTGGCCCCCGAGGAGATGGAGGAATCGCTCTGACCGCCGACGAATATGATTGCCTGGAGAAACTGCTTTTGAAATATATCGTCTTTCTCTTCGTAGTGCTTAATGCATTGATGGATCCAGTGTGCCGTGATAACCAACTGGCTTTCCGCAATATCGATAATCGTAAGTAGAGTTGCGCCGGCATGGCCCTTAAGGAGTACCTCCTACTATAGTTAGAGTCATCTCTAAGAGATAGGAAGCGGGTGTGGACTTTGTGTAGAGGCTCAATAAAGTACCGAACACCACCCACGCGGAAAACATCTTGTCGCTTTATTAGGTTCCCATCACCGTCTGCCATCTCGATGACTTCTTCTCCGCAACAAAGTAGTGGATCTAGATGATTATGTGTAGAGAATTGGGTGCGTTCGTTGTCACGGTATTGCGTGCAGGTCTTGATGGTTGATGGCATGACGGGCACGATATATATAGCAATCTGCCATAACGTACGTAAGACAATGGAGCATAAGTCATGCATAATAAGCTAATATCTGACAAGTTGATCCTAAATACACCTCTGATAATGGCATTTCTAGAGTTTTCTAGCCCTTTGTTATATCTCTTTCGCACTTAATAAATCGGTAATGAAGAAATTTACTGCTTTAGAGCAGCATAATAAGTATTGCACCCAGCTGAAACATCCCTGTTATATGCATGACTTATGCTCCATTATGTTAGGTACGTACCTACGGCAGCACATAACAAGCAGTGGGTCAACGTGCAGAATGCATAATGCAAAGCGCAAAACGGCGCAACCGTTAACCATGATACTTTGACTACATAGATATAGCCTTGGTAACAGAAGTATTGACTCCAAATCCTGATTAGTCCATCAGTCCCATTTTTATTTGGATAGTAGTGGTCCTTAGAGAATCAATATTTATAAAAGCTAAGGTACTTACGGTTAGTAGCTAGAGGCTAGTAATTGGAAGTACCATCTGGTAGCCCTGAAGCGTCTCCGGGGTTTTGCTCGGGATAGCCCCCTAGAGCACCTTCGAGAGCATCCCCGGAGGCGCCCCCACAACACCCCCCTAGAGCGCCTAGGCGTAAAGCTGGCCCTTTAGCGCGCTATAGGGCTGCGAATTATTGGTTGGAAATTTGATGGTTGAACAGTTGGGAAAATACTTCTGTTTACTAGGCTAGCTACTAATTATAAGTATCTTCTCATGAATATCGATCTTTTGAGGTCTACCATCACCTAAGGAAATTGTGGAAACGATGGATTAAGTATGATCTACAGTTGGTACCTCTCCATAGTTCCTGGGGAGTGTCGGCTCGTCACCCCTCGCAAATAATTATCTTTGACGGCAATACTAGCAAAAATTGGTCTTCGAGAGTAGGAATTTCGATATCTAGGCTTATTGTAATCAACATGTGACCTATTTGCATGGACTAGTGAATAGTCGCATTAAAGCGGCATATGGTAATGCGGACTTGCGACGACTTAAAGCGGGGTCTGACTGCATAATGTGTACCATTGCAAGCTATCTGCCTTCTATAGCGTTGAATATGCATGAGTCACTTAGGTCGCATTGCATGTTGCCAAGTTAGATAATGGGTATTTAACCATTGCCTCAGGCCCTCTGCCATCCCAAAAACATCTTTCAGCTGAAGCCACTTCGGAGACCAAAGCTGCACTCTTTCAAAGGCCAAGTCGAGAAAATTCTTGCTCCGTTGATATCAACCAAGTACCAAAATGGAGAACCCTATTTCAGAAGACTCAGATCATCTTCGCGAACACAAGTCCATTGCGACGAAGACTGAGCAAGTCCAGCCTTGGAAGCAATACTTCGATGAAATCGTAGCGACGAATACGGAGAATCCAAGTAAAAAGGACCTCTTCGAACTTCGCGAAGGCTTGAACGACCAATCCATGGCAGCATAGCTACGCGGCAAGGTACGTGGGTTCGCGACAAAGTGGGTATCTGTCTCTGGCTAAACTCAGAATCGAAGGAAGGTAGTGGTGGCCAGGATATTGTCACCACCATCGGGGGAAGAGCTAGCGCGCAGATAAAGAGTTTTGCAGTCTGGAACGACGGAAGGCTTGCTTTGTATTGGGTGGTCTGGGTAGCATTGCATTATCTTGTAAAATCAACCAACCCGGTAGCGCATAAGTATGCATGAACGATAAGATCTCTTTTGGATGGGAATGACTGACTTATTGGTTACCGGTGCTTAAATTGGCCTGATTTTGCACTGCGTGACCTACCCCGCATGCATTGCAGTAGGAAAGCCCAAGTAGAGGGGTAAAGCATTCGGTGACTAACGTTATCGCCGATCTGCTTCTCCGTGTGAACGACCTGAGATTGGCAGCGAGCTGGAGATCTGAAATGACGCCGAGAGTAATTGCTTGAAGGCGAAAGTTCTGTACCTCGCACTGAGTAATGTACTCCCTACTCTACTCAATCTCAATATCGGAGCGAGGCTTTCTCTTCTCCCTTTAACCGTCTTTCTTTCTATGCGATTGGTCGTTTCCGACCGAACAAACTATATTATCTGGAAACCTGCTGCGTCAAATGCTCAGAACATGCTCGTGCACGAACCAAAGCCTGCCACAAGTGGCCCCCAGCTTGCTACGTTCTCCTACTTTCACTTCAACCCAACCATCCACACGCACGAGAAACCGTACGAGATCTTGATCAATCTCCCCCAGGCTACTACCAATTCTAGTGGCTATCGTCGGTCAAATCAGGAGTTTGAACCCCTCGAGTGTGTAGTGGAAGATGTGAGAGGACGAGAGGCTGAGTTTGGGCTCGACCAGCAAGGTGTCTGTTGGCGGAGGTGGGAGGGTCCGGACGCATGGAAAGGCGTCAATGCAGAGAAGGTGAAAAGTTTTGGGCATGAAGGGATTGAGGAGACTTATTTGGCAGATGTGGAGGAATTCATTAAACGAGAGTTAGAACACGAAAACGTCCAGAGAGTAGAGCGAGTCAAGGTTTTCGATTACAAGGTTGGTAGCTCACCTCTTTCTCGTGCCCAGTCTCCGTACATTCGAAGACATTATACACGGCGACTTTGGGTCCTGAAGGGTGCGCCAAAGCTGATGGACGCTGGGGTGTTTCGCAGTTACGAGTAAGTATGGACAGATCAGAGTTCAGCAAGAGGACAATCGATCTGGAAGACGGGCTTGATCCTATGATACCAGTTACGCATCCACATGTTGGTAAGCTTACTCGGTAGCGTGTGTGAACAGCCGTCACGAAGATATTGCATGCTACAAAGTCAGTGATAAACCCTGATTAATTGCCGTGGTGAACAGACCAGAGCTTTGAAGGAGCGATAAAGCGAGTGCACCACCATATGAAAGAAGAAGCACCAGACCTTCTACGCAGAAGATTTAGGATCATTAAGTATGTTGGAGGGACAATACACCTGTATTGGACTTATGAAGCTCTTTCGTAGTTGCTAATTGGCATCTGAGCAGTGTCTGGAGACCTTTAAAACCTATCAAGAGCTGGCCGTTAGCGATCTGCGATACAAGCACTGTTCAGAGCGAAGACCTTGTAGCGAGCGATCTCGTCCGCCGAAAGTTTATAGGAGAAAGTTTCTACGCGCGATACAAACCCAACCATCGATGGTATTACCTCTCAGACCAGCAACCGGATGAGGTGACAATGCTTAAGATATACGATTCCGATGCGAATGCTAAAGCTCGATGTGAGCCTCTTACTAGCCGATCTAGACTTCGATCTTTGCCACTAATACTCGATAGTCTGTCTGCATTCTGCATTCCAATACCCTGGCACAGGTAGTCAAGAAGTCCGAGAAAGTTTTGAAGTGAGAGCATTGGTTTTCGATTGTCCCGGCGATTGAGGGATGATCTGGCAAATTTGCATACAAGCAAGCTTGTAAGTCGTAATTCAAGGACTACTAGCCGTTAGGAATGTCTAGTACGCATTCGCCCAGGTCTTCACCCTATGAAATTTCAGATTGATTCCTGCCCGATGCTCTTCTTTTGTAATTGAGGCTAGTACATCTCCCAGTCTTGGTCGCAATGGGAATCCAAGGAGCAGCTCGTCCTTGCTGCTTGCAACGAAGCTATATTGTTTGCAGATGGATGACTCCAAGTCCATAACGAGCTGAATCCAATCATGTCTAACATGCCGTCCAAACATCACCGTGTCTGCCACTAGAAGGATGTGACGTGTCCGCATTCGCATAGAATCAGGTTCTCAATAGCCGTGAAAGAGGATACCTTCATTGATGTTCTGCCAATACCCAGCCTTTTACGAGGCAGTTCTCTCAATGGAGGGTTCCAGCATCGAGGGGTGGAGGACGTTGGATCTGGGTTTCGCTAAAGGAAGTTTGACAGGCACTACGCCAAAGTTCGAAATTGATGACTAGGGACACTCCAAGTTGCTTGGACCACACCTGCAACACAATACTATTGTGTGTGTGTTGTTTCTTTGAGCGCAGGAAGACTGCCTACCAAATCCTCATGAAGAGCGTCATTGGCGTCAAGACCGACCGTGATCCTTTCGAGGTTCTGCTGTGAGGTTGATGGGATTAGCAAGCAATTTCCAAGATCGTTCACTCAGACCAGCTTGTGAGGGGATCGCTTTGACCCTGTAGGTTGAGGCTCTTTGATCGAGCTAGGCGGAATCTGATGGTCCGACATCACAGTAGCCTGAAGTGGAGTGGGCTGCAGATTATACTGCTACATTCAGCTGTAAATCGTTAGTGCGTTCCTCAGCCGAGTATTGATCGACCCCTCACTGTGGATTCAATGCCCTATTCTATTGGTCCCAAACGAGTGGAATGGACGTCGGAATAGGGTCTTTGCTGACTTTAAACAGCTACCGCTTTGTTGCCACATGACTCCGGGACTCTATGCACAGAGTAAAAGCAATTCCCCTGAAATAAGCTGTACAGGGGTCTCATACAGGCCACAGATCCTTGAACCTAGCTTCAAGTAGATGTACTCCCGTCAAGTCATGAGTTCACCGGATTGTGGCCCCTCACAATAGCTGATCTAGGCTTTGGAATATCATCTAATTACCGAGACAATTGACCTTCAACCAATATTCCACATCAGATGAATATTATTCAACACTGTTCCTGTAGAAGAAAAATTTCGCGATGTACGATAGAAAAGGCTTGAGACCTAGCCATCAAGGTTGATTGTCTTGACGTCGGTTGCTATCGACGTTGAAAGACACATCAGCTTGTCTGATATACGACAGCAACCCCCTCCCAGTGAATCGTGCGCCATAAACCGTCAACAGATGGTCGAACAGTACAGCCTCATCTTGTACGTTCTTTAACGTTTCGGGGTAGTCCAGAGGGAGAAGTCTGGTCAAGGTGGCTTTTGCTTCGTCATAGTTCCTTGTAGCTTTATCAAGATCTTTCTTCTGCGCACGTAGGCATACAGCAAGATGGTACTGTGCGCGTGCGATGGCTTCGGTGGACCAATAAGCCACTCGGCGATGGTCCAAAGCGTAGCAAAAGTAATGCCTACGAGTACAAACGAGTTAGCAAACATGTCAGCAAGCTGGATATACTACTGGAGGTTGGACTGAGGTCACTATGCAACGATGATTAAGTGGAAGAATAGGGATATATCACAAGCAGCAACAGAAGCAAATGCGGCTGATTGACGAAAGAAGATTAAATGGACCACTTACTCAGCTTCCGCAAAATCGCCTCGAATCTCGTGCAAAACGCCCACTGCATAATGACTTTCGAGTGTATTCTCGTTCATCTTGCCGCAGATTGTTTTTCTTTTCTCTAGTATCTCTTTATGAAGCTCGAACGCCTCGTCGATGTCCCCGCTTTGTAGATGTATGCAGGCAAGGTCAAACTTGTAACGCAACGATAGCGATTCGTTGCCTGCGTTCATCATGTATTGAGCACCAAGACGAGCGGCCTCCAGAGCTTCCGCGTACTTTTCCTGATACATGCGAATAAGTCCTATTTTATGATGATATTTTGCGTATTCGAAAGGAAAATCCTCAGGCGGACCCCATTCGCGGTACTTTTCCAGACAATTGTGCACTATAGGCTCAGCCTCTTCGTATCGGTTATATTGAAGCAACGAAATAGCGTAGTCCATCCACGCATTGTGTAGTAAGATATCGTCAGTCAGACCAATCCTGGTAAGTTTAGCAATCTGCTCTTTGCGGATGCTGAGCGCATATTCACGTCGCCGAAGACCTTCACTCCGTGTAGATATTCCAGTGTTATCATGAAGCAAGGCTATCATTGCGTTAATATCCGCACGCATGATATTAGAGTCCTCCGAAGACAAGGAATCTAAAACCTGCTCCGATGTCTTCAGGAGAAGGAGGCCATCTCGAGTGAAACCTCGTTCCCATTGATTCATTCCGGCATCAGAAAGTAATCCGGCGAACTTTTTCGAGCCTCGGATCGCTGATTTCGCTTCAACGAACGCGCTTTGTAAGCTGATGACATGGGGTAGTAATCTTTGATGCTCACGCCAAGTCTGAGGCTCGGGTACCTGAATAGGTGATATGGCAGGGAAGACCTTTCGGAGAATAAGAAGGGCTTGCTCAAAGACCTCCTGCCGCTTGATCGAATTTTCCGCAGCAGTATCTCGGATGCTGCGTTGTAAAGAACGATGCAGTGAAAGACAGGATTCGCCTTCAATGTCTTTCGCTTGTATCAGACGGCGCTTCACAAGCGAGTGCTTCATGCGCTTATACCTGAACGCTATAATCAGCAGTGAAATTCCGGAACGTTCAATGTTGGCGTACCTGATGCTTTCTCTCGAGTCAAGAAATTCAAGGATGTGTTCTGGATGTACTGTGCATAACATGTATTCAGGAACAGCTTCGCAGTTGAGATATGCTAGGATGTAAGTAAGATCTCGAGCGTCGGCTGACAGTTCTCGCAGTGTGATATTCCATACCATGGCTAAGGTGTCATCATAACTGAATGAAGCTTGTCGGAAAGAAGCAGGTAGGTCGTCGTCTTCGTTGATGGCCGCTCCAGTGTGTCGGCGTCTTTGCTTGAATATTTCCAACAGTTCGAACAGGGAGCATTGCGAATATGCTACGTACCCTGCCACGTGAGAGATAGCTACAGGGAGGCCGCCAACTAATCCTGAAATTTCTTGAGCTAGTCCTTGCTCAGGGTCATTCTTGGGGTCGGGGCGGTCGAGATATTGGAGCAGCATGGCTGATCCATCCTCCACTCCGAACGCCTCTAATTGTAGGTTGTGATTCACCTTTGATATGAAAGCCGATTCTTGAGTGGTGACGATTGCAGAGCCATGACTGCTGTAGAAGTTACGGGGTAAGTACTGCAGAAGGAGCTCCCAATCTTCAACATTGTCAAAGATCAATATCCATTGCCGTTCTTCAAAGAACTTAGCTGAGTATTGCCGCAAAGTTTGAGTTATGACTTACTGGTGCACTCCAACCATTCCCTACTCAGTTCAATGATTTGACCTTGATCTTCGTGTCCTTGAACGAGACCAAGGGAGTGAGCGATGTCGCAGTAAGACTCAGCTAATCCAGGCGCAGTGTCGGCTTGGAGCCAGAAAATACAGTCGTATGCCTCCTTATACCTGTACGCGTATTCGACAGCGGTCAATGTTTTACCAACGCCACCCACACCGTGTACCACACACATTTCACCTTGGTTGGATATGGATTCGTGCAAGAACAATATGTCTCTGTCTCGCCCGTAAAAGGCTTCGTTGGGTGGATGACCGATGGCCAACACAGGGAATTGGACAGTGGATCTTCGAGACATAGCATGGCCTTCAAGGGAAGGCGGAGCCGTCTCATCCAGCTTAGAGTTTGCCTGATCACCAAGATATTTGCTCACTGTTGCCCTTCGAGCCTCATCTCCAGTTCTCGTATCTTCCGGTATGTCAAGCATGACACTCTCAGCTCGCATCTCTCCGTCTGAACCAGAATCTTCCATGAGATCGAGATCGTCATCGCTATCAGCTTGAGATTGAGCTGGAAGTGCAGCAAATAGAGCAATCTGTTCAAGATGATTCGCTAAATGTTTCCGTAGTTTCTTGTCGCTACGACATTCTGCAAGACACAGAGGACACTTCACTCGGCTCTGAATTTTCCCAGATGACTGCTCACACATTTCTGCGAACGATTCCAATTGATGTTCCCTGATGAGGCCAGAGTGTCTCTGTCGCATATGCGCGTCGAACAAGGCTCTTGACGGGAATTCAGTCATACACGGCCTGCAGAACCATGTTTTCTGGGTCTGGTGAACGTTGATCTCGTGTTGAATCCAATCTCCTTTAATACCGTAAGTCTTGCTAGGGCGTATACAGCCGGTAAATGTACACATGTAAGGCTCCAGGTCTCTCATCACATGTTCCCTAATCAATCGCAGTTTAGCAAGCATTCTATAGCCTTTTAAAAATGATTCGCTTACTTCCAGGATGAAAGCGAGATGATCTCCACCAATTCATGGAGGCAATAGGGGCATGTAAATTGTCGTCCGCAAAGGGATGAATTGGGTTCTGGCAGCCGTGGCAGCTTAAGGCGGCGAGCCTTGATACCCGTGGTATGGTGGCTAGGAGCTGATGGCTTTTGGCTAGGAGCTTCCATAAGCGATGTCATGGGCGTCTGGCCGCTGGAGGCCATAGCGGAACTAGCTGTCCAGTCGCCAGTGGCTTGGCTCCCCTGCCTCATCCCATAGCTATACATAGAGACGTCAGCTTCGGACGTCAGATCCCTCTCTTGCTCTCCATCAAGTAATGGAGCATTCTCGAAGTTGCTTTCGTGGACCTTGTCTTCTTTTCGTACTCGCAGATATATGAGCTGCCGTCTACGTTTCCAATTCGCAGTCCCGAGACGCTCAATCAACTCTAGATCGGCTCTAGGGAACGTGCTCTGCACGTGAGATCTATCAAACAAGTTCGCACCTTGATGGCTGACTTGCACACTCGCATCGTGAGGGTTTGGGTCTTGTAAGACAGGTCCTTGCTTTAGGAGGCAGGTTATGATATCATGTATCTCCGTGATATTCTCATGAAGAGGCGAGCCTACTCCTGTACTGCTTGAGGAGAGAAGGCTATCAGGTTCCGATGAATTGGAGATATCGTTTTCCGGTGAAGGGATTGTATAAGCTTCGGTGGCGTCTCTTGAAACTTTTTTTTCCGTGCCGGAGCATAGAAGAATGGCTAAGAGGTAAGAGTAAGCCTACAGGTAGTGCGGGGTAACCCACCTCGAGCGCTGAACTCGGCCAATTCTCCCAAGAGCTCGAGGACACCGTCCCGGAGTCTTGAAGATTTTCGCAAGGCATAGTCAAGCTCGCCTTCACTGGCACTGGTGTCGATGTCCCACATGCTTAAACGACCGATTTCGTCGCGACATCGTTGCAACTCGAGAGCATCAAGGCAATCACGAGGAAGTTCTTGCAAAGTAGCAACAAGATTTGCCAAAGTCTGTTGGCATTTGAGAAGTAAGCTAGCAATGGAGCCAGGAGCTTGTACGAATGCCATCTCCTTCATAGATGATTGGATAAGCTGGAGGCAGGCCAGAATCAAAGAAATCAGGACAGGATCGGCAAAGCTCGTGGAATTGTGAAGAGTCTCACTTAAAATCGTGGAGAAGCTGACTGCATAAGGTTGGTGGAGGAGGCAATAAGGCTGGGAGACAGATTTGTAATAGGACTTTACGGATCATTGACCCCACCACACTTACTGCAAGCCACGTACTGCGATAGCGCCCTAGTTGCCTTAGCTCATTCGCACTGTGCCGTTCCAACGATAAGCCATGAGTCTTAGATTACTGAAAAGGTGGGAGGCGCACTCAGGTTAATACCCAAGGTTCACCTCGATCGTGAACGCGACGACAGGTGAGAATATTGTTGATAACAACCTAGCAGCCACTATGTCAGGCTTCGAAGCTATAGGCTTGGTTCTAGGCGCTATTCCTCTCATTATGGCCGGAGTTGGCCAATACAAAAACAATATAGAGATGCGACAACTTGAGAGACACTTCAAAACAGAACACAACATATTCTTGAACAACATCGAGGAGCTTCTTTCCCCATTGGTGTCCGATATGCATCTGGAACAGCTAATGAAGGACCCCAGTGGTGAAGCATGGCGTGATAAGGCCGTGTCAGCCAAGCTCGAGGAACAGCTAGGTGGAGCCTACCAATCGTTCGAGGAGATTATGGAAGATGTCAAACTCATGATGGAAGATTTACGAAGAAGACT
The DNA here is from genome assembly GCA_000482085.2 of Cladonia metacorallifera KoLRI002260. Classification (NCBI taxonomy): domain Eukaryota; kingdom Fungi; phylum Ascomycota; class Lecanoromycetes; order Lecanorales; family Cladoniaceae; genus Cladonia; species Cladonia metacorallifera. Next base: position 1,099,837 of record KI911125.1, read on the forward strand.
CACTACAGACGTAAGATATAGGTTGATGAAGTTTTACATCCTGTCATCTTGCTAATGCATCAGTCTAGCAAGAGGACATCAAGCCTCATCATGTGAAAAAGCGAATCAAGCTATTCGTTACAAGGTCTCGAAGTGAAATAGGGCTCAACAGACTGAGCATGAGAATTGCAGAACTAGGTACGTTGATAGGCCAGAGTCGAAGGTTGGCGCCTGCGAGAAGGAGTAGAGGGATCATAATGGAACCTTATGACAAGGTCCGAGAATGCGCCCTCAGTCTCTACGACGCGCTCTCCCAAGCATGGCACTGTGAGTGCCCAACGCCACACCTTGCAAATCTGCGTCTTGAAGCCAGGAAGCCGGTTCAACTCAAGGCAAAGAACCCGGCCGGAGCCAACGACGTCAAGTTCAAATTCTTGTTCTCGTTTACCGCAGACGAAAATAAGGGTGCCGAGCCGCCAAATTGGCGCGAAGCCGAACTTTCACCTCTCGTGGCGAGTCCGCCTTCCACCACAGCGAGCGGGCTTGCTATATCAGGATCCCTGCGGTAAGTGATTCGCACAAGCCATGGTCTGAACCGTGCTGATAATTTTACAAGGCGCCCAAGTACCTCGAATGGCAATCCCCGTCAAAGAGGAGCTATCAGATTCGACCCCCCAGCAGCGTCTACCCCACAGTCGTCACAAGATCAAGAGGAGGCGCAAGAAGTAGAGGGTACTGATTCCTTGGAAATAAGGGATCTTTGCCAATGGATGAAGGACGTGAAAATAAGTGATGCTGATGAAGGGAATTGTCTCGGATATCTGTGCGATGCAAAGCACGTACGGTATGGCCTATTCGGCGTCAAACCGCGGAACGACATGGAACCTCCATTGGCCTCTTTCCATGTTGGTGAACCCCTCTCTGCAGCACGCAGCCGTTCACAACGCGATATCCAAGCGAAGAGAAAAAGGTTCTCCCGAAGTCTCAGATATCAATTGGCCTTCACTTTGGGATCGACGATATTGCAGCTACATTCTACACCCTGGCTTGAAAAGTGGGCCAAGCAAGATATTCTATACGTTTCAGGACCAGAGAATGATCCGCTACAAACCTCCGTCCAACCATATATTTCCAGACGTTTCTCATCGAGCAAGAGCCCGGTCCGTAAGGATCTTTCCCTAAGTTCGGAACCCCAACCCCAAAGTTTTGCCCGCAATGAGACTTTGTTCACACTTGGTGTAGTACTGATTGAAATTGCATACAACAAGCCAATCGAGTATCTGGCACAACCTTGTGATGTGGCAACTACACCAGCTATGACACAGCAACTCACAGCACTCCGTCTCCAAAAGCTGATACATGAGAAAATGGGCGAAAGATACCAGCGTGCTGTCGTAGGCTGCCTCTACTGCGACTTTGGGACAACATGCTCAGATGCTGATCTAGCTAATGTTGATTTTCAACGCAGATTTCTAGAACATGTGGTCGTGCCTTTGGAAGATTCTATGCAGGCCTTTACTTCCGGCCCAATTCAACCACAGTAGTGTCTCCTACTGGATTGGTTTCCTGGCTACTAACCATTCGTCGCTGAAGTCACATTTATGAGTACAGTTTACAAGGAAAGCCTTGATTGCATCATTGCTAGTGGGTATATTCTCGCTTGCAGTGATGCCTCGAGGTATATGCTATGCCAGGAATAGCCTCGAGCCTTCGTCATGTCAGCTTACAAAGGTGCTAAGGGTCCCACGAGTGACACCCACTCCGCTAAGATTTTCTGTTAACAGGGGGACTCTCCGCCATAATTTTTCCCAAAGGGCCCCCGGGAGCATGGTGGGGTTCATGTGGGGATAAAAGACTTAGAGCGCAGGTAAGAGAAGGGGTCGTCAATAGATTACTCTTGCCTGGTTCTGAGATTCCAGGGCACTTTCTTTTCAATGTGTCTGTGTTTTGTTAAATACACAGTATATGGGAATATATCCTAAAAGTTCTTGAAAAAGACTAATGAAGTCAAACGGAACTGAATTCGCAGCAATCCGTCCATAACACATGTAGTCAGGCCGTTGCACCAGTAGCCGCCCTGCGAAGATATCGTCTAAGCCAGGTTCAAACCTCGAAACCACTTCAGTTGATAGGAGATCTGTTGGTACGGAGTCCTAGATTCTCCTGGTTGGGGCAGATGCAAACAATATTCGCTGGGGATCTCCATGACCCCACAAGCTAGGGCTCAACAATAAGTCGCAGCTTTGCCCTGAATTTCAGGGTGTCGAGAGTGACAGCATGCTTGTTTTCACATGAGGGATTTATGTACCCGACATGCTGGTATTCCCGTGCAATTTGATTGGATTTCGCTCTAGTCCACTACTTTAGTTGCTCGTAACGGGCGCCCTACTGTGAGGCCACAGCCATCGCCGATTCATTGTGCGGCGCAACCTTCGATAGTAAACGATACCGTAACATAAGGTGGTACAAGAACCAAGCCACCGGGACGGTTCCCTATGGTGAGGGGCATGTCAAATCGCAGAGTAGAGTTGCATGCTTACATGCGGGCAAAAGCAGGCAAACTAACCCGCTCATTTCCAGAAGCACAACTGTGTCCCCGAAACGCCATTCGCTTTTATTTCAAGATTTAGAGACTCGGTATCTAGCCTTGGCGTGTATGCTACGGCCAATGAGTGATATTCTTCCAAGCTCTTACAGCTGCTATGGAATGAGTATGATTTGTACACTTTGCCTCTATCAAAAGCATTTTCTGAATCCAAAACAGACAGAACACTAGAAATTGGCATTTCCATGTCTCTAGACGCTAGATTTGCATGAATGTCATTTCATTGGGGACTTCATTTACCCTTATAGCTAGCCTTGGTGCTGCATGATCTTTAGCCTCAATACTACCTGTTGCGGTCTTAGTCCTGTGAGTCTCTTGAAGACACGAATTGTATCCTACAATATGTATTGAGTAGTATGGTGATTAGTGACCAGGCCAACTATGACATAATGACAATATTACAGATGGACGCGGGGGTTTGAGGACGTAAGACGATGCGACAGTGGCTCCTACATAAGCTCTGATACAGCGAAGGTATCTGCAAGCGTCAGCGCTCTACTACCGGCGATAGCGAGATGCTCATAGGTGGTCGTGGTATGCGCGATAAGGTCGGCAAAATTGGGGACTTTCACTAACAAAAATGGGGGCCTGTCCGCAGACGACTCGGCGCCAAAAACCCCTTAGGGCAAAAGCTCTATGTCGGATCTTCGTCGTTTCTACCGATCGTCAATTTGGTATAGATAGCGACCATCACACGGTGCGATGTGGTAAGACAATGGATCATAACTTATGTACGTAGGAAGGATGCTAATTTGCGTTCAACACTTACTAAGCTCCTCTAGAGTAGCATTACTGGGCGACAATCACCCCCTGGACTCAATTGCGTGCTACTATTTGTGTCCCCAACGAGCTTACGCGTAGGACTCTAATGTTTATCAACCAAATTTATCAATAGATGTCAAAATTCACGCCTCAAATAGAACTGCGTCTACTTGTACATTTCTGAATTCAAAGTGATCAATACCTTCTAAAGCACAACCTCGGGTACAGTGATTTCCACACCAGCTTCTAGACTCCTTCCCAAAGAAAGGCTAGCAGGCTGGGTACCAAACTTCTCAAACGTTTCCAGACACACTCCGAAGTTCAACACTCTGAGAGCGACGGTGGAATCTCTATAAGCGGAACTCGGCGCAGGGAGTCTTAAGAGTACCCAAATCATTGAAGGATATCAGCGTTCGGTCTGCCTATACAATGAGTATCTTGGAGCTGTGTCTCAGCTCGCTCCAGGTGCCCTAGAGCGAGTATGTGAGTTGGACTCATTGAGGCTAGTTGGAAAGATCTTGGGACCGTTGCATGGGTTTCCGGTCCTTCTTAAAGTTCGCCAAAACCATTTACAGATCCATAATAGACATCACATTGACTGATTTGCTACAGGACATCATCGCTACATCTAAAGGTCTTGGCATGGGTACTACAGGTGAGGCTTTGGCCCTAGTGGAGTCCGAGCCTAATGGAGCACCGATTGTAGACAGAGTGACTCATCATTGCGGGAGTTTCTGGATCTACTGATATAATTTCGTCAAGTTGTTGGACGCCGGTGCTATCATATTTGGTAAAGCAACCATGTCGGTAAGTGAGTGTCTTCAAATGTTTACACTTATCATAATCGACGTACAGGAATTAGCCTATTACAAGTATGGACACTCCGTTGCAGATAGCGGGTAAACCATGTCGCTTATCCATCTAGGGGTAATAATATTCGCTATGGGTGGTCTGCAGCACATGGCCAATCTCAGTCTGCCTACGTGCGAGGAGGAATAGGCTGGAGCGAGAGTATTGGCGGCCACAGCGTTAGTGGCATCTGTCTTTGAGCCTTTCGGCCTGCTGAAACAGATTCCAGAACCCCCTCGACTCTTGTTGAGGCTCCGCCATAGCTGTCAATGCAGGCTTGGCTCCTATAACCGTGGGCACGGAGACAGATGGGTCGCTCGTCGTCACTCCTTCTATCAGAGCTTCGTTGTATAGGATTAAGCCAACTCACGGCCTCGTCTCTACAGTCAATATTATTCCGACCAGCGCGCGCTATGATACAGCCGGTCCTATAGGTAACACAGTGAAGAATGTTGCCGATTTGTTGACTATCCTGGTCGATCATTCAAAGACAGATGTACCGTTGGGTGATTATGCGTCCGCCATGACTTGTGATTGGGTTGACATAAAAGTTGGCACCTTGGATCCAGAGAAATGACGGATTTCGGAGTCTTTTGTCAGGCCTGTAGCCTCAGCTACGCCGCAAATCGTGAGTGGCCAATTGGACCCTACATGTTGTATCTGTGATAACTTCTATATCAGCTCAGAGAGACGACGTCTGTTTACGCCAAAATTCGGGAACTTGCAAAGTAGTTTCAAATGAACGTGCCTCTTCGTTCGGTCGAAGACTTTGGACTCGAAGGAAGGAACGCAACTCAGACATTGATGCGTAAGTGTATCGCAGCACCTACGACCTACAGAGCCTGACTGTGTATAGTGGCTGATCTCAAAGGCCATGTGGACAATTATCTTGGAAGCCTTAAGAGTAGCAAGGGCAAGAGCTTGCAGCAATTTGTCGATTGGAATGCAGCACATGCCGAAGAAGCCTTAACTGCAGGTATGTCTACAAGAATAGCTAATGTATAGCTTTATTAAATACCGCCATAGAATATCCGAACCAAGACAAGCTTGAGGCTGCTCTCAAATTCGGAGACTCGGTCAAGTCTCGTGAAAGGCCACTTGCCCATTCTAAAGCTGTTGCAGCAAGCTTCAATGAAATCATGGAGCAATACGATCTTAATGTTATCATTGGTCCTGGTGACTGCTGGCTCAGTACATTCTCAGCTGCTGGAGGTAAGGAACTCTGAACTTTCTACCAACGACGTGAAACATTTTTGCTCATTTCCTAATGCATTTACAGAATTTCCTATTGCTACTCTACCTATGTCCTATCTGAATTTCAATGGTAGACTTTTCGGCTTGATAATTGCCGCTCCTCGTCATAAAGAGTCGACCCTTATCAAAGTGGTGAGTACATAGGAGACCAAATTCTCTACGAGGCAGGAGCCTAGAGAACTTCTGAAGCACTCTAGTATAGCACAAAAGCTCTAGACTCATTATCTGGCTGGCTACTGTCGCGTCTTTTACTTGAGCCAATTGCTCTAGTCGATAGCTAAATTATCGGCCATTTGGAAATCAACTAGTTGGCCTCATAGATGGACTGATCTCAAGGCTTATGTGAAATATTATCTTCTGGTATGTCGGCAAAGCATAAAATGTCTGCTATTTGAAGAATCGTCAGTGGTGCATATCATGACCTTCTGAAATAGCAGTTTCTCATTTGAATTGCTAATGAGCAGACCGTATTTCTTTCAAGACCAGCTCAAAATATCTAAATCAATTTCTTGTACGTATGGATCGGTTCAACCAGTCAATATGACTCAGGCTCCTCTTTCCTTGTGGGTCAGCTACTCTTTTGAGATTCCGGACGTAGTTTTATGTCATACAGCTCTGTCTTGGAAGGGCTGTAAAGCGGAGTACTGTCCTGCACTTTTTTGCGTTGCTCAAAAGCGTAAGCAAACTGGAGCAGCGTCGGCCCAGAGCGAGGGTTCCCAAGTAAGATGATGTTGGATCTAAAAGGTAAATGCGTCAACATAAGTCAATTCAATCCCATTGGGAACACCACAATCACGGCACATTAGGCCCCATATCGATTGTGCTATTTTGATAGAGCTTCACAGGCGTGCCTTGAGACAAATGCCGAGGGGTACAGTGATAATTGGAAGTCCACCTCGAGCCGCGGAAGTAACCCCATGCCTGACATGGAGGAGATGGCAATTAGGTTGAGGTGGTAATCTTTAATGGAGCCTCCTATCCCTTGAGTGGCTGAATTACATTCGGCCTCCCAACGGACAATAATATTGGTACCCCTACAGCTTGAAGCTAATCTTTATCAACTTATAACTTCTTTCCTATGATAAAAATATACTTATATTTCACTTAAACTCCTTTAGATTCCTTAAATTCTGAAGTTTTTGAGTCAAAATTGCTAATTAGATCTTACTTATTATAAGTCTCTTCTATACTAAATGGACTGGCGTTAAAGGGTGCTAATATTCTTGTCCCCTACGAGCCACCCAACCAGCGTAATTCCGCGTTTTTCTCCCAAAAGGTGGACGCCGGCTACTTAAGGGATACCACCCTCATCAGCGAGATACTCATTCCTCTCAATTGCAACCTTGTATTTGGGGCTCGCCACATCTACCTTTTCACCAAGCATCGTCGATCCTGGGGGAGCAGTTTGGGAGGAGGTTGGTTCCAAGGGATGTGATGTTCCCAGAAGAGCAGAACTTTCGTAGCTAACGTCGGAAATAGTGATGAACAAACATGCTAATAGGTTTGTCTCATCGTTCCTAGTAAGGAGAGCGGCACGATAAATTTTGGTTTGCGCTAACCGTTTTAGTAAAGCCCTAACCCTCTTTATACGACCCTTGGAGTATACTAGTACCTTCAAGAATAGAAAACTGTTGCAATGCTAGGACTTGATTCTATGGATAATCAGTGCATTGCCTGACCTTCTAAGGTCTATGGATGATGCTTTATATACATGAAGCGCAATGGCCATTGGAATAGGGGCAGAATGCGCTAGAATGGTCGCAGTGTACTAGACAAGGAAAAATGAAGAAACTAGCTAAGCGAGTTGAAGAAAAGGGATAAGCGATATTGCAACAAAAACAGAGCTGCTTTGGGGTCGGGGCTAGGGGCTTTGGGCTGCTCCTGGGAACCCTGTTTGCTTTTCACGACAGATTTAAAAAATCATTTTCCTGTACTACATTTCCATGAGAATTCTGCTCTCTGAGCTACAGTCGATAAAAAAAGGACCTTGCTCCTCCTACAAATCCAAGCCGTGGGTTGTCAGTCTGAAAACCAACTTTTAAGTCAGGTAATTCAACGCTGCCAAAGAAAAAGCGCGGACTCCCGTCTTCATAGCTGGCAACATGCTAGGAGCAAAATTATTCGAGTGAATCTGGGGAAGACGATCTAGCTGGCCATTTTTCAACGCGTCGTCATAATTTTCCACAGGTGTACTACCAATGAACCAAATTGCGTATGGACTCTTATTGGGCAGAGATAGATTTGGAAAGTCTTCGCTGCCCGCCAACTTCAACATTTCGTGCACTCGCGAAGCTCCGAAGCTATCTTCGAAGAGAGAGCGCAGCTCTTCTGCAGTTTTAGGATCATTATCAGTCAATAGATATTGATAGGTCTGTTTGATCTCAGGCTTTCTAGGTGCTCCAGCGGATTGGCACTCAGCCTCGATAATACCCCTCACGGAGTCCAGGACCTTTTCTCGAACTTTTTCGTCATAAGTGCGGATATTGAGCTTTATGTCCACACTTTCTGGAATGATATTGTGCGCATCGCCGCCATGGAAGCTACCGTAGGTGATGACCACACAGTCCTGTGGCGCAACTACTCTGCTGACAACACCTTGTAATCTTACGATCACATAATTCGCAATGAGAATAGGATCAATGCAGCTTTCCGGCATGGCGCCGTGGCCGCCATGCCCCATGAATCCTGATCAAGAAGGAGTCTGCAGCAGACTCACACGGTCCGGAGCGGATCGCAACACTGCTACTCCTTCCGCGATCACAGTGCTGGGCTAGAACGTAGTCCGCTCTCGGTATCACATCATAGAGCCCGTCTTTAATCATTGCCATAGCGCCAGCACCATTCTCCTCATTCGGCTGGAACAGGCAGATTAAAGTGCCTGACCATGAAGATTTGGCCTTGCAAAGAAGCGTTGCGGTTGCCATGAGGTTGGTGACGTCCATATCATGTCCGCAAGCGTGCATTACAGGCTTCTCCTTGCCATCACGATCGGTGAAGTACTTTGTACTTGCATATGGAAGTCCAGTATTCTCGCGGATTGGAAGTGCATCCATATCTGCGCGGAGTAGAACCGTGTTACCGGACCCATTTAGTGGTACGCCAACTGCCCCGTAACCACCAATGTGCTCTGTGACTTTGAACCCGAGATCTTTGAGGTGTTTAGCTGCAATTCCAGCTGTTCGGCTCTCGTATTCGCCTAACTCGGGATTCTGATGGATGTCTTTGTAGACTTCAACAAACGAATCTAGCGCGGGAAAGTGCTCATTGACTATTGCGTTAAGGTCACGTTTACCGTTGAGTTGTGCCATCATGAAGGCTTGATGAGAGCATGCGCAACCGACTCGCCTATGTGTTGCCTTTGGAGGAGGAATCTCTTTCAGAAGATGGAGAAAAGAACAGACGTGACTTTGATAATCGGTGAGGATCGCGGGACAGTGCCTTCTTATGCTCACCTGATCTTATCAGAAGGGTCAAAGGGAAGAGTCAGACCGACAAGGGTTTCAGGCTCAGTTGACCAATCTTAAAGACCCCTACAGCGCATTCATTAGCCCGATGATCCCATGCACACTAATGCATACTAGGCCTCGTTTCGGGGCTATTAACGTCTGCCTTACGTGCGAACGTATGCCCAGCTCACATTTTAGTATGATGTGACACGGTAAAAGTCTGGTTAAGCGCTTTATTTACATGGGATCATCCTGAGCATGCCTTGATTTGGTAGTTTTCTGGGCGCATGATGCAATGCGTGAGGCAAGGCTCCCGCATACCGGCCTAGCATTTGACCACTTACTGTGCATCATTAGATAGAGCCCCGACAAGTCTTTGAGTCGGTACCCAATCGATATAATCGCCTGGTACGGTCAACTCTTCCCGTGTCCCTTCATCAGAAGACTTGGATAGCGACGTTGGTCTTAGACCTATCAATTACTCCGAATTACACCACCACTACATTCTTCGTTGTTAACGGTGATATTCGATAGCTATGTCACATACGCCGATTCTCGACGCTTCGGGTAACTTTCGACTGGGAAGTCGCCATTATTTGACGAAGCCTGTGGAACCTGTGTGATTGTATCCCCATATATCAGTTGCAATGAAGCTAATATGAGTATGAGCACACCATTTACGAGCGTGCGGTCGAGGAATCTTCGCTGATAACTTGTCTTCGTCCACTTGATGATCAACCTATTGACGCCGATACTCTCCTGACATGGCGGACTAATCATCTAGACAAAGATGACGTCTTCGCCCCAGAGTTCCTTCAAGAAATCATCTTTTGTGGGTTCTATTCCCGGAACCTTCACCTTGAGAGCGATAGCGAACACGTGTTTAGAGACTGGCATACATCGAGAGTTATAAACGTACCCTATTTGTGCGTTGATACTGGCCCATACTACGTCTCCAACAGTGTCCTCCATTCAGTATGGAGGGTATACGAGGATCGCCAGCTTGCCTTTGTCCAGACTTTATGGCCGTCAACGGAAAATGACGGGTAATCTGGCATGCCGTACATGATATCTACAGTAACAGAAAAAGCTGATTTGGTACCAGAGCTTTTGTCCAGATCAACGCTGCAGGTAATGGTTACCGAGGACATGGGATAGCAGTTCCAACGAGGTTGTGCATGCTACCTCTTAAGTCGTCGACTTCAATGAATCAAGTCTCTGCGCATAGGCCATCGATGCCAGATTCTGAATGGGTAGATGCATTACTGTCGAGGTATACTGGACCTATTCCTGGCCCATCGAAAGGCATCAGGGTTGCTATCAAGGACAACTACCACATCCGCGGTACTCAAACATCACTCGGCAACCGTGCTTATTTCGAGACCTCTCCTCTTCAGGAAAATACCGCAGAGGTAGTGAACCGACTAATAGATGCAGGTGTCCACGTAGTTGGAAAAACTCATCTTAGCTCTTTTGCTATGATGGAGCACCCGACTCAAAGCGTCGATTATCAGGCCCCGTTCAACCCGCGAGGAGACGGCTATCTGATAACGGGTGGCAGTAGTGGTGGAAGTGCTGCAGCAATCGCAACTTACGACTGGTTGGATGTTGCGATTTGTAGCGATAGTAAGTTGGTTGCCTCGAAGAGCATCAGAACGCAGCTAACATATAAAAGCAGCGGGAAGTGCTCGCATCCCGGCTCTCCAAACGGGAATTTTCGGATTTCGTCCATCGACCCGCTCCATTTCTGGGGAAGGCTTGGTGAAAGCCTGGCCAGCTGTAGATACCCCTGCATGGTTTGGAAGGGATCTAGAGATGTTTCCGGATGTCTTCAACGTCTTGCGACAAGCCGAATGGGAGCCGGAAAAACCACACGAGCCACCCTTCGAGATCCTCTATCCGACTGATTTCATACCTGAAGAGAATTATCAGCAAGTGAAGGCTATGGAGGACTTCATCAAGGATATGTCACAGTCTACGAATTGTACTTACCGAAAAATCTCTATACGAGACGACTGGCAGGAAACGGCACCAGTTGAGGAGAAAGATTTGCGGAAGTATCTCTACTGTGTAGGTTCTCCATAACGGTCAACATATCACATTACTAAAATTATCCCAACAGACAACTCGCCACGGCTGGTTCTATGCCGCCTACCATGCTTTCGACGAGTTCAGGGAGGAATACATGGAAGCCCACGGTCGCGCTCCATTTGTGACAGAAGTCGTGAGATGGTACTGGTATGGATCTAAAAGCTGTTGAAGCCATACTTAATACTTATTCCAGACAGGACCATAGGCAGTGATGTGACCTTGGAACAGCACAATGAGATGATGGATCGCTTCTCAGTCTTCAAGGCTTGGTTTGTCGATCGTTACATGGTGAACGGGACGCGTAACAACGTCATAGCACTACATATCGATACTGTCAAAGCAAGATACCGGGACCTGTATCCAGGCAATAACAACCCAGAAGTACCAGGACTCCGTGCAACATACCTCTCAGTGATTTTGGAGGCTCCGGAGCTGGCTATACCAAGTAAGAGAACCCTGTGCTGTTCGCTGTTCGAGATATCTTTGTATGCTACATACTGATAACCGCCGGTCCCAGTCTCCCAAATATCGTATCAGTCCCGTATCACCAAGAGAGAGGAAAAGCTACCAATGGTGGTATCCCTCATGGGAGCTCCAAATACGGACATGGAACTTATTCGATGGACACTGGATGCACTGCGTAAATGTGGCCGGAAGACGAAAGTTAAAACGGGTAAGGTGGCTTTCTAGCCTTCTTCAGGGGATTCTGGGAGGCTTTAGCTCCAGATCTCACTGGTCCAAATGCAGAGGATGTTGATAGGCTCTAACTATTCATATCAACAAAGCATATACAGCCACTTGAGAACTCACCGGAGATCCTTTGAGCCGCAACATAGTTCTTTCCTTCCACTTTAGAGACCAATGTATCCACGAGGACGTGACGAGTGATGTTAGCTTGAGCTCGCACATGCTTTTCGGTATCAACTTGTTCCCCTGTTGTTGGATATCGCCATTTTGCTGCACCAGGCGATGGCCACAATGAGCTCAAGTTGGTTGCGAAGCCTTTGCCCATTGCTCCGGTCTGTACGGAGTACTCCATATTGAAGGTGTTTCTGCACGGAGTGGCTGAAGAGGGGGCTATGTGGGATCTTAGCGGCCGCATTGCCGCAGTTGTAGGGCTGAGCTCGTCGCTTAGGTGACAGAAGCTTTTTTTGCCGTCGGGGTGCTTTTAGGGGTCTTTGCTTCCCTCTAACTCAACCACGAGGGCTATACGAGTGGGTGTTGTATGAATCTGGTAGGTGAGTCCTTTCATTTGATGTCTTTGACTGTATGCATAGCCAGTTTCCTATGCGGTGGTGGGTGACTTTCTAATCTCACTGTGGCGTGTGGACTTTTAGGTTTATCGCAAAACAGCCCGATGCTGAATATCCTCATCCTTCCCCGCTTCCCACCCTGAGCAAAGGAGCACCAAGGATTTGTTGGCTGTCAGCTATGGGGGCCGGCGGTGCTACTACTTTGTTAATTGCCGCTGGCGTTGGTGCTATTGACGGTTGACAACCCACTTAATTGGTGTTACCCTTGTAACTTAACCATGCACCCTAACCAAGCCCCCAACTGGCGCGCCATGCTAAAGTAATCTGCAAAGAGGACCGCAGCCTATTAAATTCTCACTATATAATACAAGAATCCTTCAGCACAATCAACGACAACATGACCGTTCTTAGTCTCCACCAAGGCCTCCTTCGAGACTGCGCTCTTCTCCCACGCCTCTTATTACTCGCACGCGCATCATGGGGCAAGATAGCGTATATAGCCATGACGGGGCTGCTCAATTTAATGAAGAGGAAGGTCTGGTCACTAGTCAGGAGGAAAGCCACGCTCTCCCTTCGTACGACAAAGGTCACGTGACTGAATGGCTGGCCTTATTTGGACTCGCGCTTGTGTGGATTTCGGGTTTTGTTTGCATTGCTATCGCCAGCTCCTTATTTGCACGACAACGTCCCTACACTGCGGCTGGCCAGGCTGCGCAATTACCGGCTGGATCTGTCGTTATAGGGAATCAGGGAAATGTCTACGCCTTTCTCGTCACCGCGCTCGTTACCATCTGTACGGAGAGTACGGGCTTCGTCCATGATGTTTCCCTGCGGTGGGACCTATTCCGGGAGGGTCGACTACGCTGGACTACAAATCTACGCTTACTGTCTACGAGTAGAGTGACTCCGGCTACCCGTACTCCCTCTAATATTCTCTACTTCTTTACGCTTGCGCTCGCCTACACGGCCTCGTCGCAAATCTTTGTTCCTACCGTCTTTTCAGCGATGTACCTGGCGACCATAGATGATGGATCTCAGTCAATAGAATTGAGTACGTCAGCCAGCGGAGCCGCTCTCATGGTACTTGGGATTTGTCTTGTCATACAAGCGGCCATTGTGACATGGATCTATCTCGCTTCAAGACGGCACATCAAGACTTGGAGCTCTAATACGCTCACAATACTGTTAGCTTGCATATCATCCGACAGTGCAACGGCATCCGCCAACGACAGACCTAAGTATTCGTCATTAATTTCTACAGCTGCTAGGGTCTACCGCGAACACGAACAAACTGTAGGACACCGACTAGGTCCACCACCTCCGTCATACCCCTGCAACAGGCAAGCAAGCCTTTTTGCAACGCGGAAGGTAGCTATTCGTCGAACTCTATGTGTAATCTCATTACTACCTGTTCTTATCTTTATTTGGGCAGCTATCGTGATCAATGCATGGAAGAGAACGGGTACCCCAATCTCCTTCAACGAATTTGCTGGTGATGAGGCGAAGCTCAATAGCATATTGCCGAATTCGCAGTATTATCCAGCAATTCAGCCCTTCGCAATCCAGGAAGATCCGGGGCCGGCGCCCTCCCTCATAAATGCGGGCACCGCTATATTTGTCTGCCTTATACTGGTATTTTGTTTCCAGGTCTATCTAACATTTGCTCTGCACTGTGCAGAAGTACTCATAAATTCTGCGCGCGACCAGCGCTTATGGGAAAAGGCGGCCCAAAAAGGGTCAAAGGCGCGCGGCGCACCACTCAGCATTAATGTGATGGCCTCTTTCCTCGCGAATCCTCCGAACGTCCTTCTCCTTGCGGCAAAACTCGTTGCGCACTGGCTATTCAATCAATCACTCCTACCAATTGTGTTGTTCTCCAACGCCTATGACAACGCAAATTGGCAATGTATACTCACACAGATTTCTCTTTTCGGGGTGCCAACCCTGTGTTTGGCTGCGGTGGCTACCGTGTTGATGGTAGTCTCGTGGTACGAGGCTTGCAGGTCTCCGAGGGCGGCACAGCCGTCGACGTATGGCCATCTGCAGACTTTGACGGAGCTGGTTGATGAGTGGGGGAGTGGCAAACGGCTATATTGGGGTGATAAGGGAGTGACGAGTGACGGCTTGTTGCGGCGGGCTGGGACTTCGGGGAATGCGGATGCTGTTGGTCCAATTCATTTCGATGCGGAATATCTCTAAGATCGAATATGTTGTGGCAGTAATTCAGAACTAGTCTAAAGCACACTGGTAAGAAGGCATGGAAGGGCGGGCTCTAGACCTACTGCTAAGCGAGACATAGGACTACCTCAAATTTGATGTATTCAAAGCAGATGATTCTGTTTGAAAAAGCACTGTTCCCAAGGCTTGATCTTCGACCAGGACACCCTGTCCAAGTCATAACTTTGATTATTATGTATTGAAATAACCCAGACATTATTGCTAATAGGCTAACCTATTCCTATATCGATGCCGCAAGCCCTAGTGAAAAGCAAACCCAATGGTCCTGGGAGCTATCGTTAGGAGGGGCAGATGATGGCTACTATCTCTTATGCTACTTCGACGGCACACCATACATGCTGGAACCAACTCTCACCCTAAGAGATCTCCCCGCTTTAGCGAAGCTAGCCTTCAACGTGTTGGCTAGCATTATGTCTGCGCCTGCAAAGTCTTAGTCAAACTCAAGTCAATTCTGTCGACGTGAACATACCCGGGGGTCCTAGGAATGAGACAGCGACGGGAAGATGCGTAATTTGATTGCTCATACGCGAAAGATATGTGACCTCGTCGACTAGAGCATATAATGTCAGGCCACACTTCTCATGGATGCCAGGAAGACGTTACCTGGGACACTGATTTCAGGGGCTTCAAGCACGGGAGAAAGCCAAAGGGGATCCCATACATCTTGTGCAAAAGCCGGTATGCCTAGGTATTAGCGAAGAGAGTTGTTCAAAAGACTGGTGACATACCCGGGGTCAATATCGCGATAATTTGGTTCCGCGTGTTTGATGGGAAGAACAACAAGAGCTGTTTGATCATCAACGTGCAGGACTTTTTGCAGAACCCAGTCTTTATAGATTTCCATGCGTTGCATTGCGTCTCTTCTCTGCTTGGGAGTAATGTCACGACCGACTTCCCTGTTATGAGAGCTGGAGTTAATGAAGTGGAATACATTTCCAGGGGGGCCAACTACCATCTCCAACGAGTAACCTTGTTAGTAATGGGCACTCGGTAACATTCACGCTCGTAAGTACGGCGAAATTCCTCGGAGTTCTTGCAAAAGTCGTAAACAAACGAATTTCGACCCGCCTGTTCAAGGTCTCAGCGACTGTGATCTGATTCGTTGGAGAACTTACGTCTCGAAGGAAATCATGCAAAGATTTGCCCACCGCCTCTTTGGGGGGAGACTCAAGCCATAAGTCTTTGAAGGAGATGTATTTTCTTTCTATCCCGCAATTGTTTTCAACGTCCTGGACTATCTCATCCAGCATTTCCTGTTGCTTCTCATTCGCCACTGGCAGGTAATCAAGCGGATAGATGATGACGGTAGGCTTAACGACATTTAGACAAAGCAAGGACCCGCAGTACGCATGGAGCACATTACTTTCTGGTGTTGCGGATGCTCCCTAGGTCCACACCAAGCCCTAACAAAGGTCTCAAGTCCATCGAGATCTCGAGCAAAGAGCGCAGGGGCATCGAATCGGCTGTAGATATCAGTCAAGGTATATTGTGGCTACCAGTAGGGTTCGAGGCGAAGGAGATGAGCGCTCGCATGATACAACGGAGTGACTCACGAGAAACATGGTCTAACACCCTCAAGAGACAGCGCAGCGTGCGATAAACGGAGTTGGAAACAACCATTTACAATCTCCGACTACTTCCAGTAGCTATGATCGTGGAAGATTAGCATTACACGCAATAGAGTAGAATCACCTTACTATCAGAGCCAATAGTAAAGTCCAGCCAATCATACGCAGCTATAGCAGCAGCACTTCCACTGCTACTTCCAACCGGAGACTGATAGCCATCACCTCTTGGGTTGTAGGGCGCTTGGAAGTCGACTGCTTCTGTAGGGTCTTCCCTGGATCTGCCAATACTCTCGTCCCCTAAGGAAACAGCGTAATGGACCACGATGACGCCGTCTTTGAAAGGTAGGAATACATCGGAATCATCTACATTCCCTGACAAATAAGCGCTCTAGGCTACAAACCGCCTTACCGGTGATCAAACGCATTCGCAAAACATTCCAATGTCCCTCCATCTCGATCGGTATCCTCCATCAAGGGCGCACATTGCTAGTCAAGGGTTTCGGTTATACAGATCAAGGTGCTCTTCGTATTCCTGGTGGGGATACAATCTACTGCCTCGGTTCATGTACCAAGGCTTTGATTGTCGCTGCATTAGGGCTATTGGTGGAGACGGGCCATGTCGATTGGGACACCCGCGTCATCGAATATTGACCCGAGTTTATGAAAATATATAGTCCGGAAGTTGGTTAAAAGGCTACACTTCGCGAACTGTTGTCACACTCAACAGGTCTTGCACCTCTACTTTGTGCAATCATGGGCAAGAACGGAGCCATCATTCCTCGACGTGAAGATTGTGTTCATGTTTGCAGCAAGCTTCCCTTCTTAGCTCCGTTCCAGTCCGAGTGGAAATACAGTAATTAGCTATACGCTCTCGCCGCATGTATGATTGAGATTCGAAGTGGGGATTCATGGCAATCACGAATACATTAGATTTTGGAAGCTCTCGGAATGAATCGGTCTTCACCACCAATCCAGATGATGAAAACATTGCTCATGCTTGCAAAGTCTTCGATGATGCGCGCATGAGCGAGGATGGTCTACCACTACTTGAAGGTGAGGATGCATTTGACGGCTCTGGCTCTCTTAGATCCTGCGTCAATAACATGACTACTTGGTGTAAGGTGCTTATCCAAGCCATAAGAGCCGAGCCTTCGATGAACGAGAGCTCTGGGCAGGCTGCGCCCCCATCAGTCGCAAGTGAATCATCTCATGGCTTGACCAGAGATGCTGTTCTCAAAGCCCAGCTACTCAGCCTCAATCTCTTCTTGCCAAGGACCTGCGACAAGCCTATGGCCTCGGTCTCTTCTTTTTTCCATCTACCAACATCCGAGATCAACACGATTACCAACGGTCACGCACCTCAGATAATGAACAGCTACACACTAGGCGCAGATTCATTTCCCATGGCAGTCGTCGGTCACATAGGCAATCTAGGGAGTTTCACTAATGCCTACTGGACGTTCCCCGAAACCGAAAGTGCTGTCATCGTGGCGACTAATGCGAGCAGCACCTATGGGGATCCAAGCAATGTCGTAGCTCAAGTCTTGATTCAAGCTCGTTTCGAAATGCAACCTGCAATTGACTATGAGAAGCTGGCTTCTGGGGTGGTGGCTAAGGCTAAAGCTAGATGGCAGGAAATTCTTGACGCGTGGAGCGCTGAGAGGAAAATAGGGACACAACCACGGGAACTGACGGCTTATGTGGGGGCGTACGAGAGCACCGACTTAAGGATGACTTTGGAGATTAACGCTGTGGGTGAGGGTTCGCTCCGACTTTGCATCAATGGCCTACCCAAACAGGAATTTGACCTTTACCATTACCACCTCGATACTTGGCCTTTCCTCCCTAAGTCTCATGACGAGTGCTTAGAGCTGGGTATGGGATACTATCTGCTTAGTTGGGAGAGTTTCAACGTTAGTTTCGACAGACTTGATGGCATTTTGGGACCTTTAAGAGGCTTGATATGGCAACTTGATCTAGATCCTCGCGCAGACCCGTAAAGTGGAATTTATCATTTGTCGAAATTTTCTTATTAAGTAACAAAGAGCTATAGCTAAAAATTAGATCGGTCCAGAGCTATAATTGTTAAAGGTATTGTTAGTTAGAAACAGTTGGATGTTATCTCTATATGTATGACCGATATACTCTATTCTCTTAAACGAATTCCCATGCAAGGTAAGTCATCTATTCAATATATATTTCCGCCAAAAGATGCTGTAATCATCGTACAGTATAAATATGACGATTTCGACCCCCCTGTTTCGAACATACAAGCGAACGCAACAGACCGATGTTACTCATTTCCAAGTGAAATCCTTGCCGTCTGGATCTCTTCATCCGTCGGCAAATTAGTAATCAGCAGATAAAGCACATCCTATGACCAGCAAACACATTAGCTCAAACATCTCCAACCGCAGTGACTCCATCACGTTTAAACCATAAGAATCACATACCTTCAACTTCCTCCTTACCAGCCCCAACGGGCCCCCAGCCCGATTCAGCGGCTGATCCATAGTCCTCGCTGCTACCCCGTTCCTACTATCATTTCCAGGTCTTTCCTGGCCACCAGACCCAGATCCCTTGCCACGGGCCGCATCTACCAAACTCAATCCCTCGCCTATCAAACCAAGTGGGCCTCGGCCCAAACCACCTTTTCGATTATCCCGTGTCGAAGCATCGATGCGGCCGCCTGTGACGAATGAGACGAGGGAGCCGCTATATACAGCGTGATTGGGGTCGCCGTAGCGGGAGGCGAATTTGGGTTTAATGGGGTTCGCAGAGGCAAGGATCGATTCAGGGTTCTCGGAGAGCTGGCAGAGATGATTGTATTAGTGGAGATAGTCAGTGAATAAGGTTGGCAGGGATGGGCTTACGTAGCTGGCTTGTGCGCGTTTGTCCATATATGTGGCTATAAATGCTCCCTTCGCCTTTAGACCACTTTTCTTCTTGCCGTCGGCTTCATTTCTAGCTGCTACGGCGTCCAGGTCGGGAAAAACGAGCGGTGCTGCTTCGGGCATTTCGAGTTCGCCGTAAGTCTTTCCGCTGGAACTGCGAATGCTGCTGAGTTGTCTTTTGATTGTTGATGTGGAGGGATTGAGCGATGTCAGTAGCGTTTGGGACAGATCGACGGACTCGTGTGAAGAATGTTCCCCTGGGGCGTATTTCATCACTAGACAGATGAGTCCTCGTGGCTTGAAGAACTGCTCGTTCATTTGGATGAGGAAGCAGTGATTTCTGACTTTAATATTAGCATGATATCGAAGGTGATATCACTGTCATGGAGGAGAACCTCTTGTTTGATTGTATAATTTGAGCCATGCGAGCTGCTGCTGTTACTACGGCCGAAGTTATCATAGCAACTGCGCTAGGAACAAAGCCGGCGATCATCGCTCCTATCAACACTACATCAATCACTGGCGAAGCCTGGTAATGGTCAGACAATCAAAATGTACGAGCAGATCAGACACTTATAGCAGAGACCTACTTTGCTAGCCTTATCCATGGTCTCGAGGAACTGCAGAAATGTTGTTTGATCAATGCCGCACTCTGACAGTACAGGCGCATAGGCTCTTATAAACCCACGAGTCTTGTCTCTGGGCCTTCGTTGCGGGACAATAACGGAGCAGGGCAATCTACAGGGTCTTTGGAAATATGAAGGAGGAGGATGCTGGCCAATGAAGGAGTTGACAATTTTATCAACATACTGTTGACGATCTTTTTCTCCTAAAGGGCTACATTCTGGATTATGCTCGTCAATAGCACGGGGAGTAGTGGCGGCATTTTGCTCCGCCGCAGCGTCGTCCAGTTCCCAGTCGGCCTCGTCGTTTTCTTCGTCACTGGTGTACTTGGGTGGAGGATCGTCATCGAGTTCCTTTTGATCAACAGATACAGCTTGGCCTTTGGAAATTAGTTCGTCAGCCTGTTTTTCTGAGACCCGGACGATGTTTTGGTCCTCTAAAATATCTGTCGTGGCACTCTGCTCCAGTTCCCTGCTGGTACCAGCCTGAGCCGTAACTTTGGAGGCCTTGCGTGCTTCTCTGGCTTCAGCGGCAAGGCCTATGCCAGAGCCAACTAGTTTGATAAGTATATTAGCCATGGCGTGTCAGAGGAATGCGGACGTTCTTAGAATCAAAGGGCGAAGACGGCTTGCAGTCTCGCGAAGGTACGATGTAGTACAATGAAGAAGATAGCTGAACCGGCACAAACTAGATTTAGAGAAGAAAACTTTAGAAGGATTTAAATTTCTAGAACAAGAAACATAGAAGCCCTTCTGAATCATATTATATATATATCCATGGAAGTGGTTGAGCTTTATGGAGACAATGGTGATCAGACGCCGCCGAATACAGTAATCGTTGAGTAGTCCCAACGCGAACATAGCCCCCGGCCGTCCGATTTGTCGCAATGTCACCCTGCACGCGACAAGAATCATGGAAGCGGTGAAGCGGTTCCAATCGAAGATTCAAATCATAGATAGTCATTGGGCATACTCCTCATCTGGCTGCGCACGCACACTCCCGTGATGGGAATAGGGTGGTTGATGATGACCCTACGAGAGGGTGAGGGAGAGGACAGTGAGACGATGTGGGGAGCGGACGCGAGAGCGAAAGCGAATCGGTCTGGGGAGCGCCACAACGCGCCAGCCACGCTAGCTCGGTAATCATTAGCCTCACCTGTATCTCGGAGTGAAGTGTACCTACTGAGAATGACATCTAGAGTCATGATTTGCGCCAGAAGGGTGATTGTAAGCACCTATAAGCTGGAAAGCCATGGGGCTTCACCTAAAGCTGCTGAAGCGGGCCCTAAAAGAGCCCCCGAAGAACCCGTTGGAAGGGCCTCGATAGTCTAAGCTTTAGGGTCCCTCTAGGGTAACTTTAGGGGCAGTTTCGTTCGCCTTACAGCCATATAGGGCGTTTTCAAGCTGTCAAGTTGGTAGGTGAACCCTTCTAAGCGATTGTTGGCAGGCGCTAACCTTAAGACGATACCGGCTCCCTAGAGCGTGCTGCAGACTTAAGCGATGAAAGGGGCCCCTATATCATATCTTTGTGGCCATTTGCAGTGAAATGGGATTCGAAATGCGCTACGAAGTAGGTATGTAGGGTAGTCTATTAGGCTCTGTTGTCACGGGCCTCCGGAGCGGCAGTTGTCTGGGCACCTTTTTTAGGGTGTCTTACTCCGTACAGACTCTTGGCCCAAAAGTCTAGATTTGTGCCAAGAGTCTTGGCGTACCAAGACCTCAGCCCTACAGGAACCCCCCTAAAAGGGGTGCCTAGACAGCTGCCGCTTGGGCGTGGGTGGTGACGGACTCTGGGCTCAACAATATTCCTTATATGAGGGCTCTAGGGCCTAGCTCCCCTAAAGATAGCCACTAAAACAGTAACTTAGGGGCTCCTCAAGACCCAAAGTTCCCAGCACCTTTCAGGGGACGGCTGTTGAGTTAGGATTAGGGTTTTTCAATAACAGCTTAGCTTAAATCAAGACTTTCGGTGTCATTCTCCGTACAGGGTTGTTGTCGACTCTTGGTGCCATCTCTTGTCTTTTGAATAAGTTGCCAGTATACAATGAAAAGCCTTCATAGTGATCTGTTGTGATAAGTTGTTCTCTGCATCTTCCGAAGCATGCTTGTTTACGAGAATCATCTAATACCATCTGCTTTCAGGCTTACAATGTAACAGTAGATTTAAAATGACTCGGTGACTGATCACAGGAGGGCGGCACTATCAATTGAATTCCCAACACTTTGTTGCACCACACATGGATGGTGATGGCGCCGCAGCTGGTAGGCTCTACCGCTGATGCTGCGAGGCTAGCAGTATTTCTTTGGTTTGTCGATCGACAGGATTGCTTACAAACAGCAACTGATCACGCACTGGCTCCTGCAGGCTTCGTACCTCTCGCTTAGTCTGCTTGGAGATAGCTAATCCCCAACTGGTAAGGCTGCTTGAGGCTGAAAGCGGGGGATAAGCTGCAGATTGCGCCCCGAATGTTGAAGGCCTCCACGTTGCAACGTCTTCGCTCCTTGCCCACTTTGCACAAAAGAATGGACCAAGGAGCTGATTCGTGATACACCTGGTATCAGAATCGGACATGATGGGGCAAGGTGAAGAGCAATCATCAGTAAGAGTCGGGGATCGCGGTCTCACAACCTTGCATCAGCCACGCGATGAGCAGCCGGTCATAGCGGACCTCGTCTTCGTCCACGGCCTACAGGGTCACCCGCGGAAAACGTGGCAGTCATCGCTGACGCCTCAGCAGCACACATCGGGCCACAATCCTTTCAAGAGATGGAGGGATCAAAGAAGAGATAAAGAAGGAGCTGGGGTGTTTTGGCCGGCGGACTTGATACCTCAGGATTTCCCTGAGCTGCGCGTGTTGACATACGGATATGATTCCAAGATCACTGGATATTACGCCTCTAGTAAGAGTAAGAATGGAATATTCGACCATGGAAATTCGCTCCTGAATGCGCTGAGCAGGGAGCGAACGAAACTGGCGAATCGTCCAATCATATTTGTTGCTCACAGTTTGGGCGGCCTTGTAGTAAAGCAGGCCCTTGTCGAAGCCCGTAAACGAATTAGCAGTAGCCACATCCATGATATCTATACCTCCGCTCGTGCTGTGATATTTTTCGGCACTCCACATCGCGGCTCCGATTCTGCATCATGGGGCTTAATGGCGAGTAATTTAGCCAAAGCTGCACAAATGGACGTCAATGATGCCATCCTTCGAGAATTAGACCCCGCCAGTGGCAACTCCAAGTTGCTTGAATTAAGAAGGGACTTCTACGATATCCTCCAAGATACTGGGCAAAGAAGTCGTCTTCAGCTGTATACATTTCAAGAGGAACTTGGGATGACAAGCCTTAGGGCGCTTGGCGGCAAGGTAATCCCCGAATTCTTCCAACAGAGACATTATGGAGACAAGCTCATTTGTTCGCTTGTTTAAGGTTGTCACAAACGAGTCTTCATCATTTGACTCCCCAGACTATGGCTATGACAGCATACATGCCAACCATATGAATATGTGCCGATTTACAGGCATAATCGATGATGGATACAGGAAATTTAGAGATGTATTGAATAACTACATTCAAGAACTACGGCGCAAACGTGCTGTAGATGAGCAAGAAGAGAGGCAGGTCCAGCGAGAGTCTCTCGATGGTAAGCTACCGACGCTCTTCCGAGAGACAAACTGAATTGATCGCTCATTCAACGATCCAGGACTGATGAGAAACCTCGATTTTGCTGAACGACGTTCTCGCGAGCGCCAATTACAAAGCCTTGACACTGACCAGAGCAGCTTTGCATGGATATGGGATTCCGTTTTTGCCGACTGGTTGTCAAGTTCAAAACCTCTTTTCTGGCTGCGTGGGAAACCAGCCTCCGGGAAATCGACGTTGACACAGTATCTGGTCCGCAACGACAGAACTTATTCCAAGCTTCGAGAATATAAAAATTGCGAGTGGCTGATGATCTACTTCTTCTTTGATTTCCGCGGAGGAAAGGGCATAAATAACAACTTCGAGGGCTTATTGAGATCGCTTCTTTTACAACTGCTGGACGCCATGCCTGAGCTGAAGGAATATGCACCCTCTGAGTCGAGTACATATTGGCATGAGGCCAGACTACGCGAATGCCTGCTTTCAGCGTTCGACCACAGTTCTAAGTGCCTATGTCTATTCATAGATGGACTGGATGAGTACGAGGGAGATGTGCTGCAACTCTTGCGATTTCTCAAAAAGCTGCAGAATGTCGGCGAGAACTCGCAGGCTCCTTCCAAGATCTATATATCAAGTCGTCCTGAGCCAGTTCCTTCTCAGCTTTTGGAGGGGACACCTAGCTTGTCGATGGCAGAAGAGAATCGCCGAGGTATCCGTGCTTACGTACAATCAATAATGAACGATATGCCTTCCAAGATCGCCGAAGATCCTCAATGGAGAACTCTCTGCGATGAAATAGTGAATAGGGCAGATGGTGTCTTCCTGTGGGCACGCTTCGCTCTGGATGAGCTTGTACGAGGCTTTTGTAAGGGCGAAAGTATTGATGAGCTCTCGGCTCGCCTGGAAAGTGTTCCTGACGAGCTCGAAGGCATATATAAGCGTATAATAGAGCGAATGGAACCGCAGGCGAGAAATGAAGCCTTTGTCATGATGCAAATCTCGTGCTTTGCACAGAGAAGTCTCTTTTTACAGGAATTCCTGGTGGCGGTGACTTTCACCATGGAGACAGACCTGAGCATCCGAAAGGCTATTGGTGGCTCTGAGCTTGAAATATTTTCCAGAAGAGTTCGGGCTAAGAGCGGTGGGCTATTGGAGATCATCAAGATAGCGGACGAGGATGATAGTGACGACGAGGATGGTAGGGAAGATCAGATGGAGAATGCCCAAAACGAATCGGACGAAGGTATTAACGACGATGGTATTGGAGAACAGGAAAAGCCGCTATCCTTATTCCAGGTGAAATTGACCCACAAGACTGTCAAGACGTTCCTTGATAAATGTGGGTGGCAGCTGCTGCAGCCACAAAGGCAAATACTTCCGTGCGACGGAGACCTGCTCCTCCTCAATGCATGCAGTAAATATTTGAAAGGAATTTTCGATTCTTTTCATTACTGTGACGATGAGTCTCCCGTGGCCGAACACGTAACCCACAAGAGTGCATATTCCAGGACATTGTACCCATTCCTCCAATACTCTGCATCTTTGCTATTCCACCATGCGCGTCGATTCGAAATCATCGGTAACAGTTCCTCATACGCATTCATCAAGGAAGTGCTTACACCCAAGTTTATAACTGTTCATGTCGCTGTTTGTGAAAGACTTTATCCAGGGTGCCTATGCGGCCATGGCTATTTAAAGGATAGATATCTATTTAATGTTACTTCACCTTTCGTGCATGGCTTGCCAAAAACCTGCGAAGAGGTCATTGGCACATGTACTGGCGATGGAAGTTTCTCGATAGACGAAGCTTTGAACGAAGCCATCTTATTTGCTTCTATTGCCGAATTCGTACACGACTCTTACCGTTATAATCTAAACACTCTCTCCCTATTGCTGAGCAAGATCACTCAAATCAAGCAGTCCCACCTTGAATGGGCGATGGCGATTCCAGCATCAGTCGATGTTTTAAGGTTGCTACTTGGGCACCCGTCGTTTGAGAATCTTCAGATCTTTACCGATAAGGGAGAAAAAGCTACGCTTCTCTGGCTACTTATCTACAGCGCTATATATGTCGAATCTGACAGGTTGGTAGCCACTTTGAAGCTTATCATAGAGAAGGGTGAGGATTTGAACGAGCCATGTGGCTCAGACGGCACTGCACTTGATTATGCCATGAGACGTGAAAATGGTATTATTACAGCATTCATAATCAAGGCACTTTTCTGCTGTGGCGCCTATAAAACAATGAATCCTGACTCGCTCTCGAAATCAATCAAGATATATGATGGTGCGGGGGTATGGAGAGATACCACACTGAGGGCCCATCTAGCAGGAGAAGATGGGTTCAACCCAGGTCATATCGAAAGCCAGAAAGTCATTGTCGGCGAATACCTAGCTAAGAGAGCCGTCATGCCTACGTAACCTTCCTTCAAAGTCGGGCAAAGGAAGAATTTGAAGATTGAAAGGCGAAGAATGGTGTATTGCGCTTCAAAAGATGTAGAGAAGATGTTAGCGATTGGCAGTGTTTATGTACGCGGGTAGCAGCGCTTGATGATGTGTGACACGAATCTCATATTTAATGAAGCAAAATCGCATCATACTTGTTATTTCAATTCCTCCTGATTACTTGACCCAGCAAGATTATTGAAACTCATGCATTATTCTTTTATCACTAGGATTTTGGGAGCATTCTAGCACCCCGTTTCAAAAGCTTTCACCGGGCTCGTCCCTTGATCCTGTAAGCTCTCAGCTCAGCGGTACCATGGCCTAACACGTACCCATTAAGACACACAATCTTCGTACATCTACATCGCAACCCGTCTTCAACACCACAATGCGCTGTCTTTCCCTCGGCCGAATCCTCCTGTTCACAGGTCTAGAATCACTAACCATGCCACGCCATCGTACCCTTGTCTTCCCTTTCCCAACTACTGTCACCGTCATTATCCATTTATATGCCATGGCGTAGGATTATGCGTGCCTCTTGTCTGCCTAGCGCTTTCGGAGACTGATGAGAATCTCGCAGAGCTAGAATGCTGGGGGCCGACGGGAGGGACACGAAGGGACTCGTGTGGTTGTACAATTGCATTGAACCTCCGTTGACTCTTCATGGGTCACTATAGATCCACTCTCCAACTGTATGATTGCCAAGCAGATGGCCGAAACGACTAAACCACTAACCTGAGGCTTCACTGTGATACAAGGGCTTACAAAATTACCATCCTTACAGACGTAGAACCTACAAGTGGCATTTCGAAATCATCAGTATTATTCTAGAATCATGGACAAATAAAGTGGGGTAGAATTTTGAAAAGAAGCAAAGTTATCGAAGGGCAGATAAGACTATCTACAATGCTACTGATGCTACTATATATCTGGCTCCCTGCAAATTGAACCAATTCACGTTATGTCAATGTAGTTGAGGTTGCGATGTCGCCAACAATCTTGAAGCATATCGTGCATCTTCTCCCCACTGCAGCATTATATCATCACTCCGCTATACCATTTTATGCTAGCTCTGCCTCAATGATGCTCTGTGTCATAAGCGAAGAAGTCCATATTTTCATGACGTTGAAGCCGCATGACGCGAGGAGTTCACGCCACATGGTTTCACTCCGCTCAAGCGCAGCCACCTTAACCATCATCGTCAAATCGTACGCTGTCGCCTGCGGGTGAGGTCGGCTTTCAGGCAAAACATGCTCATGCACCAGAAGTTTGCTATATCCCGGCTTCATCGCCGGCTTTAGCATCTCGAGGATCTTGCGGGCATGCTCATCAGACCAATCGTGAAGTACGCCATGTAAGTAATATGCTCGCGCACCTACAATTGTTGATGTCAGTCTTTTCTACTGGACTTAGAGGCTCCGAGACGTCCCCTACTGACCTTTCACAGGCTGCGGGGTAAAGAAATCGTGAGACATCTTTTGCACGGGATCCGGGCACTTGGATAAGGCGATCACATCGGGTCTGTCTTGAAGCACCAATCGTTCAGCAATGTCCGGGTGTTCGAGTCGGAACCGTTCCAAGTCATGGCCGACGTTGCCACCCACGTCGACGAGGATGGGAGAACCCTCGGATGCAGATTGCACGAGCGTTTCGTGTGGGTATATTGACAACCAACTGGCCTGATGTGCCATCACTCCCCCCATGACATGGTTGAAAGAGTCACCCTCTTGCGGGCGGGAGTTATAGTAGTCGAACAAGTTTCCCGTTGAACCTTTGGTATATTGGAAGACGCCGTTTTCTGGATCTGTGGGATTCAAGTAGCCGGTTTCGGCTAGATATTCAGGCATCTTGTGGAAGCAAGGGATTGTCGCATCGTACCTGAGCACCATCAGCACCTAGTAAGTATGAAGAACAGCGGGTTATCTTACATATAGTTGATCCATTCCCCAAAGACTGGCTGGAGCAGGGCGAGCGTGAAAGCAGTCTGTGTAAATCGCCCTGGAGAGACCTCTTCCAGCATGTTATTCGCAGCCAAATGACGAACGAGACGTTCTATTTACGATCTTTAGTATCATCCATGAAGCGCGACGGTCTTAAAATAAGCCAAACGAAACGAGATTAGGAAGACTTACGCAGGAGCAGCTCATCGCAAGGGACCAGCTTCGCAAGCTCCCTATGTGTCATAGCAATATCCCCTTGTTGATGCCATGTTTCGAACAACTTAAGGTCTTTGACTACTTTCAACGACGCTCCGAGGGCCGGCTGCAAGTTTTTTTCGCAAGCTCAGTAAGGGGGATGAACAGGATGGAGTGATCACAAGATTACCTGTGTCATGGCAAGCCGGCAGACGGTCTCCCAGGGTGATTCCAGCCTATTTATGAGCGCGTACGCTGCCAATAGCGCCTTATTCCTTTCACCGTCATTGTTGAAGGAGGCTTGAGTGATTCCTTCCAATGTCGGAAGCATGGTCTTGAGAGCTTTAGGCTGGACGCATTCTACTGTTGACATATTGGAACGGAAAAGGAATTATTTGTTGCATGTGCGTGGTGCAAATGGCAATAAACCATCAGAACGTGGTCTCTCTCAACATCTTGTTCTCTCATGTGATCGTTAGATTCGTCCAGAGGAAAGGACCGAGTAGCTCGCTGACCTAATGACATTACTGGACAGTCCAGACAACTCTAGCCAACTGGATAGTTGTGGAACCAAGTAAACTTTCGGTCTGTGACTTTTTGGCGCTGTTTAGTCCAAAGAGCCACCCGCATACTCCAAGTTATGCGTATCAAAGCTGATATCTGACGGTAGGGGTAGTTCAGACTAATAACCGATTCATAATGAGAACCTGCAAATGATTCTACAAGAAGGCTATCCCGCTGAGTCTTTCGAAAATCCCATCATCAGCATGACTTACGCGCAAGCTGTTCTTTCAGACCTGATTCTCAATCCAACAGCAATACTGCTCCTCATCTTGGCGTCGTTGGCAGTTCTAGTCTTCTACCGGCTCTTTCTCCATCCTCTCTCACACATTCCCGGTCCGCTTCCGGCTCGCATCACCTCCCTCTATCTTTTCACTATCTGCTTCCTAGGCATAGAATGCCGCGTAATCGAGAGTTACCACCGCAAATATAAAACTTCCGTTCTCCGCATCGCGCCAAATTCCGTCTCCATCTCCGACGGCGACGCGCTGCATTCCATTTATGTCGCTGGCGGCGGATTCGAAAAAGCGGCGCGTTATGAGAATTTTAAAGTTGGCGGAGTGCACACAATCTTCTCGGCTCGAGATGCCACTTATCGTGACGTACGAGCCAAAGCCGTGGCCCCCATCTTTGCAATGGGTCGAGTCAGAGCTGCCGGGGATCAATCGGGTATCGTTGGAGAGTGCGCAAGTAGATTCGTGGAACGCTTCAAGAGCGAAAAGGCGAATAAGATGATGCTCGAAACAGAGCCGGCTAGGGTTGACGTCCTGGCCTTGACTTACAGACTCATGATAGATGCCGTAACAGGTTACCTATTCAACAGAACGTACGGCGCCCTTGATGAGCAGCCGGTGTCATCGCCATCAGCTGGGGCGTGCTCGAGTGTGGCATCCAAGATGAATAAGATGTCAGCGTTGCCGTTTGTATATGCCATTTTGGAAGCTGGTCGCTTCTCTCTTCTCCCAAATTGGCTGTTCGGAACAGTAAACCTTATGCTTCGTTGGCTATTTCCAGATCCTGAGTTCGATAAGTCCTTTGCTCGTGTCTATGAATTCGCCACCTCCATCACCAACGACGCCAACCCCGAAAAGGATGACACCTACCAGTCGAGGCTGCTGGCAGCCGGCATTTCTGAGCCCGAGACCAATGTCCAATGCATGGCGGCTATGTTCGCCGGCACCGACTCCACAGCCGTGAAACTTGTGACTATTGTCTTTCATCTAGTCAACAAACCGGGCGTCCACGGACGCTTAAAGGAAGAGCTGAGATTATATGGGAAAGGCCCAACGACGGATTTGTTGACTTTGCCATATCTGCGTGCTGTAGTTCAAGAGGGGTTGAGGCTGGGAATGGCAAATCCAGCGCGCTTCTCTAGGGTCGTGCCACGCGGAGGCTTCCAGGTAGACGGATTTTACATTCCTGGTGAGACCGACGTTGGAATCGCGCCATATGTCTTGCATCATAATCCTGAGCTATTCCCCAAGCCATTCGAATACCACCCAGAAAGATGGCTTGATGGGGAAAATGCTAGCCAGACTGGGTTCGAAGCGCAGAAGAGAAAGATGGAAAGAGATTTGATCCCATTTAGTACGGGCTCGAGGGTATGCATCGCGAGAAATCTGGCCACACACATACTTTTTGTGGCTACAAAAGCAATCGTCGAAAGTGGTGTGCTCGAGGGAGCGCGGACATGCACAGAAACTATAGAGCTCGAAGAGTATTTCAATGCGCAGATCAAGGGTCATGCAATGGAGATCGAATGGTTCCGTAACGTCCAACTCAAGCACGATTCTTTATGCTCTACAACTGTTCCTTGAAGCGGTTTTCAGACTCCATGCGAACAAGATCAGACTTTCAGGATGTCAAATAGCAAAGCGTTACAAGCAAGAGCAAAGGCTTGGACAGCGCTAAGAAACAAAAGCGTAACTTCCGAGCATTGCGTACACATGCCAGATGTGCTTTGATTCACCGGACTCTAGGACACTGGCTATTGCTGCCGCGTTTCTTATTGCGTGGTAATCCGCCATAAATTGTAGTTGCTCGATAACCCATCGTTTCAGGGAAGCTGGAGTCGCACCTGACTGTGCCGCGACGTAAAGTGGAAAGATGAGCCGATAGCACGGAACATGATGAATTGCATTGCAACGCTCACTACACGGAGATATGGCGTCATTATCAGATGGCACGCCCAAGTCTTCAGGCTTTCTTAGTGGATGTTGAAAGAGGGACCCAATAGTATGTCGAACATACTGTGGTACCGAAGCACATATATCAGACGCCATATCTCTAATTATGCCACTAGCACGTTCCTGTAAAGCAGCATTCTCAAAATCTCTCTGAAGCTTTCTATAAGTATTCGAAGATCGGGAGCATATCAATTCATTGATCACGATTCTGGTTAGCCGAAGAGTATTCCACATCTGTACAACGTGCTCAGCTGGGTATATGTGATGAAACAGATCATAGTGATGCTTTGACTTTTCCTTTACTCGTATCGTCTTATACTGCCACGAAGGGGGGACTTCCATGGAGAGCTTTGCGAACTTGAAATCGAGGTTGACCAGAGATGAGATAGCGTTGGCATCAGAAAGAGCACCTTCCTCAATCTTCTGCCGTAGACAAGCAAATTCAACCATGAGTTCCGATTCTTGCCATTTCGGATTAATAGGTCCTGGTAAACGAGTTGTGATTTCAGCGCGAAGGATGACGGAGCCAGCGCAGAAAGGTCTGCCACTTGCTACGCAGCTGATGAGCAGGTTTGTGCTTAAGCGCATCAACATGGACAGAACGTTAGGATCTTCAAACTGCTCGTCCTCACCATATTTGACCAAAGCCAAGGCGCCGCTTAAATGCGCCGCCCAGGCCCCATGAAGTGCTGGTTCTTTGTTGGTGATCTTCTCATACAAGTCAAGCAGCATTATCCCAAGGATAGTGGAGCCCTGTCCTGCCTGGTTTGAGGTCCGTAGAGCGGCACCAGTCGAACTCAGAGCCAACACATATTGCTGCCTAGCTTCTTCCTCGGCGCGAGGCGAATATCGCTGATTCGCTAAGTAGGCCAGGGCAACGGCATTTAGACTCCTGTCAACGTACTCCACCTTCGAAGTAGGCGAGTAGATTGCTTGTAGAAAGTTGAAGGGCTTGTTGGCGCCAACAACGTAATTATAGTAAAAGAGGTCCTTTGCTTGGCTGCAAATAGGCATGGAGACGGAACGGGGTACTGGTTTGACACAATGCTGGGCATTGACTCTCTTCCTGGTAACACTAGTCTCATCTCTAAATCTAAGAGCTTCAGTGTCGCGATAACCCGAACAAGTGAGCTTTGCTCGAGCACACTGGGTGCATCCTTGCTTGTCTAGGTCGCAACGCAGCTTTCGCTTCCGGCACGGTAGACACGCTTTAGATAGCTTCCCCCGGTAAGCCATATACAAAGACGACCTTTTGCAAGAGCAATGACTTGACCGAGTCTAAGTCCGTGATGAGCGTTGGTGGAGCCACCCAATTGATGAGACCAGGGGAATGGTAGACTGGCAAGATCGGGGGAGAAAGAGACGGTTTCGCTCCTTGACGCATACTTGGTCTCAGACAAAAAAGTTCTGCGGCATCCCAAAGAAGTCTCGGATCTGGTATCGTAAGAACAGACAAGGAAGCCTGCTAGTATGCTAGTTTCTCACTGGGTACTTTTCGCTTGGATGTTTTAGGACAGTGATTATGAAAGGCAACAAGTAACCCAGGAGCAAGGGACAAAGGGACAAGGGATGACGTCCGCTGACGTTCCCCAAGTAAAACGAATGAAGGATTCGTCAGAATTACTCGGGGTTCAGGCCGGCTTGCGCTCACGCTATGCCTTAAAAGGCATGCTCAGAGGCGGGGGACACCCTGAGACTTTATTCGTTTGTGAACCTGCCACGCTATCCCCAGGAAGTATGCTTAGAGGTAGTAAATCCTATGAGACTTCATGCAGAGCTGAAACCCCCACGCTAAGTCCAAGACGGTATGCTTCGAGGCAGCCGATGCAGCTACATCACAGACGGCAAAAGAGCACAGGCGAGATCCACATATCTCATCTCTAGGACCTGTAGTAATGTCCCCATTACAGGCGGAATCCCGCGGCCCCGCTCTATGCGGTGACAAAATGATATTCTTGGAGGCGGGCGATCCTTACCTGTTTGGGGGTGTGCGACATTTTCGTTGTAGAACTTGAATGAATGATAGGCGGTCAATCTTTCCCAATCCGGTATACATAGAGTTGCTTCCCGTACTATAGCATTGAAGGCATGCTTGGAGGGTTTGACGCCTTATAATCGCAAGGTGCATAGTAATGGCGCTATTCTAGGTTTTCTGAAAGGGGCCGGAGACACACTAACCAAATTC
Source organism: Cladonia metacorallifera KoLRI002260 (assembly GCA_000482085.2). NCBI lineage: Eukaryota > Fungi > Ascomycota > Lecanoromycetes > Lecanorales > Cladoniaceae > Cladonia > Cladonia metacorallifera. The sequence continues at coordinate 1,132,553 of KI911125.1, forward strand.
GGTTAGCAGCCCTAGCCCTAGGCGTATCCTCGGAGGAAAGCCTGCTCAGCAGAGTTCAACGTGACGGTCTCAACAGCTTGCACGTTGCTACTGGATCCTCCATCTGTCCACTATAGGATAGATTAAGAGTGCCCACAGGCTGATGTTCTTCTGATCTATATGATACAATGACGTATTCGGGCGAGTATAAAGCTACCTCATTGCAGTCACTTGACTGGAAAGTCCTCCTGCTTATCCGTTAATACTTCCAACGCCAAATACTATTTCCATTCTCAAGCTTCTCTGAGCTCTCGTACCGGTTACATTCAGCCGTTTTATTAACCCTAAGCATATCATAATGTCATTCTCCTATAAATGTGTCCTCATGGTTGGGGCTACATCTGGCATCGGCCTGGGTATGGCCGAGAAACTCATCCGCGAGGGTTCCAAAGTCATCGCTGTCGGCCGTAGACAAGAAAGGGTCGACGACTTTGTCCGGAAACACGGCAACAAAGCTGATGGCTTCGCATACGACATCAAGGACAACCAGAATCTGAACAACTTCGTGCACACCGTTACCACCAAGCATCCTGACATTGACTGCGTCTATCTTAACGCAGGAATTCAGGGTGTATACGATTTCTCCAAGCCCAGACAGGTCGATTTGGCAGCTTTCCATGAGGAGATGAGCGTCAATTTCACCAGCTTCGTCAACCTGACCACCAGTTTCCTACCTTTCCTTCAGTCAAAGCCGACACCAACGAGTATCGTCTTGTGAGTAACCATATTCAATAGTCCTGTCCATGGAAGTCCTATTAAGAATTACAGCACTGGGTCCAACCTTGCCATCGTTCCAGCTTGGAATATGCCGGCATATTCTGCTTCGAAAGCTGCTCTCAACTGCTTCACCTTGTGCCTACGCGAGCAGCTCGCCAACGCAGGATTGAAAATCAAGATCTTTGAAGTCTCACCACCGCCTGTGCAGACAGAGTTACACGACTACATGGGCATTGAAAAGGGACGAACGCTGGGTATGCCGCTCGCCGAGTTCTGTGACAAAGCGTATGAGGGTCTAGCTAGCGGGAAAGACCAGGTCATCATCGGTAGCATCGGACCTCAGGAAAAGTTCATGGATATCGTGGATAAGCGTAGAAGTACATTTGAGTTTCTGGCAAAAATGATGAGGTCTCATTAGCGAGAGCGTAGCGGAAGTGTTGGGCCTTTTCTATGGCGCCTTTCTTGGGGACTCATTTTAGGCTATTTCGCTCATCACAGCGATTCACTGGAAGGTCACTCTAGGGTATGCTCAAGGGTCTAGGTACCCTGTAAAGCATCCTTTAGGTCAATAGTACGGAGCGTGACGATATTGGTCTTGATTTGTTCGTAAAAATCATACATCCCAATGACAGCTGACCTACCACCACTACCACCCAGGGGAACAGGATTTGTAGCTGCGCAAATTATATTGCTAGATCTTACTATATTATATGCTTGCGCATGCCTAGGTAGGTACGCCTGAGTATGCCTAGCTGCGTATGTTTAGCATTGCCCAAACTTAAGGTCTAGGAGCTACGGGGGCTACGGGGGCTACGGGGGCTACGGGGGCTACGAGGGTACCTAATCTAGAGGACTTGCGCCGGCGTGCCTCGGTACTCCCACGCTCACTCCCCAAGGCCGGCGCCCTAGCTTGCTAAGGTACTTGTAGGCTAGGCATGCGTACCCCCGGCAGGCGCGAGCATAGGTTGTCATGCAATATATCTCATAATCTATAATTTGCGCAGCTAGAATATCTATTCCTATGCGTGGGGATGGTGGTAGGTAAGGATTTTATGGTTTCTGGGGTTTCAGGTAAGTTTATCTTAGGTAGTTCTAGTTCTAGTTCTAATGGCGCGCCGTACTCTGTAGACTTGCGTACGGAGAGTGACAAGATAAGTCTTGATCCCGTGGCATACTATGCAGAGCGCCGTCCGTAATGCCATGTTACAGAGCTTGCCCTTACAGCATCGGTTCTTAGGTAACGTAGGGATGCCTCTAAGGGCTACGCCCTCAGTTAGCGGCTGACCTTAGGGGCTACCTAGGGGCTGGCTTACCTTATGGGGCTAAGAACATAGCGCTGAGTGGCATCCTATACTAGTGCAGGTCAAGACTTATCTTGTCATTTTCCGTACAGGGCATTAGAACTACACCTAAGCAGCATAGGAAATGAAAATTCGCTACGCCGCCAGCACACGACCCTCACTCTCTTCCTGAAAAGAAGGCAAAAGACCCTCACGCCAAATCCTGCTCTTAGCTTCTACCATATTGACGACCCACAAGAGAGTCTCGGAGTGCTGCCCGCAATCACAGCATTGCCATGCTTTCGACTATCTCAAGGATAATGCGATTGGCTCCCCGGGCAAATTACCTTACGTACTTTCAGACTCTGCAGAGGCATCATGGCCAGCTGTGTGTGCTTTGAATCGCATGAGCAGAGTCGCCTCGACCAAATGGCTTGTTCCCTGAGACTCCATATGGGCGCCATGGGCCGAGAGCACCGCAAGTGGACAACAGAGGAAGACTCACTACTTCAAGAAACTGTTACCAAAGGTCATGGAGCCCCCGAACGCTGTGCTTCCAATTCTCCCTTTGCGTTGCTTTTCATGTATGTTGAGATCTATAGCTGACATAGACAGGCAGCCACCCAAAAATCACGGCCATTGCTGGGGCAAGATCTAGCCAAGAGCATTCCTAGCCATACAAATGAAGAACACCGGAGACATCGTTGCAATACACTCGGTGGTGATTCAACGAAAAGGCCTTGACTATACGAGAGCATGGGCAAAACTGGACGCGGGCGACTGCGTTAGTTGGAACAAGGAACTCAGACTAGTGCTCGAGTCATTAAAGTGGCTCACTAGATCCAGCTATCGATTACAGCGATTGGGCAAGAGCAGAGGTACTATCATGTTGGCATGATCTAGGACTTCAATAATTCTCATGCTTACAACTTATCAGGAAGAAAGATTAGTTCATGGAGTCCAGCAGCGTGACTCGAAATGAAAGACAGTGATATCCTCGTACCTACCGAATAGGACGCCGCTTGCTTCGGAGAATTGATATTCAGCTTTACGAGCTAAAGCACAGCAAGCCCCTAGAAAGCCTAGACAAACATCAAAGGCAGAGGCGAGGGGCTGGCAGCCCACTGATCGGAGCGATGAGGACGAACGTGACACATATAACGAGGACGAAGACGAGGAAGAGGACGAAGATGACGATGAAAAAGGGCACGCTAGTAATGAGTCTTATAAGGCATCAACGCTGAGGTCAGATTTGCAGCAAAGAAAAGCTTTGAAAATTGAGTTAGCGACCCAATTCCCGTTTACCTTTCCCAGTCCAAGCTATGCACTTCAATACCTTCATCGGCGGCCGTTGGAGCCTGAGGGAACTAAGTTCAAACCCCCTTCTTGCGGCTTCAACTCACTCCCTTCTAGTTCTTTGCTGTGCAGCTATCCCCAAAGTGCTATCCATAAGTTTACACTTCCCAAATTTGATTGTGAATCATTTCGGCCCTGATCTGGATTCTACAACATCACCCGACCTCGTCTCACATCATTATACCGACAAATCCAGTGGCCACAACGCTCGTTCACCGCCATAGAACCCGAATTCTCATGAGATGCTGGGCGTCCTGTAAGGTGGAGTGCATTGTTCCCTCTTCGAAGATAGAGCTCGACCAGGCTCTTAGCCCAGTCCGATCTCCGATTATGCCGCTCAGGAGGATCTAAGTCCCAAACGTCAGCATCTGCAGGATGGAGCACCGATCCCTCTGATGCTTTGCCTGCGCCCCTTGAGGTCCCCAGATCAACGGCATTCTATATGAAAAGTGCCATGGCCTCACCTGACGGACGCGCGGACCTGGTAACGCATCCTGTGGCCATTGATATGCAGTGCACAAATGAGATGCTTGGCGACCTACTGCGTACCTCGGCGTGTGTCACAAATCCGAATTGGACGGCTGATGATGGTCATTAACAGCTGTAGAAAGTCAGGATGCGTCTCTCTGACTCAGTGATTGCTTTATATATACAATCCTATTCGCTACCAGCGTCATACTCTATTATCCTGCTCTTTCTACGCTCAAACATCGTACTTGAAAAGAAATGAATACCATTACTTCATTACCTTAGAGGACGGCAAAATCTGCCTAAAGACGAAATACTTAAACCTGCGAGGCCAAATCTAGGCACCAGGTACCAGGTGCAACTTCACTACAAGAGTTTCCCGCTTGATCAAAATACGGGTCCATATTTGTCCAAGGATTGCGAGCAGTTAGCACAGGGTTCCACGCTAGCCATCTCACTTAATCCCCGACTGGTCTGAATCCGAGTTTCTTCGAGCGATCCGTCTTTAGACTGGGAATATATTCCTAGTCTTGATCAACCCACGTTCCAACCATCGGGAGCGAATTGGGTTACAGAGATGGGCGGGTCCCAGTAAAACGCCGCAATAGATCCAAGTGATGAGTCGACCAAAAGTCTTGGCGCACTACCATCATAGATATGAGGGCGAACTGTGTATTTAAACGTCGCCGCACAAGCTTGGCTTTACCAGCTTTGATTCCCGTCTTCTTCCTACTTTAATTTCCACATTCAACATTTGTTAGTTGATCATGGGTCTAAAGGCGTATGGCAATTGCCTTGCTTTGCTAATTTGGCAGCTATCTACGTGCGACTTCATCAGATGTACTCAATGCTATCCTACAATGGCAACTGGAGATACTAGCTTCGACTATGTGATTGTTGGAGGTGGTAATGCTGGACTCACAATCGCCTCTCGTCTATCCGAGCAGGAATCAGTTCGAGTTGCCGTCATTGAAGCAGGCAATTCTTACGAGTATACGTCTGGCAACTTCAGTTCAATCCCTGGCGATGATGTGTTCTACAACGGCAAAGATCCCGATGACACCAATCCTCTTCTAGATTGGGGCTTTACAACCACACCTCAAGCGGTGAGTCTCTCCGAGGTAATTTTACTAAGCATATTTCTAATACCTTATTACAGGGCCTAGGTAATGCTATTGTACATTATGCTCGTGGTAAGACGGTACATCTTGTGTTTCCTTCACATTAAGATTATGAAATGACCCTTTCTAGCTCGGTGGCTGTACCGCTTTGAATTACATGGGCTATCAACGCACCACCAAAGGTGCACTTCAAAGGTGGGCCGATGAAGTCGATGACCAATCATGGGTCTATGACAACGTGTCTCAATACTACAACAAGAGCTTGAGTTTCGTACCGCCAGATATGAGCAAGAGGATCGCGAATGCGACTCCGGACTATGATACCTCTACCCTTGGAAGCAATGGCCCACTTAAGCTTGCCTATCCAAATTATGCTCAAGCTATCAGTACTTGGTTCTCAAAGTCATTGGAGGCAGTTGGCATAGTACCGGTTAATGGGTTCACGAGTGGGGCCCTCAACGGCTCCGCCTTTCTTGTGAATGCAATTAATCACACCGATGGCAACAGGGACTCTTCCGAAACAGCCTTTTTGCGTCCATTCCTGGGTCGGCCAAATTTGTCGGTCTTCAATGGCACGCTGGCAGAGAAAATTGTGTTCGATGGCATCACGGCAAGGGGTGTTGAAGTGTCTTACGGTAATGCGACAGAATCATATTTGATTACCGCGGCGAAAGAGGTCATAGTGTCTGCAGGTGCATTCCAGTCTCCACAGCTATTGCAGGTTTCTGGAGTGGGACCTGCTGCCTTACTGAAGCAATTTGGTATTGGGATCATTGCGGATCGCCCAGGGGTCGGCCATAGTATGCAAGACCATACGTTCTATGGCATCACCTATCGTGTCAACGTTCAGACAGGTACAGCCATTAATTACGGAGACAATCTGCAAAAGGCGATTGTTCAATTCGATACTGAACAAGCTGGCATGCTCTCAAGTCCAGGGGGTGATTTTGGGGCTTATGAGAAAATACCAGAGTACTTGCGTTCCAATTTTTCCAGAGCTGCTCAGCAAGGTGAGTCTAAGCATCTAGAAGCACATGCCCCTGGCATTGAGCTTACCAAAATCTCCATTTAGACCTTGCTACTCTCCCTTCTGACTGGCCCGAATTAGAATATTTTACGCTACCCTCCTTCGTAGGAGATTTTTCGAACCCAACCGAGGGAGGTCCGACTGATGGTTATCAATATGCAACACTGATGGCGGTTAATATTGCACCAATGTCACGCGGAAACATCTCTATCTCTTCCGCAAGCATGAAAGATCAGCCCTTGATAAATCCCAATTGGTTCACTAGTCAGACCGATATTGAAGTTGTCATAGCCGGTTTCAAGCGTCTAAGGAAAATTTTCGAGACACAGGCCATGAATCCCATCACAATCGGCCCAGAATACTACCCGGGCGCAAATGTTACGACCGATGCTCAGATCCTGCAATATATAAAGAAAGCTTTCAATACCATGTACCACGCTGCTGCCTCTAACAAGATGGGGAGTATTGATGATGAATATGCGGTCGTCGATTCTAAGGGCCGCGTCTACGGAACGAAGAGCCTTCGGGTGGCTGATGTATCGGTGTTCCCATTCGTTCCACCAGGTCTTCCTATGGGCACAGTATATATGGTTGCCGAGAAGATTGCTGACGACATTAAGTCTGGGATTTGAATAAAACATGCTATGTGGATAGCCAAATAGTTGAGTGGAAGAAATGTAATAGAACCTTTGTTTCTGTATGCCTGCGACTTATTGGATGCTGCACTATGACACTGGAGACCAAATCGAGTTTCCACGTCACATTGACGACTTACAGCATCCTCAAATGAACTGAGACATGAACCTGGACTCGAGTAATAGCCGACATGATCGTGCTCATGCGATTAATAATGCTACTCTTCTCATTGATCCAACTTTCACACCGACAACTTGTTTCAACAGCCTCTGGACTACGAAGTCTGGACCAGCTAACCCGCGATGGCTTAGAAGGGTTCACCACCCAACCGTACGAACATACCAACCATACAGCCCTTAGGGCTGATGCAGGCCCCACCAAAGGTACCCTAGAGTTGGTCGTCTAGGCGGCTCCCCGGAGAGCCGCTTCCCCGGGGACCAGCTCTAGGGGACTTTTGGTACCTCTAGGCGTCAGCCTTACGGCACGGTTGGGAGGTGAACCCTTCTAACAGCCGCCTTGGCGACTTTGTGCGTCCGAGCGAATAAACCTAGTAACTGTATCACTTGGTGCCACATTCGAAGTCACTGAATTTTGCCACTTGACTACGATACGCATTCGTGAGCTCTATGATCATAGGACGAACTAGCAGTCGGTGGAGAGTCAACTCCAGAAGCCAACCGCTTGAATAGCGCCTTTTGTACTTGGTGCTTTTCGGGACCCCGCAACCTACACTGAGTATACTGGCACTACTATGTAGCCGAATCTGTGCAAATCATCTTAATGGCAGGTAAAAAGTAGTTTGTTCGCTGTCTTGTAAGATCATATTGGGCAGTGTGTATACTTGGTGAAAGGTCGTACTCTGCCTCACTCGAAGCCAGGGGGAAGTGACCAGCATGGGACCGCCCGGAGCTTGGAGGCGACAGGAATCCATCGCCACTTCTTCTCCCTGGGCCTGTTGCTTCTCCTTCTACATCTACTCGTACGTAGAACCATCAGTTCTACCGCACATTCCGAGCAGCTAGCTTCACCCACCCACACACCCTAGGCTGTGAGCAGACTACCATACTACAGTCCGCGCTCCTCCTTTTTAATGATAGTCAAAAGTCAATATTAAGGTGCCTGTGAAGGATCGCCATAGCATCTACCCCGTGTTTCTATCGTTTTAGACTGAATGAATCTCGGGCAACATGCCTCCTGTTTTGCAGCCACCTGATAACTTCGGGGCGGTAACAGTGAGGTAGAGCTCCAAGGCTGACGATCCGGCTGACCATCCAATAGGAAAAATTGGAATCCAGCTAGCGAGGCACTGAAGGGGGTGTGGGCGTGTAAAGAGATGCATTTCTAACTCCTACGCTGGTGTCGGTCAAATACCTAGAACTTATTGGAAAGGCCTCGGAGTAATCGAAAAAGTCGGTAACAATTCGATAGCAATATGTTGATCTACTGGGCGACATCGCCGTCAGAAAATGGTCGCACTTACCCTTCTAGGTGTGCCAATGGTTCTGCCGCATTTATGCCCTCTCCAATAACCTCCACCCTTTACTACTAATCCTTGCTGCCGTTAGAAAGATCGCTCCTAACGCAATCGTGATGCCACAAAACACCTTCAGATACACAAATTCCATCCTTCCCAGACCCTGCCCTCTCTGCAGCAACGCTCCTGCAATCGGCTGCCCCGTAAGTGCCGCCCAAGCTGTGACGAAAAAGGTTGCTCCAAGCCGCACGCCGATCTGGCGGACATCGGCCGTAATCTGGGCGACAAGGGCAGGGAGAATGGCGGCGAAGCAACCAAGCGGGAGACCAAAAAGGGCGGAAAATGTGATTGTGAGGGCTGGGGAGGTAGATAGGGGTGAAGGGATCCACATTGCGAGGACGAGAAGAGCGCCAAGAGATAGGAATATAATGGCGGTGTTGAAGCGCCCTAGGTGATCGCCTGCCCAGGGAGGGAAGACGCGGCCAATGAGGCTTTTGTGGGGAATGGAAGGTCAGTCGGTGCGGAAATTGTATGAGAGAAGAGAGTAGGGAACATGAGACAGGCATTACCTAGCTCCGTTGAGGATTGGGATCATGTAAATGGCAAGTCCTGGCGAGATGCCCGCAGATTGTGCAGAAAGTGCGATATAGTTGAATGGGATAAGGATTCCCCACATGGCGCAGAAGCAACCGAGAGCGTTTAAGGCATATGGTGTCTCTTTGAATGGTTCAATGAACTCGCTCAGACGTAATGGTTTTGGTCGATGTTCAAGGTGTGAGCGAATCGTCAGGACGCCGATGACCTGGAGGCCCAGAAGCATGAAGGCGAGGGCGCGCACAGTCCAGCCAAATCCGATGTGGTGGACGAGGCGCTCGAACATGATACTAACAATCAGAAGTTAGGACTCGGAAAAGGAAAGGTGACAGTCGAAATATCATTATGGAGGTAGCTATGCGATATTGATTCATTTATAGCCCGCTTGAGAAGTCTGCTTAGAGTCTGCACAGCATACAGATGCAGCAGGTCAGGAGATTTGGTAACCTCGACTAAACTTACGGCATTATAACGCCACCGATCGAGGCACCCGAACTCGCCAAACCGAGTGCAAGCCCTCTCCTTTCCCGAAACCAGGTTGTTACAGCATTCGTTGCGCCATGAAATATCATGGCGACTCCGATGCCGCTGCAGAGTGACTGTGAGAGGAAAATCTGATAATATTGAGTGGAAAGGGAGAGCATCAAGATACCAAAAATATGTAAGAAACTGCCTATTCTGATCAAAGAGTTGGGGCCATAATTGTCAAAGACCTTGCCGTTGACAGGTGCCATAACCGTTAGGATAAAAGCCTGTACTGAAAGAATCCAGGAGATAGTACTGGGGGGATACGATCGCAGCAGATTCTGTTCATAATACGTCTGAAAAATTCCAATGCTGCTGAGCCAGCCATATGAAGAAAAATAGCAGCACCATCCGCCAAAGACAACTAACCAAGATTCGCACCCGCCGTCCGGGGGTGAATCTGCTGATGGTGCGAGCGGTTCTTCGAGCTTCTGCGAGTTCTCATGGTTGACCATAGTGGCATATAGGGGTGATAGGGATGCAGTCTCTGGTGTGTGCCCTAATTTGAGCTCTGGCTCTGCATACATTTTGCGCGGTGAATACTCTGCCTAGGTAAAGAAGACAGATATTCTTGACAGGGGACCCTGTCACTGAGGAGTAGGATTGTGCATGGGCAAGTAATATTGGTTTAGTGATGCAGTCCTGAAGGACTTTTGAATTCGAGTGAAATCGCACAATGACGTTTTTTGACGTGAAGCGAATTCTATTTTGAACCAGCTCGTTGGTAGCAGTCAAATGTGATATGATGTAACACTGTGGTATAAACGAGTAGAATAATTCGAGGAAGAAAATTGTGGCACTGAGTGGATCAGCGAGACAATTGCTCGTTCCCACTTGTAGCTGGGCAGCTGTCTGCTTGCCTTTCCGAGAATCACGCGTCTTCACCAAGTATCTAACAAAGTGTACAACGCTTAGAAGCCGCACATAGTCTCCTGCTTCACCATGCGGTTAGCGGAACAGTCAATGCCTCCAGGCATGACAACAGTCAGGTAACTCCCCCTTGCCAGAAACACTCCGATCTGACCAATGTGAACCCAGGTTTCAAGTCTTTAAGATCCGAGTAGCACCGAGTAGGCTTCTCCTACTCTTAGTAGGGTTCATATCAATATTGTAGCAAATCAAGATACGATAACCTTATTACTCTTTAATTTATTGATTGGACCTATTGGCTAGTGATAGATCTGGGTCTCGGACAATTTCGTGAAACGACCAAGTCATTCTAGTGCTTCTTGTGTACGCAGAAAAGCAAGAAGAAAATATGCTTGTGTTGGCTTTTCAGAGAGGAAGATGAGTTCTGCCTACCTTGCCATCCCCAAGTCTCCTCCAGAGCTCAACATACCCAATTCCACATCAGTAGTAGAGGTTAGGGTTATTGACACGTATGTCGTACCTCGAGATGCTCAGAAACCTTTCATCACACGAGTTTTACGACTGGCTAACTTGAACCGTTGCCGTGCTTTAGTCATACACTCCTCTACCTTGACCCAAAGCTCTTCTGGCAGCCTGATCTCGAAGAATTTAACGGTTTGCACGCGCCAGTATACTGCTTCCTCGTTTCACATGGTAATCGCCACGTCGTGTTCGATCTCGGAGTTCGTCGGGACTGGGAGAATTATGCACCTAAGGTTGTGTCTCTCATCAAAGCGACAACGAAGGTCACGCCTGGCTTAGACGTTGCATCAATCCTCGACTCGGATGCCAGCGGCCTGGGTATCCGAAGCAGCAACATTGAATCCGTGATTTGGTCCCACAACCATTTCGACCACATCGGTAACCCGTCTACCTTCCCACCAAGTACTGAGCTCGTTGTCGGCCCCGGAGTGAAATCATCTTCCTGGCCTGGATACCCATGTAGATCTGACGCCAGCGTACTTGACAGCGATGCCCAAGGGCGAGTTGTTCGGGAAGTCAGCTTCGACACTGGTCTAAAGATAGGCCGCCTTGATGGCGTCGACTTCTTCGGTGACGGGTCTTTCTACCTCCTCGATGCACCAGGCCATGCTATAGGCCATTTGTGTGCACTCGCTCGGACCACCGCTTCGCCTGCATCTTTTGTTTTTATGGGTGCCGACGCCTGCCATCATCCAGGTTTGCTTCGTCCCAGCGCATACTTGCCACTGCCACGCTCTATCATGCCATCGCCGTTCACTCATATAGAAGAAGCCGCTGTTTCGTGTCCTGGCAGTCTGATCCAATCGCTTATCCTAGGACAGAATCCTTGCGTGCCCTTTTTCTCTGTCTCTTGTGGACCTCTATTTCCGGATTATTCTGGGGCAATGCACACAGTGCAGAAAATACAGGAGCTAGATGCGGCGGATAACGTGTTTATTGTGCTTGCGCATGATTTATCATTGCGAGACCGGATTCCACTGTTCCCGAAAATGATCAATGAATGGAGAGCGAGCAATCTGCGGTCCATGACTAGGTGGCGATTTTGTAGTGATTTTGAAAATGCTGTGCAGAGGAGGCTCTTAGAGAAATAATAAAGAATAAACATTTCATAGTGTACGGTATATCTGTCCGAATGGTGTGAAGGAACGAAGACAAGCGTGCTCTCCTGTTACAGAAGGGCAAGCTTTTGCAATATCAATTACCCAAAATTGAGCACCTTTAGACAATAATGGTTCCTGTAGGGACGTTGTATCTGGTGCAGCTACAACAAAGTCAATACATTATGAAGTCGTAAAGAGTGATAAACCTGTAGACAATGTACATGCGTTCTCTTGACTTCAGTTTAAGCCCTCTCTCCTACTCTTGCCGTTCCCTTCTCACTTTTGTATTTCTCACTCCCGATTCTAAGCGCACCATAGTACCAAAGGGGGAGAAAGTCCCTTCCCATCCTACTTATCTCTGTAAACATTATTACAAACCTCTCCAAAGACCTCCAAGCAATGAGCGAACTGATCTTGCAACAACTTGACCCGCGCAGCCAAGTCCCGACCCAGTGGCAAGAACTTCTCGCCTTCGCGACCCGCTCCAGCTCCCACCCCCATCACAACCTCATACACCGCCTTCATAGCCTTGTCCTTATCGCCATCGGGCTCGAACTTCCCACTGGACATGATTTTCATAGTCTTGTGAACTAGAGAACCCTTGTAATCCTCCGGCATCGGATTCTTGCCAAGTGTCGCGTTCCCTTTCGCCATATTCGTATTGAAGGTGCCGAGCCAGACGGTCAACACGCGGACATTGAAGGGTGCTACTTCTTTGGCCAAGACTCTGGACACACCTTCATCTTCGTTCAGCTATCGTAATCCCAATATGCTTGAAAGGGGGTAAACAAAATATGAACGACACCTTCACTTACCATCAAGCGCCGCCTTAGCAGGCGCATAAGCACCCATACTTTCCCTACCCTCAAGCCCCGCCCCACTACTCATATTTACTACCACCCCAAATCGCCTCTCCCTCATCCCCGGCACCACTGCCCTGATTAACCTACATGGCCCAAAGTACAAAGTCTCCATCAGACTCCTCACCTCCTCCTCGGTTAACTGCTCAACGGCTGCGAATACCGAGTATCCAGCATTATTAACCAGGACATCAACGTGCTTGCCGGATGACTCGATGTGGGAGATCGCGTCGGTGCAGTCCTGAGGGGAGTCGACGTCGAGGGTAAGCCAGTCGCCGCCTTTGGTTTTGATTTCCACGACGAGGTCGGGTGTCTTGGACGGGTTTCGAGAGGTGGCGATAACGTGGTGCCCGTGGGACTGGGCGAAGCGGGTGAGGGTGAGGCCGAAGCCGGAGGAGCAGCCTGTTATGAGCCATGTCAGGGGGCGGTTGGGCATGATAAACGTCGGAGTAGTCGACATCTTTGGTGTTTTGTCTTTTTCAATTTTCTTCTCTCTCTCTGTTTCGCTCTAGTGGGTGTCCCTTTATAATTCGATGAGAGGTCTCACTTTGGAGATCGGAAGCAATATATCGGGTTTAAGCTGGAGTTAGCAATTAAACTCCGGATTGGCAAAGGGTCTCATGGAGTCGGGAAGGTGCACCCAGGAAAGAATGGGTCTCATGTGTATCCACGTTGGCGAGATGAAGACGCTAATTCCAAAATGACTCAGTTCCGTGGGATGGAGTTCTTGTGGAAGAAGTAGCTTTATGCCTTAAAATGACATTTACACTGATTATTGGCGACTCTATTCTATTGCAGATCTGTCTCAGATTGGTCTCACGACTGTTGGGAGGTGGTGTTGTCGTTCAATATTTCAGGCGCGTGAAGGCGAAATATGTTGGACTTGAGGATCGGGCAAAACCTTGATTTGCAACAAGATGCGATGCGTGCTCGAGAGTCATGTCGATTGGAGACTCCCATGGTCTAATCCGAAGCTTACAGCTATTGTAAGCTTTGTCTTACTATTCCGACAGCATCTTATATTTTTTGATCGGCCATGGAAGATAGTGTAAGCGACATTATTGACGTATCAGAAAGAACTTCGCGACGTCGCAGAAAGGCTATGGTACTGGGTTCGCTTGGTGTAATTATATGCCTTTTTTCGTCAAAACAGTCGTGGAGCAACCCGTCCAAGCACTTTGCACATGCTTCTGACTGCTTCAGTTAGCTTTAATGGAGAGATCTTACCATTGCCTAGCTTGTTCTCGCTTCCGCACAAATCTTCGTAGGAAGGGCGCACCTCAACAACGGCAACAGAAACAGCTCGATTGTCGGTGAGTCGATTAGCCAAGGTCAATCCCCCATGACATTCACCAATAATCACATGATTATGAACGGGGCTAGGGTCTTGGTAAAGGAGAGTTATACGGAGAATGAAAATATTAGTCTTGATTTGCGCTAACAATATTAGCGTGCCAAGAGCTTGGCCCTATCCGCTTAGCCCTAGGAGGATGCCTAGACAACGCCCGCTTCCGGGCCCGCTCATAGGGGGCCTTTTTACCCCTTAGACACCCTAAGTGGGCGGCTTCTACCTAAAACACCCGCTAACAGGCCATCGTTCAAGCGCTATAGCCCCCCGAAGATACAGGCATGCTCTAGGGGCCAGCTCTGAGACTAGGGTTAGGGCTTATACGAAAATGGTTAGCGCAAATCAAGACTTATATTTTCATTCTCCGTAGAGGTAAGTCATTGGAATATAATGGGCGCGGAATGTTGCGCTTTCAGGTGCCGCAATGCAATGCAATGCAATGCAGGACACATAAGCATGTAACAGAAGAGATCCGGGCCTAATGGACTATGTTAAGGGAAGAGACTCCCATAGAAGACGAAATAGGGACAAGGCATGGAGCCATGGCTGATTCAGATCGAGAAGGCAACAGTCTAATCCCACGCGTGAATCGCCTATCACAGCGTCTCGTTTAAAGTGGCAGTACAGAGGATTTGCGCTAATAGTTCTAGCGTGCCAAGGATTAAGCCCTATGAGGTGACCCTAGATGGGTGCCTAGACGACACCCGCTTTGGGGCTCTTGACAAGGGGCTCTAAGGGATATTAACTCCCATGCCCCGGCTAAATACGAAATTGCATGCCCAAAGCGCCGCTAGAACGGCCCGTGAAGCGCAAACAATAAATACATCTTAGCACCGCCAAATTACCAGTCAACGTATATACTTTTAGGACAACGAATATACGGTAATTAGGTAAAGAATCTCTTATATCAATAAGCGATTGCTTATATAATAGAAAGCTTTCCTATTTAAACGTGATCTAATAGACCACTAAGCATGCCCCGAAGGGTGCGCCCAGAACATGCCCTGGAACAGCCCCTAGGACAGCCCCCAGAATAGCCCCCGAAGCATGCGCCCGACGCATCTCCGTAGAGCATGCCCCCCATACATGCCCCCCCATACATAGCCCCCCATATTTGCTCCCCATATATGCTCCCTGTATATGCCCTATATATGCCCCCTACATATGCCCCTAGGCATACCTACTCTCTAACTCTAAGCTATTAGAAAAGCTTACATAAACATAGAAATATAATCACAGTAGCATTGCATGTATTTATCGTTTGCGCTTCGCGGGCCGTTCTAGCGGCGCCTTAGGCACCCGAGGCACCATGTCTGGAGCTAGGGTTAGGGCTTCGATGAAAACAATTAGCGCAAATCAGGACTTTTCGTGTCACCCTCCGTACTCGATAACCTGACTTTGCAACTGGATATGGTTAGCTGATCTCCAGCCCAGTGTCAAAGAATAGCAAGCTTCATCGCTTAGACAATTAACTCCATGTCCTCCATATCCACCATCGCTATGCACCGTGGGATTCTGAAGGATCAGCAAGCAGTGGTCGACCAATAAGATCGTACGTGGTTCAGTCAGAGCCCAGTTAATGTTCGAGTGCCAAATCCACTGGCAAAAGGGTAGCTTGAACAAGCGCCCGTACTGCAGTCTGGGGCTCAATATGCAATTTCACTCAGTGCCACAGGTACTCGTGACTAGCACCATATGATGAGAGGGATTGGTACCACTACGGATCGTTCTTCGTGGCGAATTAAACCTCGAAATATGCCATGACATTGCGTGATTGCTAAATCGTACAGGCCCACTAAGATGCAGAGCTGCAGAAGTGGGATTCATAGCTGCTGGGCTCATGGTGAGTACTCTCGAAAAGGAGTCTACCCAGGCCTCTCCGCCCACTGAGTATTGATGCTTCTTAGATTGATCAGGTTCATTGATGGGTCGCACGCTAGATATAGAAAGTTAACAAGGGAAAAACAATTACGATGGCCAAGGTATTGCAGACGACTCATCTAGGGATTGCTGAGGTGGAATTTTTATGCACGGCGTTTTCTTGCTACAGTGGTTTTCAATTCCTTCGGCAAATGCTTTTTTACGAGGGGGCTTACTAGCTCCCGTTCGCCAAGGGAATTGAAATAATGGACAAGTAGGTGTGTAGACCCTAATCGCAAAATCTCAGCGTCATCGAAGGAGCCGGCTATCTATGTACACCTACTTTGGTAAGCGGCGGGCGAAGCAGCTGATCATCTTCGGCGATTTTCTAAGGCTCACGGAGGATTATTAAACAGAGGCTCAATGCACAGAGCAAACCCACCTGCTATGTGTGGTAAGATTCATCGCCACCCAACTGTGATAAGAAGCCCACCAACCTATCCGTATTGCAACGACTTTCAGGCTATGACGTTCGCAGCTCCACTTATACTTTCCGCCCACAACTCCGCCATGGTGTGGGGGGTGATGGGCATTAGTCACACATGCTTGGGATTACCAATTGCCCCACCCATCAGGCTACACCAGGATTTTTCTACCGACCTCTATTGTCAGGTCCTTTATTGGAACGCATCAATTGAAGTCTTCGCCCAGAGACGCCTCCTTCGACTCAATCCCCATGGCGCGTGAGCGTCGAAAATGGACGAATGCGGAGGACTCTCTACTTCGGGAATCAGTAAGCAGGGGTAAGTCATGCTCACAGGGCCATGTGCTGCGCAATGATCGCTCAGATCAAGACCGTAGCGAGCTCAATGCTGATTCTGAATCATGGCAGCTATGCAAGAATCACGGCCTCTCCTGTGGCGTGAGTTAGCTAAGAGCGTACCAGGCCGGACGAACAAGGACTGCCGTAGACGCTGGTGCAATACCATCGCCGAAGGCATGGCAAAAGGCGCTTGGACTGAGTCTGAAGATGAAAGGCTATTTCGCGCCGTACAGAGATATGGTTCTAAATGGACTCACATAGCCGCTGCTGTGGAGACAAGGACCTCCGACCAATATTCAAGCCACTGGACCCAGACTTTGAATCCTGATATCGATTACAGTGATTGGACTAAAGACGAGGTACTGTGCCCTTCGAATGTCCCGTTACAGCTAACGCTCTAGGCTGAACAGACACCGTAGGATGGGAAAGTTCTTCTGGGGGTTCAGCAATTTGGGACAAACTGGTCAAAGATTGCGTCTATTTATCTGCCACAGCGGACACCGCTTGCACTGAAGAATCGTTATTCAGCAATACGCATTGATAAAAACCGAGCTCGTACTGCATCGACGAATGCACCAAGTCCGAGAACTGGACGCCTCAAGTCTAACAGAAAGCAAACCTCAAGAAGAGCGGTTTTCAGTGACCGAGATGTTGTGGTCACCAGCGGTAAGGAAGCTGACGAGCAGTCTCAGGACGATGAGGATGACGACGAGGATGACGATGAAGACGATGAGGATGACGAAGATCAATACGGCGATGACGGAGATGCTTTTCACGCGGGAAATTTACTCAAGATGGACTGGCAACAAAATTTGCCAACCAACACAAGTGCAGGATTTGGACGGATCTCATCACCACAGACAGTCCATCAACCTTCCCCTCTCTACATGCCAGCTCATACCGAGAATCAGACGCCTTTCAATAAGACTTCAATGTCCAATGAGCCCTGGCATGCCGAAGTGCCTCAGGACCCCACCGCTTACTCCAGTGCTTTTCCATATGATGTTGCCCAGGATTATGACCCTGGTAAGAATTCCTTCATAATGTTACAATTGTGCATAAATACCAATTTCTCAGCTCCGCCAGTGTCACTTTACCAATATCAATATGACAACAAAGTCAGCGTCTCTCAAGCTGCATTCCCTCCACTTCTTTCCGCTGATGTACCGTTGGAAAGACTCTCCAACGACGCTAGCTACGCTCTTCAAAGAGAGCCCTACGTCCCAATAGACAATCTTCATAGACCTCCCTCATCACTCGGTTCTAAAGAGACAAACAAACAGGCCGCTCGACAAAAGCGTCGCTCCAAGCAGATACAAGGCCATGTAGATAAAGACTCTGGGCCTCAAGAACTCCCGCCAATGCGTGCCAAGACATCCGAGATGGCTTCGCGAACCAGGACCCCATCGGAACACGCCACTACGGACAACGGGATTTTGCAACGTTATTCGATTGACGTAGTGTGTACAGCTGAGCAAATGAATTCCGCTATGGGCAATATAGTAGGGCGTGCTAAGTCGGTCACGGTGAAAGTTGACTCTTGGAGTCCGCAGCAAGCAGGTGGCCAGGCGTAGCATGGGGGCTATATCGGACTTCAAAACAGCGCTGTGGATTACATAGCTAAAAGTGGCATGGAGATGATGAGAAAGTTGATAGATGATGAAAAGAATAGGCTTCAGTGCCAAGCGTACATTGCGAGTTTTGATCTACCCTACAAGCCCATCCTTAAAAGGGATGCCCATGGTGTGCCTTAGTACACCGTAGACGCCTTAGATAGGTAACTACCGCTTAGGCATTAAACATACGTACCCTCAGGCCGAAAAGATTTTGTATAACGCTTACCGGACTCCGATCACCGCTATAAACGGCAGCTAAAAATATGGAAATTTAAGACCCGTAGAACCCGCCAAGTCTCTGGCATGCTCAGGTACATTAGGGGACTGACAGCTAGTGTCAGTCACTGTATACCTAGAGAATAATACCATTAATCTTGACCTGCACTAAGAGTCTTGGCTTGCCAAGACTTTTTAGCCCTACGATAGATACCCCTAAAAGGGGTGCCTAGACAGCTGCACACATGATAACAGGCCACGGACCCATGGATAAGGCCTTTAGGGTCCAGCTCCCTTGCTACTAGCCGCTAAGATATCATCTTAGGGGCTCTTCAGGGCTCCAAGTCTGGGGACTGCTCCAGGGGATCAGCATTGGATTAGGGCTAGGGCTCACCAAACATAACTTGGCGCAATCAAAATTACCTGGATGTTGTCATTCTCCGTACTATTGCCCTTTAATCGCCTTTCCATTTCACATACACCTGCAGATGCCATTTCTCCCGCTTGACATGTGGCAGGAGATATGCACCAGGTTCTGAGAACCAACTCCATACTACGCCTCAGTATGCCTTGTGATTCTCACGCCTAAGCCTTTCTGCCTGAAGAACCAAGAATTCTCGACCGTGAACGCGGCAGGGTCGACAAGCTCGATCTGCAGATATGTAAGATAAGATCGAAGGTACTGCTCGGAAGTCATGGCTATGCAATCCGATAACATATACAGTTTGGAAGAAGGAGACTGACCTTGTATGCAAGCACGAGAGCTGGGACAAGCTTCTTCATTTCCAACATGGCAATGTGCTTGCCCAAGCAAACACGCCTTCCCGCGCCAAACTACATTCGGGTGTTAGCATGATGAAGTTAGTCATACCCTCCCATATCCCTTTGTACTAAGATCGTACGAAAGCTTACCGTCAGCATGCTTTGCTCCAGTATCCTATGCTCCTCCTCTCCTAGATTCAGCCACCGTTCTGGCCGCCACACATTTGAATCTGCACCCCAAGTCCCTCGATGTCGATTCGCCACGTAAGGACTCATACCCACAACGGTGCCACCCTTGAAGAAGTGGCCGCAAATCTCAACGCCACCCTCAGGCACTACGCGTTCGAACGGCAAGCAGAATGGTGGGTGTAGGCGTACAGCTTCGTTGATGCAAGCATCAAGGTATGGCAATTCGCATACCTCGCTCCACTTTGGGAATGGTCGCGTGATAGCATGACCCTGTTCCGCAGCGAGGAGCTCGGCATGAAGGCGGTCAAGAGTAGCGGGGTGCGCGAGGAGGTTGTACCAGACGCAGTGCAGGATAGCAGCGGTGGAGTCAGAGCCAGCGATGACGTTAGAGAATGTCCATGCTGTTACAGACCTGGGCGGAGCATTAGAAGTTTGAGTCCTCGATGGCTGACATGGCGATGAAGAATGCTAACGGGGGACTCTCCTCATACAAGATTGCAAACATGCTAGATAGGGGAAGCGGTCAGGCTTACCAGGGCGGTATAGACTCATTCGTAGACTGGATCTCCATGAACCGGGAGAGCATGTCCCTATTGTTGAGCTGATTGGTGCTTTCAGCGCCTCCGCTATCTTTCTCCGAAAGTCTTCTACTAATATTATCACCGACAATCTTCAAGATCGAGAATCCAAATGGCTGTCGCCACATGGCTATCCATGGGTTTTTATTCCACCACTCATCGTACCAGGGAATCTGAGTCACCTTTCAATAGGCGATGTCAGCATTTAAAACCATGGCACTCTGCCCTCGGCCAATTATGCTGAATTGATTTATATCTGGCGGAGATTTGACTGAGTACAGGCCACAAACTCACCGGTGCAGTAGTTCTCATGTATTCCCAGATCGTCTCAAGCATCCCACCAACGTCTTGGCCTTGCTCTAGAAAGCCATATCTCTTGGAAAAAGTCATGGTACCCATGACATCGAACGCAAAATACTGCAGCCAGTTCCCAAGGTCGACAATATCTTGCGACCCAATGTAACGTTGATCTATCTGTCTGCAGAAAACTTCTAATACCTCGTCGATGAAGCTTTCAAATGTGACGGCGTTGGAGAGAGAGAACAACGGCGCTATGGGGCTCTTGATTTGCTTGTGCAGCTTCTCGTCCCGAGTATTGAAGACTGCGGGCAATGCCCCTTGCTTAGTGTAAGGCATCAATACCTTGTAGAAGTCACTCTATTCACATCGAAGCTATTAGTAAAGGGCTGTCAAACATTTCGCATCCTCTTCACACCAAGACCGCCACTGAAAATACGCTGGTAGATATAACTGGTGACCCAGAGGTGCTTGAGAGCGGTTCCTGGGTCACTACACCACCTAGACACGCACCTTTGGAAAACCCGGTCGTATCGGGTATACAGTCGAAATGACAGATGGATCAGAGATAGAGACCATGTTAGGCCCGAAGCGTACAACATCACCATATTTCTCATGCATCTGCTGGTGAATTAGGTGTGCGCGCTTCGATTTAACCCACCATACTCGTTGGATGTTGGTCAGGCTTGCTAGGAAAGGTCCCGGAATACGCCTAAGTCGCCACCATGTCCGAATCAGCTGTATTGTGATGACCGTCACCATCGCACCAAAGATCAGTGCGAGACCACTCGCGTTCCGCAAGCCATCCATCTGGGATGATATGTTGCGTTTTTGCAAATCTGCCATGATAAAGATTGGACTCTGATTGCGAGTCTGTATGTAACGAGCAATTCCTCGATATCAAATACGACCACTGAGAGACCCAGAAAAAGGAATTCGGTCTCCAAAACAGTTACAGAGATTCCCACGGCTTTTGTCGACAAGGCTTGATACCAGTCGACGAAATTAGTAGCGGGTGATCGAACGTGCGGGAGTATCTTAACAATTTAAACAAGTTTTACTCGGGTCCAGCAGCGTCTAGGGAATCCGCTTGCAAGTGTCACATCATTCTCTAGTCAAGCGTACACGTGATGCAGGAACAGCATATGGACCCGACCATGAGACACCAATGATGCTCCGGGTACAAATTTCTGAACTATTCGTGTGGTCGATCATTCATAATGCGCCAATTCATTCCATCACGCGCTTGACACCAAGTAATTTCTTAGCTTCACATAACTACATCTTGTCTGTTGGCCTGGTTATCTATCTACTCTACTAGGTTATCATTTTCGTACTCGTACTCAAAGCTATAGCGTCACCAAGTGATACAGCAACCCCAAAGTATCATAGAATTTCCATGTCAGTGAGGCTTCTGGATTGTTTTTACTGTCAGAAAGTGGCTTTATCTTGGGACTGACCGGTTGCCAGATGCTATTCAACACTCTATCTAAAATTCAACATACTCTAAGATAGACATCATAATGTCTACTCTAAATCACTGTACAGACGATGTCTGCAAACAAGCACCTGTTGCCTTGTTCGGTCCGGAAGTGACGAGATGGACCCAGGAGACCCTTTTGAGCCTAAAATCTACGCTTCTGCAGAATACGCATCTTAAATTTCTCATTGAAACCTTAGTCAGCCTTCCGTCATTGTGGCCATTGCTTGAGGAGCATTACAATCCCGCCGGCCGTGAAAGGCTCCAGCAGCTCAGTGACCTCGCTACTGGCAAGACCATCCCAGATCCGAAGAGCTTTAGTAACGTTCACTTGGCTGCATTGACCCTTGTCAGCCATGTGGCAGACTTTGTTTCCATGGCTGAAGAGGCGGATCATAGATATCAAACCATGGGCCAAGCCCCGAGATTGGGGGGCTTTCATGCAGTCCAAGGCTTCTGTATCGGATTCCTGTCGGCTGCAGCAGTTTCTTGTTCGAGCGATTGGCCCGAATTCGAACGCAATGCATCGAATGCTCTCCGACTCGCTGTGTGTATTGGGGCCATCGTTGATGCAGAAGATGAATTACATGATTCAATTGGTCGCGCCACGGCTATTTCGGTGCGGTGGAAGAGAGACTCCGATAGGGCCATTTTCGGAGCTACCTTGGATCGCTTCCCTGACGTGAGTTGCTTCGAGAGACTAAGCATCGATAGACAGTAATTGAAAAAGTTATCTGACGCGAAGAATTAGGCCTATATCTCCTGTATAACAGATGAGAAGACACTTACGGTAACATTACCAAGACGCGATGAGAGTAACTTCTGTTCTCAACTCTCGCAAGCTAGTATATCGACCAACGCTATTGGAATCAATGGATGCTTCCATCACTCAAGACATACATATGCCGCCCAAATACTCAAGGATCTCTGTGCTGGAAATAAGGAGCTGCAACTTCCCGGCGCTGAAAAGCTGCACTTACCTCTGAGATCTACTGCAGATGCTCAAATTATTACTACGGGCGCTCTGAATGACGTCGCCCTTGACTTGATACTCTGTAAGAAGGCACATTGGTTCCAAACAGTCAAGTCGACGCTAGCCAATGTACCGGGTGTGGACCACGTGAAGTTGGTCCTTTTTGGTAAAGAGCCTTTCGTGCCACGCTCGCTCTCGGCTAGCAAGGCAAATCTCACGAATGGCACCTCGCACTACAAAGAAGTCGAAGATGCTTCGGCATCGCATCATGCGAATGTCGACCAGCCACTTCACGTTGAAGAGATTGCAGTCATTGGTATGGCTTGCCGTTTCCCGGAAGCAGACTCATTAGAGGACTATTGGCAGCTGATCAGCTCGGGTGAAACTGCTTTTAAACAGCTTCCTGTGGAGAGGTTCAATCCGACAGATATCGGTCGAGAGCCGAAAGTCGCTAATTTCTGGGGCAACTTCCTCCGACATCCCGATGAATTTGACCACAGGTTTTTTGGTATCTCTGGACGTGAGGCAAATACGATGGATCCACAGCAACGTATCGCCCTACAGGTAGCTTACGAAGCGCTCGAGTCTTCGGGCTGTTGCAGCTTGCCAGCCGAAAAGCAGGCGACGGACGTCGGCTGCTATCTTGGTGTTGGATCCGTTGACTATGAAGGCAATGTAGCGTCTGAGAATGCAAATGCATTTTCAGCCACAGGCACACTACGTGCATTCATTAGCGGCCGGATTAGCCACTTCTTGGGCTGGACTGGGCCTTCGATCACATTTGATACTGCTTGTTCCTCCTCAGCCGTCGCGATCCACTCAGCGTGTAAGGTAAGCTGACCGCTAGAGCTTACAAGAGCTAAGCACATGCTGACCGGCGACCAACAGGCGCTTCTTGCTAAAGAATGCTCAATGGCCTTGGCTGGTGGTGTCAATGTCATCACAAGCCCTGATCTCTACCAAAACCTCTCAGCTGCTTCTTTCCTTAGCCCTAAGGGGCCGTCAAAGGCCTTCGATGCATCTGCTAATGGGTACTGCCGTGGAGAGGGCGCTGGTATGCTGGTGCTCAAGTCTCTCTCTAGAGCAGTTGCGGATGGAGACTCCATTCTGGGAGTCATTGCTGGCTCAGCGGTGAATCAGAGTTCAAACCGCAGTCCTATCACAGTACCCGATTCCCAGTCACAAAAGGCACTGTATAACCAAGCGCTTTCCAGTGGAAGGATAACGCCCAAGGAAGTCACTTATGTTGAAGCACACGGGACAGGTTAGTAGTGACTGTACACGCTCTGGCTAAAGAGCATCTAAGACGCAACCATTAACCTCTTGTTAGGTACTCCCGTCGGTGACCCGATCGAGTACGAAAGCATACGGTTGGCGTTTGCTGGTCCTGGGCGAAGCGAGGAGTTGTTCCTGGGATCAGTCAAAGACAACATTGGCCACGCCGAGGGTGCTTCTGGGGCTGCAGGCATCATCAAAGCTCTCCTTATGATGCACTACCGAACCATACCAAAGCAGGCTAACTTCAAGAGTCTCAATCCTGGCATCGAGTATACTGTAACAGACAAAATTACAGTGCCCAAAAGCAATCTACCATGGGTTTCTAAAAGGCGCGTTGCACTTGTAAATAACTATGGAGCGGCTGGTAGCAACGCCGCGATTGTCCTGCGCGAATACGCAGGATCTTCGAACTCGAGCCGGAATTACAGCGGCGCCGAGTCCCAACCGTCTCAGACATTTTATCCCATTCTTCTGTCCGCTAAGTCTCCGGACAGTCTCTGTTCGTATATGGTCGCGCTAAAGTCCTCGTTGCCCAAAGTCGGCGGCTCATTTAGCAATATCGCATACAACATAGCTCGAAGACAAAATCCCTCTTTCGAGTACCGAACTGCACTCACAGCGGCTAATGCGAGCGGCCTCGTCTCCAAGCTTGAGGATAATATTGTACGAAAGGCTTACACGACGGCATGCCGGGAAAGCTGCCCTGTAGTCCTATGCTTTGGCGGCCAGACTGGCAAAACTGTCACGTTGTCCAGAGATGTATATGATGGCTGTGACATCCTTCGAAACCACTTGGTATGTTTTAATTCTATTCAACTCTATTAGTTTTGGATGTCTTGGTATTCGATGCATACGAGCTGATTGGATATAGAATGCGTGCGATGCCGAGTGCCAGGCTCTTGGCTTATCAAGCATCTTCCCTACCATCTTCCAGGAAGATCCTGTAGAGGACTTAGTATCGCTGCACTGCATGTTGTTCTCGTTACAATTTTCTTCTGCTAAGTGCTGGATAGACTGTGGACTTCAAGTCAATACTTTAATCGGCCATAGTCTTGGTCAACTCACAGCGTTATGCATCGCGGATTCTATCAGTCTCAAAGATGCCTTACGATTAATCTCGGGTCGTGCTCGGCTCATGCGAGATAGCTGGGGCCGAGAGCGAGGCATCATGCTGTCGGTAGAATGCTCGCGCGAGGATATTGAATTTGTGGTCGGGCTTGTGAACACGAGGAGCAAGTGCCGTATTGATTTTGCTTGTTACAATGGTCCAAGTAGTTTTGTGCTTGCTGGAGACCAATCATCGATCGAGAACTTGGAAGAGGCCCTCCAATCCTTAGGCCCATCAACAGCTTCTAAGACATTCCGACTCAAAAACTCTCACGCATATCATTCTTACCTTGCGGATGGCATATTGCCGGAATTGAGAACATTGGCGAAGTCTGTTCAGATCCGGCAGCCCCGCCTTCACGTGGAGACTTGTTCCAGAAATGGGAATTGGTTGCAATTCACCGCAGAAGCTATAGTTCAGCATACACGTCAAGCCGTCCACTTTTCGGATGCAATTGCAAGGATTAATTCACGTTTGCCATCAGCTGTCTGGCTCGAGGCAGGATCGGCATCTCCTATCATTACAATGACGCGTCGCATTTTGGCTTCACATCCCGATTCTCACAATATCTTTATACCCATGGAGCTGGGAACAGATGATGCAACAAACAGCCTCGCCAAAGCTGCATGTCAGTTATGGATGGCAGGGTCCGCGGCACTATATTGGTGCACTCGCCTTTCTTTGCAAAGCAACGGCACCTGCCTCAACCTTCCCTCTTACCAGTTCGAGAAGGCGCGACACTGGATTCAGTATAAGTCAAAATATGTGGCAAAACCAAGCAGATTAACCCCAACCTCGGTCGTGAAGGAATCCACCTTGGTGAGTCTGGTGAAAGATGATGTCTCAGAGGTCTTATTTACTGTTGATACATCCAATGTTGTGTTTGATCTCGCTGCAAGGGGACATGCTGTAACGGGGTCAAGTATCTGCCCAGCTTCCATGTACATCGAACTGGCAGCGAAATGTGCTGTCATGATCTCAGATGGCATTGCTGGAAAGCTACCACAAATTGAGAACCTGAACATGTCCGCGCCTCTTGGGCTTAGGGCGGGTGTCGATGTCTTCATGCGCGTCTGCAAGTCTACTAAAGGAATGTGGGACTTTGCTGTCTTTAGCCACCCCCGAACGGACTTCGGTGAGACCGAGCATGCGAACGGGCGCATAGCTCTGATTGCTACAGATGACCCATTCCTAGCAAGTCGAATGAAGTTGCTCAAACGGTTGGCCAGGATTTCTCGCTCGGATGAGATCATCAGATCGCCTTTAGCAACCGGTATCAGTGGCCCCATGGTATACAAGATGTTCATGGACGTCGTGGAGTACGCTAGCTATTATCGCGGTGTCAAGAGCTTGTCTGGGCTGAACAATGAAGCCGTCGGCTTTGTTACTGCTTCAACTAATCGGCCTTTGAGCATGGATCCTGGTGTGTGCGATCCCATCTCTCTTGACAATTTTCTCCAAGTCGCGGGCATACATGTCAATTGTCTGTCCAGGCGTAAAAGCGATGAGGTCTTTATGTGCACCGCGATTGAGGAGATCGTATTCTCCGAGTTCTATATGGCCAATCGAGCGGAAAAACGCTCGTGGACTGTATACACCAGATACGAAACCACGTCTAAAAGCAACCTGATGAACGATATCTTTATATATGACTCGGAATCGGAGACACTGGTCTTGATCATCTTGGGAGCAAAATTTCGGAGCGTACCGTTCAAGTCTTTGACCAGGAGTCTCACCGAATTGAACGATACGACACCGACCAACAATCCAATCAACGCCGGTTCGGAGGATTTGGCGTACCGAACTAAGGCTCCACTTTCGGATGTACTAAAAACTCAGCAGATAAAAGAACCAGCCAAGTCGAGCCAGCTCATACAGAAGGTTCGCGAGATGTTTAGCGACATCCTCGAGATCCCGCTGAAGGATGTAGAAATTAATTCCACATTGCTTGACCTTGGCATAGACTCACTCCTGGCCAACGAAGTCCTAGGAGATATTCAGAAGCGGTTTAATATTGACATCATGCCAGAAGATTTTCAAGGCTTGAACGATGTCCTATCATTGTGCCGCCACATCCAACCAGACGAATTCGAGGAAGAGTCCCCCGAATCAGCTAATGATACTGCTTCATTTGAGAAACAGTTGGCCAGTGATAGACCAGTGGACGACTCGGTTTGCGAATCCCAGGACGATGCTAGCTACAAAGAGGGAGTTCAAGAAACTCTAGCGACTGCGAGCTATGGCTCCTTTGACAAGGGAAGACACACCTACGATCAATACGCAAAAGAAACGGCTTTTGCAAACTTTTGCACGGAAGTTCTCCCCTTGCAATCGGAGCTCGTCGTCCAGTATATCCTGGAGGCGTTCGCCACGCTTGGATGCAACTTGCGTGACGTGAAGGTTGGCGACGAAGTTCCCGTGATCCATCACATAGCGAAGCATAAGAAACTCGTTCCGCAATTGTACAATATCCTGCAACGCGCTGGATTAGTCACGTCAAGGAACGGAATCCGTTATCGCACAGCGGTATCGCTCCCGGGGAGTCCTGCGTCTAACTTACACGCTAGTATGGTGGAAAACTTCCCCAAACACATTTCGGAGACAAAGCTTCTGCATACAACAGCACATTTGCTCGCCGACTGCCTCTCCGGGGCAAATGATGCAACAGCGCTTCTCTTCCGAGACTCAGCTGCACGCACGCTACTGGAGGACGTGTACACTAACGCACCCATGTTCAAAACCGGGACCCTAATGCTCGCGCAGTATCTAACGGACGTTGTAAAGCGTTTCGGCAACACTCGCGAGATAAAAATCCTCGAGCTCGGCGCCGGTACTGGAGGCACAACAAAGCACCTCATTGAGAGCCTAGCGGAAACCAAGTATCAGTTTACGTACACATTCTCGGATCTTTCGTCATCGCTTGTCGCAGCTGCTAGGCGCAAATTTGCCAGGTATCCTTTTATGAACTATACGGTTCTCGATATCGAGAAGCACCCGGAACCCCAATTTGCAGGCGCCTTTGATATTATAATCTCAACGAATTGTATACATGCAACCAAGGACCTTGTGCTGTCAACCACAAATATCCATAAGATGCTTCGTTACGATGGCATCTTGTGCCTGATCGAATTAACACGCAATCTATTCTGGTTTGATCTCGTCTTCGGCCTTCTAGAAGGCTGGTGGCTGTTCAATGACGGCCGAGAGCACGTGCTAGCGGATGAAACGCGTTGGGAGCGTTGCTTACGCGCCGCAGGTTTTCAGTGGGTCGATTGGAGTGATAGTACCTCTGAGGAGTCTAATATCTTACGGGTTATCACTGCGTCCCCGTTCAACGTGTTACCGTCTGTTGGATCCAGCACTCATGACGGTATTGAGACAAAAGACGGCCAGCAAATGCAGGAGACATTGGCTTTCAAAGAGGTAGATGGCTTGAGCCTCAAAGCTGATATTTACTATCCCTCTGATAGAGTGACATCGAGCGAAAGCCTACCTGTAGGTGAGAACCTTGTTCCCAAAGCCTCATTTGTTACTATGTTCACCCGATAATTGGGGTCTGTATGTTTTCAAGCTAATTTTAAACTTAGCTCTTATGATCCACGGCGGTGGACATATCATGCTTTCTCGTAAGGATGTTCGGCCGGAGCAGACCAATATATTACTCAAAAATGGATTCCTTCCAGTCAGTATTGACTATAGGCTCTGTCCGGAAACGACTCTTACAGAGGGCCCTATGGTTGACGTCACGGATGCACTGGCTTGGATCAGGAATGTACTCCCCAGCATTGCGCTACGGCGGCAGGATGTACGAATAGATGGTGAAAGAGTTGTGAGCGTGGGCTGGTCTACTGGTGGTTACCTAGCTATGTGCCTAGCCTGGACCAGCGTTCCCAATGGTACTCGGCCCCCTGATGCTATCCTCGCTTTTTACTGTCCTACAGACTACGAAGATCCATTTTGGACCACACCTAATATCCCCACGGGCTCTGAAGTTGCAGCAGCGAAGCACTCAAACTATAACCTTGCCGAAGACATATGGACCGGCATATTCGACCACCCAATCGCAGGCTACAATATTCACCCCAACAAAAATGCTCTCGGCGGATGGCTAGAGTCAAGTGATCCCCGCAGCCGTATCGCACTATATATGAATTGGCATGGCCGTTCATTAAACGTTCTCCTCAACGGACTGGATACGCCAAACCACAGTGAACCCCCAACACCGACTTCTTCACAGATAGCTGCCGTCAGTCCACCAGCACACATCCGCAACGGCAACTATGCAACTCCGACCTTCATTGTCCACCCTCGTCAAGACGACCTTATTCCATGGGAGCAAGCACAGCGAACATACGAGGCACTGCAGATCGCTGGGGTGGAGGCTGAATTGAGGATCGTGGAAGACGCGAAGCATTTGTTTGATTTGGATCGACGGTATAGAAGTAACGAAGGTGCACGGAAAGCTGTAAATGAGGGATACGAGTTCCTGCGAAGGCATGTTGAAATTTTGGCTTGACTGAGTCACTTAAAAAGGACTGGCTGGTATTAGATGACATTGAATGTTCACCGTCACAACCTGAGGGACAGGGGGCTATTGCTAATAGAAGACCAACAATTCCTGGTAGCAGCTTGGGGCCTTACTCCCAAAGTCACGCAATTGCTGAATGTGACTTATTTTATCTCAGATCGAGAGCGTGATCAGTTAAGGTAAGTCACTGTACTTTAGTAGATGAGGGCTATCTAAGTCCGTCTCACTCCCAAACCACCAACCAATTGGGAAACATCATCTGGGCATGTGCGATAGGGGTGGTCCGGAGCAACCTCCAGCAGCGCTATATCAGTGTGGTTCTCGATGACAACCATCGGGCCAGCTATCGCTGGTCTGAGGCGCGGGCGCCTCACTTTAGGAGCCCAATTTGATGAGTTTTTGGTGGGGTAGTAGGCAATCGCCGATGCTTGATATCGAGAATCACGCCAACAGTATCAGCTACGAGGTCTATCTGCCCGAGCTATCGAATTGGATCGCTTCGAGGCCCATCTTAGGGGGTACCAAAGGATCAGGATGCCAGTGACTGAATCCCTTCGTGGCCGAGTCGTCTGGCTTTATAGGACCCATACTCGGGTGTACCCTGATCATTTCAAAGTCCGCCTTATATCCAGTTCTGAAAATTACAACCTTGTAAGATAGCAGGAAACATGACTCCAAGTCTATGCTTCCTAGGTATGGGGCAAATGGGCAAGATGCAGAACCTATATACGTTACGCAAGTCCTAAGGCTACCCTCTATCACTGATTAGAAAGGTAATGCAATGAGTAAGAGCCTAGCCATGAGACGCAACTTGGACAAGCCTGTTATCCTCTCAAGCAGGTCCCTTGACAAAGCCCACGCTCATAGCGAAGCCGTGGAAAACACAATTGTAGCCTCATCCCTTGAAGCTGCTTTTAAAAGTTCGGACATGATATGATCATGCCTTAGTGACCACGAAGCTGTCAAAGCAACTTTCGCACAGATCTTGGAGAAAGATTTGAATGGAATGCTCTTCGTTGAATGTTCGACAGTGAACCCTCAATACGCAAATCAACTCGCGGCAGAGGTCATCGGTCCGGAAGCAGGATTTGTGTCTATGCCCGGTATGTGGAAAACGGTTCCTCGGAAAGAAAGCGTGGGACATAGACGTGGGGCATAGAGGAGTCAACCAATTCTATCTGTAGTATTCGGTGAGCCAAACACGGCCACCGCCGGAGTTTCCACCTGTGGGCCGGCAGGAAAGGTACAGTCGGTGGAGAAGGTCACTTCATGTCTTGGACATGGCAAAGGTATCCGGGACGTAGCTTCCATCCTATGAGGTCGCAAGAAAGCACCTGGGTGTTATTAAAAATCAAGTCGGTAAGTCTGGCGATCTCGATGGTATATATGGGGCTATCAGGCTGGCGAGCAACTTGAATTACGAGCAGAACTGAGTGTAATTGCTGTTATTGAGTGCTACCACAAGGCTAAGATCAGCACACCATCAGAAGCTAGTATACCTCTATGGCCGTAATCCTTCTCGAGGGTCGCCCTTAATCGGTCCTCGTGGCTTCAAGATTAAGCAGCTCTACCGTAGGACCTCCTGTCACGATAGTCTTCATGCTTGTCTCTAGCTTCCGTTTGGTCATGGTCTGCTTCTCGACTTCAGGCCATAGCTGTTGAAAGGTCTCTCAATTGTGCGAATAAGTCCCTCCAGCCGCGCCAGCAGGGTGGGGATATTCTCCAGGCTTCGACCTAAGATCATGGTTCCAGGTTTGATCTTCAAGAACCCTACAAGTCGCACTACTACCTTGATCTGCTCATATCACCCGAAAAGATGCAGGAGTAAAGCAACATGTATGATATCTATCGTGCCATTCAAGGCATTCATAGCAGGTGTGTCTACGAAGATGTCGCCTGCGACGAGTCAGCCACCGTATGTCTTGCGATCCAGGGACAGATCATATCCTAGGTCAATGAATTCAAGCTTCAGTTTAACGCCCATGATTTGAGATGCAGGTGCGCTATCGATAACCAGCTTTCGTAGATCCTGCCCAAAGCAGCAACCAA
The DNA here is from genome assembly GCA_000482085.2 of Cladonia metacorallifera KoLRI002260. NCBI lineage: Eukaryota > Fungi > Ascomycota > Lecanoromycetes > Lecanorales > Cladoniaceae > Cladonia > Cladonia metacorallifera. The sequence continues at coordinate 1,164,247 of KI911125.1, forward strand.
CACCCAACAAGGTCTTTGGATGTTCTTTACTGGAAAGGCTGGAGAGTATCTTCTCGTATGATGGCATTGTAGAGAGAGAAAAGTCTAGGAAACGCATGCGTCCAATGCAGGGGAATGGGAAGATCTGCCAGGCTCGCTCACGCTGTAAGTAAGCAAATGGAGCATAAGTCGTGCATATAACGGGTATATTTAAGCTGGGTTCGACACTTACTAAGCTCCTGTAAAGCAGTAAGTTTCTTTATCACCCTCTTATTAAGTACAAAAATAATATAAGAAAAGGTTAGAAAATTATAAAATTACAGTTCCTAAAGGTAATACTAGATCAGTTTATCAGGTTTTAGCTCTATATGCACGACTTATGCCCTAATCTCTTACAAGACTTTTATTAGTATCTAGCCCTGGAGGAAGTATATAGTACACGAAGCTTGAATATGAGACGCGGTGACCCAATCGAAACCGTGCAAATCAAAAAGGATTCTAACAGCGTCCGTACCGGCCGCGGCAGATACGGTAGGTCAGCATCTTTGATGTAGCAAGGAACGTCGTTATTAGAGCTACCGGTCGTAATAGTCGTTTGCTTCTCAGTGGCCATGAAGCAAACAGAATGCGCGAGGTAGAGTGTGTACTCAGTAGGTAGTGTAGATCGAAGCTCGAGGGAATTTTCAAGGATACAATCTAAGATATGAATCCCAGAAGGACGATAGAAGACATGCCTAAATAACAATGCCTAGGTGCATATGCCTAGTAGGTATGTTGCCTATACCTTACCTCAACTGAAAGTAAGGCACAGGGCCAAGCTAGAGTACCTCACGGCCGTAGGCGTAGACCGCCAGAACATGTAGGTAGCCAACACAAAGCGCGCTGATGTAATTAGCGCAAATCAGGACTTTTGGTGTTACCATCAGTAACGGCATCACATATGACACCATAGCAGCGTTTGATCTTCGATCATTCCAAGACAACCCGAGCTCTTTATTCCAAAAACTTCAGTACGGTTCTCAAAGCCACTAAACAAGCATGACCTCTTATACAGGCGATGGTATCGGGATCTCGTCTACCACTTCTCTCCCCACCGTCATCCAACCACAAAGTCTCGCTCACGTCCTCCTCAAGACTCCAGCCGCGCAGTTCGAAACCATGAAGACCTACTACAAGACTTTCCTAGGTGCAAAGGTCGCCTACGAGAACGATATGCTCTATCTCCTAGCCTATGACGAGGAGCACCACCGCGTTGGCATCTTTGCTCCGCCTTGGACCGAACCCAAACCCCCCAATTCCGCTGGTCTCGCACATTTTTGTTTCTCTAATGGCACGCTGCGCGAACTCGCAACTTCGTACACGCAGCGCAAGGCGCATGGTATCACTCCTTCATGGTGCGTCAACCACGGGCCAACCACCAGTATGTACTATACGGACCCGGACGGCAACGAGATCGAAGTTCAGGTAGAGAACTTCGACGATGTGAATGACGTGAAGAAGTTTATCGAGTCGGACAATTTCCGCATGAGTCCTTTTGGGACGGACTTTGATCCTGAGACACTGATCAAGCGGTTGGATTCGGGTGAGGATGAAAAGGAGATCAAGAAACGAATCGAGGTTGGGCCGAGGATGATGCCTTAGGAATGGAACCACTGTTCATGTTCAGTGAAAGAAGAAGTCATGTAGTGTAAGATAGTACTTGAAGCTTACATGAAAATCAACAAGATACAATTGTGGATGAAGTTCTTCCTTCTTAACAAGAGCCGTAGCTTTAGCTGCGGGTTGTCAACAGCAGACGTTGTTCGGTGAGCTACAATACATCGAAAATCACTCACATACGAAGGTGTTAATGATAGATCAAGAAGGAGACCCCTCATTTCATCAATTGGAACGAGACAAATGGCAGAAACGAAGCAGGATAGTGAAAGAGGGTCAGAAGCAAGTTAATTATGGCATCTTGCTATTGGATTTGGCAATGGTAGGCACCTTCTAACAGATACCCAGCAGTCCGACTCACAATCGTGGAACCCCTAAGCGTTGATGATGCTTGACATGTGCAGTGAGTTGAATGATATCTCTCCTAGCTTTCCCTAATTCGGTAACTCAAGCACAAAAAGATCAAGAACCGAACTCACGTCCTTGTCCAAAAACCCCTTACTCTCCCAGCACGAAAGAACATTTCGAACTCCAGCTTCACTCAACATGAGAGCAAGAGTAGTTTTCGCCTTCTCATGACAAAGTGGCAGGGTTTCTACCCGCTTTGGGCTACCAAGTGGGAATTCGGTGATAACTTCATCCAATACCGTACCATCGCTTAGGCTGACTTTAATGGCATTGGTAACGCTGCGAATTTCTAGGTCGTGGTAGTCCCCTGTGAGTTCTGGGTCTTCATAGAGTTTGATCTTAGCTCTTAGATCAGGTACCTGCTTCGATTGGGCATAGGGCGAGTTGTCTTGGTAGTCCACAGTATTAACCATGGCACCCTTGATGAGTGCCACAGCTACCATGTATTGCATGCAGTGATCGCGGTCAACCGTGTTGTGGAGTGGACCCTGCTTGTTGATGATGTCTATGGCTGCTTCCTGCGTTCGTATCACTACTTCTTTAATGTCGTCGACAGCCTTGCTTCTCTTGGCCAAGTCCTTTGAAACTTGCTGAGCTGCTTCAACTGCGATTAGGGCGTGACCTTCTGCACAGTTGACCTTGAACAGAACGTTTTGGTACGATCTGACTGCTTGCTACAATTGACCTCAATCACAAAAGACCCGACGATCGTAGAATGCACCAACTCGGGGATGGGCGGCCGACTTCTGGCTATTGTAGGCCTCGAAAGTGTGTTGACTTGAGTCAATTTTATGCTACTGTAGATCAAGATGAACGCAATTCTGGCTTTGACTTCTGTGAGTGATTTCCAAAGCCATTTCAAGAATATATATGCTCATTAACGTGTGACATGGCTATGTGCTTGATAGATCATTTGAATCCGAAATCCACAAATGATAGTATTAGATCTGTGTTCCCAGAACTCCTTTCGAACAATCAGTCATGTCGATCACAACAAGGTGATGTCTCCGCCACCAAGACAGCCACTAAGATAGCTCTATGAAGGTACAAGATCGCGGGTCAGCCCAGTACCATTTCCTCTGCCAGTGTTCTCTCTATTGGTGGTGATCTCAGGATAAATTGTGACATCAGGCGCGTAGATAGGAAGTTGGGTTTCGTCTTCGGGAATGGTGACCTCGTTGGAGACAACAAACACAAGAAGACCATCAACACGGCTTCTATTCTCGAGGATAGTGCCATCAGACTGTAAATTGTCAGAACTGCATCATTTTCAAGTTGTACCGGGGTGGTGTTGGGGGGGGCGGGGGGGGGGGGGGGGTTCTTACCTTTGCAACTCTCCAATGAAGGTCTCTTTTCAAATATTCAGTAACACTTTTCTCGCTCAGATCATCGATAAGCCCTGCCAGGTAGCGCTCAACGAGAGCAAGAGTCAGAGGGATTTGACTAGTAACTTCTGTATGATCTCTTTGATCCACCTGACATTTGCCACAGCCGGTATCGCTTGGCTGACCCAGAGGAGCAAATGTTCCTACATGGTTTGGTGAAGCAGGCCACAAGGCAACATTGGTCTCGTCAATATCACCTAGGAAAATGTGAACAGTGTACTGTCCATCCAAGGTATGCTTCTCTGCTTTGATGTTAGTGATCCACTCCAGGTACTTATTCTCAGGAGCAAGATCTCTGAGGAACGGCTTTCCAGGTTTCAAAGAAGTTTCGAGCAGACTGTCGATATCAGGCAAGTGCTCGACAAGAGAATTCAGCTGTGCTACCGTAGCTGGAAGTTCCTTTACTGCGATCTCCTTCAAGATCTGTGCTTGCGGGAGTAGATCTTCTCCTGCGTTCCTCTTGTGCTTCTTGCTCTGCCGAATGTATTTGGGTAATGGTGCGTACATCTTCCCAATAATCTCCATGAGAGCTGTTTTGTCCGCTGGTGTCGTCGGATATTTCAAGCCTGCTGTCTCACGATAGGTATAGCCGAATGTCTCGGTCCTCTTGACCATCGAAGAATCGTACCAAGTATCTACCGTAGGTCGGAACGGATAAAGAGGTGTGTCTATCCTCTCGTATTCGCCACTTTTGGTTGCAAAGCTTCCCATTCCAGTTGGTCTTGGCAGAATGAATGCATTAGGGTCATTGTCGTTCTCGTGAAGAGCTTGCCAGATGGCAAAGAGCCGATCAATATTTCTGCCACGGAGTCAGCATTATGTAAGTGCCTAGCAGGCAACTTACGTATGATCTTAAAATAATTAGCGAGTTCTCCACACAATTGAGGTTACTTACGAAGCCAGAAAATCGGATCGAAAGCAGAAATAGGCACATGAGACATGTGACCTCCCCCACCAACCAAGACATGAACGGCGTTGTGAATGTCTTCCAAGCTCCCCCAGTTCGCTGCATCTGCGATCTCTTTGCCATCTTCGTCTTTCCTGAACTCGTTCTTGCTCATGGCCACATAGGTATTGTAGGCTTGAAGTATCCAGGCAGTACGTTCTGTTAAATTGCGCTCCGGAGTGAGCTTCGGAAAATGACTTTTTTCCGTTGAAGGCTTATTATACAATCGCTCCATCTCTGTCAAGATGTTCTTTCCGGGCACTGGATAGCGAACAGTGGTCTCGTGTCCGTCCTGTTTCAATTTCAGCAATTTGACAGTGTGCGGTTCGCAGCTAGGTCTAGACTCAAAATTTTACGCTGCCCCAGTCAGAAACGGTCTCCAAGAGAGACACTTGTTTCAGACCAGATACCGTAGAGTCTCCAGTGTATAGTTGTAACGTTGAATAAGATAGGGTTTGGAGCACCTACTTTGATTTTTGTTGGAGTTTCTTCAGGGAATGGATAGGCATACAATGGGTTGTAGTTACCCCCTGGGGCCGATGATGATTTCGATGATAGCGGCCCACCCACAGGATCTTTGGGATCGAGGGCTTCTTTGGGGACTATCTGGGTATCTTTCCTTGCCCAATCCCAGTAAGGTATCCGGAATCTTTCTGCAAGGTCCATGTATTTCTTCTTTTTAGGATGATTGGGATCGATCCCGCTGGCGATTTCGTTGACATGGCGATGTAGCGCGGACTAGAAAATCTGAGAAACCATCTTATTTAGGAAGACTTACAAACCTCAAAAAGGGATAGGTATGGGCGATGCCAGGTGAGAAAGATGATTGAGGTGTGAGTACAAAATCCTTCAAATCCGTTGCCGACGCGTGGGATATCCGTTTTGTTGTCTGGATCGGGCCAACTTTCATATGGGCGTCCATGGATACCTTTGAAGTCAGTTTGAAAGAGATCACATAGTGTAATATAATTTACCAGCAATCTGGTAGTACGACTGTGGTTCCTCTGTGGACTCTTGTTGGAACTTTTTGAGACCTTCGAGGTAAAGATACATTTGCTCCTCCGATAAATCACGAACATCTTGACGGAGGGGGGGTATCTCTCCTACCATATGTCAGCGCGGACTTAGCCAAGGTCTTGATATGATATCACCTAGGGGAACTGGGAGCCCCTTGGTCAAGTTGTGGCCCCAGTCTTTGAACACCATGATGCTTGAGATTTCTTTCACAAAGGCTTAGTTAGGATAGATTCAATACTGCTGTATTCGATGAAGAAGTCAGGAAATTCTATTCTAGATATAGTTGAGCTCTCAAGGTGCGTCCAGGCCGAACTTGATTCTAGACCGTGATTTATTCCGAACGATATCAACAAGTCGGTTGGCGTTCACTGTGGCTGGCTGAGAGTCGGATGTGATAGGGATCCTATCACACTTGTCATGCGCTCTTATCACCATGCAGAAGACGCAAGGCTGCAAAGAATGGATCTTCATCCACCATCAGTTTTTGGCCTGGCCCAAATCGGTATAAATCAATGTGCATCAGCCAGCCACGGGATTGTGACGTTTGGCCAGGCTAGACTTGTTTTGGAAGTTCAGCCAGCCACGGGAATGTGACGTTTGGCTAATCTTGTTTTGAAAGTTCAGCCAGCCACTCGATCCTATGTGTTGGCCAAGCCAAACGACCTTCGGAACTCCAGCCAACCACTTGACGCATCCATTTGGCCAGGCCATGCGAATTCTGGTGGTTCAGCCGGCCAGTTGAGTGTGGCGGCAAGTCCGACAAGGCGCCAAGGACAAGCATGCAGAAGGAGCGACGGCATTTTTTTGCCGGTAGCGGGTCCACTGCTGGAGGCCTGGAACCGCACTGGATGATTGAAGCCCAAAAAGGAGTAGTCCAATGTGCGTGCTATCAGGTTGTGCATTCGATGATCCCTTAAGACGGTCTGGACATGTGCGATATCATTTCGAAAAGCATTTGACTCGGCATCGCAATCATTAGTATGGTAGGACTTGCAGGGGTCATAATAGGCTAGCGCATGAAAAGCAATCCTGCTATGGTCCGTGTCCTGACAACTCGAAGTCTAGATAGAGTAGATAGAGTACCAGAATACAGATAAACACTCTTGACTAGACGTACACCCCCTGTGACCTCGGCAATCGTTAGTATGGTGGGACTTGCAGGGCCACGATAGGCTAGTGCACGAAAGGCAACGCTGCTGTGTTCCTTGTCCTGACAGTTCAAAGTCCCGATAGATAGAGTACCAAGATACAAATGCAATCACCAACTAGACGTACAACCCCTGTTTGACCCCGCTTCCTAGAAAAGTAGCCCATGATTGGTGGACCAGATTGACCTGTTGGACATAGGAAGATGACGCAGCATTGCAAGTAATGTCAGGCGGAAGCCGTGGTCGCCGACTCAAAGATGTCGTTTTGCGCACCTTCAATCGACGCGTATCAGTATCTCTCCTGTAGAAAAGACTATCAAAGCAGAAACTAGGCCAGGATAGCGACTAACCAGTACTGAACCCACACTGCTCATTATACATCGGCACATCCCACCAGCCATTCGGCCCCATACTTGTCACGTTCACATTGTTGCCTTCAAGCTCTAAAATCCGAAACCCCACTATCAGTCCAGCACCCACTTTGCAACGTCAGAAGATACATACGATTATAAACAATCATCTGCTTAGCACCTTTGATGCATTTTGTTGGGTCTTCACGGCAGTATACGGGTGCCTGAGCCGCGGCAATGGGCGTGGTGGATGTTGCGTTGGTGATTTTGCATTTCAAGCCTTGCATATACATATTTGGTTGGCCGCAGTGGTATGGGACCCAGAGCCAAGCGCAGGTGCAGCCGGCTTCGGGACAGGCGGGCATGGCAGCGGGAACGGCGTATGTTGCTAGGCGTTTCCACGGGGTACTATATCTGTATCAGCAACATCTTTCGCCATTATAGCAAGGACTTTGTGCAAAGCAGCAAGCTCACTGTTCCAATACGCTGAAGACAGCTAGATTTTCCATGGTAACAGCGGATAGGTCGGACTGATAACTGATTGCAAACGCTGTTCCTGCCGCATAGCTCTGATTGCTAGTATGCAGGGCGCCATCAGGGACACAGCCCCCCGGTGGCGCATTCATATCATCCGGATGTTGCTGTCCATCTGGCCAATCGCTCGCGAATTTGCCATCGTATGACAGAGAAGTCTGGGCACGATTATGGGCCAGCTCTACGGTGAAGCTACTGCCAGCGGGGATTTCGAGGAAGGAATTCTCGGGGGGAGGAGCATTGTCGCAGCCGCGGTCATGTTGGAACCACCAGTCGGCTTTGGTAAGGTTGTAGAGGGGACCCACGGGGAGATTGTTGTTGAGGTTGGTGGAGGTTGTTGTGCTGCCGAGGGAGCAATACATGCCTTCTGCTGTCCATGCTGCCGTATGGGCGGTTGTGGTAGCTGCGAGAACAGCGGCAATGAGCGTGGTTTTGAGCATTGTGATGGCTTCCTTGGGCGAATGAATGTGCTTTTGAAAGACTGAGTTGTATAAATAGAAAGAAATTGATAGTATGTTTTTCAAGGAATGACTACGTGACCAAGCACGTTGAAAAGAATGTTATGTCCGGCTTGTAGACAGAGAGAACTTGCAGAAGGGGAAAGGTTACAACAACGAAATCAGGCAAGGTGCGCATCAAGTGGGCGCATGGCGTTAAATACATATCGCGGGCTGGAGCTCAACCCTTGGTGGTGATGCTATTGTATCAGAATCCATGCTGAAGGCTTAGTGAGATTGTTTAGTGAACCGCAAGGTCTCCCTCAACCGCCCATCTGCCATACCTGCCACATGACAAACGCTGTATTCCAAAGCACTGGCAGAAGATTGCGGGCAACAATACATGGGTACTCCTATGCGGACCAACAGCAAGAGGTCTTAGTGGAATCTTGCAATCTCCCGAGTGATCCTGAAGGCAGCGTAGTGGCGTTTTAGATCACTCATCCGTTGCTTGAAACCGCCCCGCCCCGTTCTTGGCGGCGGGCAGCGCGAGTCACGTGATTAGGGGGCTTCCCCCCTGCCGTAGAGCCCAGCAGGGCTGACACCCCGCAGAGAGCCCTAAAGTTCGGCCTCTTCTAGGGGAACCTGGCTCGAGGGGTTGGGGAGACACACCCTGTCCTTATAAATATACAGTGCCAAGTTCTCACAAACGAAGTGATCTTACCTTGCAATGATCTTGAGGCATTCCTATTGGGACAAATACCGTTATTATGAAGAATTACTACCAACATGGTATGTTTTACATTTAATAGTCTGGTTGTAGATAGGTTCTTCTTCTACGCTGCGTTCACCTATGACCATATATGATTTGGCACGCAACCTGAAAGGCGACTACTGTATCATACGCGCATAACTATTCCCTTAACGATTGAAAACTTGGCAATAGCCGTCCGTACGATGTTTCATGCTCGTTTACTGACTTTGGAGCGTGTGCAAAAGTATTTTGGTAGGAAATCTTGAAGTCCGATTATTTGTTTCGCCATGACAGGACCTTTGATTTCTCTGGTCTCCCGAGCTGTCCCAGAACCTCCCAGAGAGCGAAGTGGAGACAGTATCTGCCTATATAGACCTGCACTTTCCTGTTACATAATGCCATACTGCTGGCGTTTTGGGAAGGTTATTAATGTACAAGGTCTTCTCTGTGTGTGTGCGGCTAATTTTGCCAATTATTGTCATCGTGTCCGAGAATTCTACAGAGTGAGGTTAGTCTCTATATTCATCAAACAGAAGTACTTGCGGTAGTGGTTGGATTCGAGCATCATTGAGAAGTTAACGTGTCTACCTCGGTGTAAAGAAGCCGAACCACCGCGTAACAGCGAGTTGACTACTTACCCTTGAAAAGCTCAAAGTCATGAAAATTTCTCCGTACACCTTGATCAGCTGCCTTTTGAACGATTTAGTCGCCAGAAAATAGAGCCCCGACACCATGGCCGACAAACTCCTATCAACTTTTGCGATTTCTCCATGTCTCGCTCAGAGTAACTCATGCCAACAACTCCGCCGAGGTCGTAGTCTTAGGATGTTGTTTTCCCGGTTTGATCTTGTGTTCTTGCCCTACTTGCTCTGCTAGCTCTGAAGCCTGTCATGATCAATGTTATTCAAGAATTATGAGGGTCAGTGCAGACTACTCCTGTATTTTGTTGGCTTCGAAGTTTATCATGTGGACAAAATAAGGTGCCATGCCATGCGCTTGCGGTCGTCAGCGGGATTGGTATTTAGTGCCGGAGCTGTGGTTCAGGACACGTCGATTGCCTATGTCCAAAGGTAGAAGAGCATAGCGATCAGCAAAACGGGGACCGAGCAATACTGTCTTAAGACTAGAGGATGCTGTAGTAGTATCAAAAAGCCGATGCAAGAGATTTTGTTACCAACAATTAAGATTTTGTATAATGAAAACTGCTATGCTAGCTGCGTTGCTGTCATCGCCCATACATTGCTCATCATAAGATTATTTTGGAATCCACTCGTAAATCGTCGCTCATACATTCTTACTCATGAGATCATTGAGGCCTGCTCGTAAGTCATCGGAGCGATTTCAGACTAGCTGAAAATGCTTTGTGGGCATATCTTGCTGCTCTTTCAGCATATTAGCCTCCCCATCCATCATGCCATGGACGTAGCACTCTCCCATAAATCTATACCTCTCCCCATCACCGATCTGCCTGAGGATCACTGGGACCGAGCATCCATAAAGAATGCATACCCGATCACCTAGCTCGCACGCTCGTGGACCCATTACTAGATATCCTTGATCGAGCACAGCAAGTCGCCTTCCCCAAATCACAGACTGAACCCTGTTCAGAAAGTCAAAGACAATTCCAGGGGGACTTTCGAACATCAGTCGCCTGGTGTCAATGTCGAGTCCATCGCTGTTCTGTAGAACGTGCTCACTTGCGAGCTTATACCATGACGGACAAGCCGACCCTGTGGAGCTCCGATCTGCTACAAGAGTCCGCCAGAACCAATTCTCTGATGCTTCACGTTTATTGCGTCCACCGGTCTTGCGCCGAACCTCTGATAATTTATGTGTATTGCGCCATTCCTTGGGTAATACACCGTTCATAGCGGGCGGCCCAATCACATCAAAAATACCTAGTTCGAACCCTTTGACAGTCAGTGAACGCGACTCTCTGGTAAGAAGAATGATAACCGCTCGAGCCGCTTCGAGAAGGAAGCCCTTCCCGCTAGCGCTGTACAGGGTCTGATCAGTCGAAGTTGAAACAGCCAGGCTATCCGCATTCACACGACAATATCGATTATCGTCCAGCACCCTAAATGCATGCTCACTACGAGGACATATCCAAGATGGTAGATTCGACAGTCCAGGAGCCCACGGACGACAGATAATATCTAATTGACGGGTAGAGCTTATTGTATATCTCACGAAGGCAGAGCAGACCTCTTGCGCGGACAAGTCGTAGTCTACTCGCGGCAGGCTATATGAGTCGGGAAAGATCTTTGACCAATATGATACCTCTACACGCCTTTTCTTCTTTACATTACTGCTCACTGGCATTATTTCGGACGCGAGGAAAATCATCGTGTATACAGCATCGTGAATCACACCTGCATTTAGCAGAGCAGTTTTGGTGACGAGCGCATCCAGCCCAATACGTGGGGTCATTTGTAGCGGGTGCGATATTTCGCGCTGCATATCATCGCGAAGGTCAACGAGTGCATTCACTCCTTGGTACCTGAAGTCGGCCAGGAAGTCAATGAAGCCGTCCGCGGTGTTGTTTTCGTGCAAGAACAGCTGAAGGAGATCCATAGCCCTAGATCGTAAGACGTATACAGCTCCAGCCATAATCTTCCATGGCAACACGTCCTTGCCGTAGTGAAGATTCACTGTCTTGGCTAGAACGAAGTCTGCAACGACCCATTTTCTCTGGAACCACGGATTCCTTATTATGTCGAAGAATGCCGTGATTAGCACCTTTAACTGTTCTTCTGCAACATGTACCACAAGATCAGGGTGTTTGGTAATCCAATTTGCAAAGGAAAATGCGACTTTGCCGTAAGATGTCGTTTCTCCTAGCCATACAGCGACACTATCGGAGAGGCGATAGATCTTGGCCATAAGAGGTATCTGTATGTCCTTTTCTTCCTCGTCGTGCTGATTGATACATAGCGCATCCACCCAAATGTGGATATTCTGATCGAGTCCTCGCAGAGCCCGCATCGCCGAATCAAGATTCGGTCTGAGCTCAATCGCAATGTTATCCAGGAGAATCGATTGCGGATCCTGCCCTTCCTCGGATGGAGGACCCCAAACATAGGATAACGCAACGTATTGTGGTGCACTCGTCGCGTCAACGGTGATCAGTCTGCCAATGAGGCGATCAGTTTCTTGCCCTGGAAGGAGCTCAATGAGGCGGAACTCTTCATGAGCCAGGTGACGGTAGTCATATCGCTCAGGAGACGGCCGGTATCGCACGTTCCCGGACACTCGGTCTATCCAGTATTTATTCTGACGACGCAGTTGAAGATCAAATTCAAATCTTGACTTGATAAGTGCTTGCTCCTCATAGGTAGGAGGAGGGTCCAGGACTAATATCTGCTCAATGCTGCCGGATGATGTCTTCTCGGTCCTAACACTCGCTATAGCTGACCTCTTTTCCTGATTGAGAAGGTTACCGGATCGAATCATGCCCACGAATGTGCAAGGAATCTCTGCGGGCAAAAGTAACCAAACAGCAGGGGGCAGCGTTACTAGCAGCATCGACGAGTTCGCCAGATGAGCGGCCTGTATGTTGATGAGTTTGACGCCATCGATATACCCTGCAGGGGCGCCCTGGCCTTGCAGCCAAGAAACGAGATCTCCGGAGGGTGTTTCCTTTAAATAGATTGCAACCATAACCCGGAATGGCCCTAGATCTGGAGACATCAGAGGTGAAGTTTCACCGAGAAAACGATTCTGCGATTGCGGTTGGGGGACAATCCTGCAACTTTCAAACCTGTAATTGACGAGGCTAACATAGTATGGTGGTTTCTCCAGCTCTTGATTGTAGTAGTAATTTCGCATATGAGTACAAAGCCAGACCGCAGAGAGCTGCAAATTCTCGGTTCGGTGTTTTTCCGCAAAGTTTTTCAATACTCGCACTAACACGCGTGTGAAAGACAATCGACTGACGCCCGGAGCCTCAATGATCTCGTTTGTCGCAGCAATCACCTCATTTGCGCCATTTGTCGGGCCTGCATTATTTGAACCGCCCTTAGCAGCGTAGCAAGTATCGAGAATTATCAAGACATCTGCCAGGCACTGGAGTAGGAATGCCTGGTTCAGACTCCAGTTGACGCTGCTTGCGTTCCGATTGTTGTGGCTTTACAAGTCAAGTCAGCTCAATTGCTACCCTAGTCAACTAGCTTACCTTCTCCAAATGGATTGTTGCAGACTACTATCGTCTGAGTGACCTCCATAGTATATGATTAACAAGTGGTCCCGCGAGGCTCGTTCAATAAGCGATTGGAGGCGAGTCATCAAGGCCACTTGCGAGCCACTTTCGGGAATCTCGAAGATATTTTCACATTCATATCCGTAATCAGCACTGAACACGTTGTAGAGCTTGTCAAGCTCTGTCGAGACGCCAAGATCGTCCATCTCCCATTGAATTAGCAAGACTGATACTTTAGAGTAGCGAGGGGGACCCGTGGCTTGTGGTTTCGGGTATGCGCTTTTGAGTGCATGATTGGAGGCATTAACAAAATCATCTAGTCGGTCTTGAAGTGCCTGTTGAGGAATAGTATGTGGCTGGAAGTACCCGTTGCTCTCGTCTGAATTGTACCCTGAGTCCTCCGTAGCCTCTTGCCGATATTGTGTCTGTAGCGCAGTCAGCCCACAATTCTGTTTCCAGCTCTCAGGGTCTAAAAAGGCACACTGTTAAGTTCTTGCCGTCATGATTGCCTACGATTCTAGGCCAGCCTATTCTCCGCCAGACCTCCCAGAGCACTACAGCATATATGAAATTCACGAACCAGGTCGCAAGACCCTCGAGAGCAGACGCGAAGAACGCCATTCACGGATTTAGCGAGACTTCTAGGCTAGGGCGACAATGCTCCAAGTTCCACTAGGAACCTACCTCGCTAGCCAGGTAACATGAACGGGTATACTCAAGAAGGACCTGTACTGTGAATATTGGTGAACTGTCCAAAGGTAATGATACTATTGATGGTAGACTGAGGTAAGAATAGAAATGCTGGGACCTCATTGGCACTGATTTAATTGGCGATTAGTGCGGGGGTTAGTACCTGTCGCGTCGGCAACGCTGTTATTAGGGGCCACCACCCCCCCGCCCGTCCAGACCTGCATATCTCGATACTGTACGGAGTACTCCGTAGTAGTCCATCCGTTGTAGCCCTAGGTCTTCTATCGCCTAGATGGACAGGGTTCGGCAATGGATATCTTCTCTCTGTTGCAGCCGTTGGCATTAACATTGGCATTTGCTGATGGCACCGAGGAATAGTTCTAGGGCTCTCAGGTAGGGCCGAGGATTCGGCTAATCAATGTATCGCGCCTGCCTTATTCTTCCTCGGCTTGTTTACCTTACCTACCGTCCTACCCAGCTGAGCACTAGGTAATTCCCAAGAGTGGCTATGCGAAATGGTCTTCTTTTAGACAAAGCAGATGCATTTGGAACACACCGAAAGACATCAGTCCCCGGCTAGTACGCGAAGGACGTCATCTCTTCCCGTCACTGCGCCCGGTGGCTGCAACCCTCCAATCATCTGAAAGGTGATGCCACACCAAACCACAGTCTAGCAAGGCTGTGTTGTCGGCCGTATGATGCTTCCGATGTCGCTTTGGCAGTTGCCTGGAAGTTCTTGGCGAATCTGAACCCCGCACTGCCCCTATGGTCGACACCTCTTCTTCCATCCTCACGACAACAAACTATACGATGACCTCAATTGCCGCAAGGCCATGATAGAAAGTCCACATGTTCGTAGTCAATCCTAGCTGACCTTTCTCGAAGACGCAGTCTCCCTCTGATTGCCTCCGTTCAATATCTGGAGCGGGGGTACCAGTACCTCAACATGACTCAATGCATGAGATCATATGTCCAATCGCCTAGCCAGCTATGGCGATAATTGCTTCCTGGCCTGAGATCGCCGACTGATTCCCAACGCCAGCCCGATACGAAGATGGATCCTCTTTCCATCGCAGCAAGCGCGATCACCGTAGCAGCTCTCGCGACGTCCACATGTCGTACTTTTTCAGAACTTCGTTCCCTCTGCAGAACACTACCTGGCCGCTTTCACGCATTGAACAACGAGGTCGTTGACACCGAAATTGTACTTGCCCAGCTCGCCGCCGTTTTCAGCAAACGGACATCACTCGTCAAAGTAGAAGAACAGCGGGTGACACTGGAATTGTTGAGTCAAGCAAGGGTTGCTTTGAGCCAACTGCAAGATATCCTGAAAGGGTTCACTGGGCTTTGCGATCGTTCCAAGTTCTTTCTCAGTCAAGCACGTGCTTGGCGGAAAGAACAACCAAAACTAGAAAGATTACAGGATGATATAAAGAGGGCGAAATGCACACTTGCGATCTTGCTTGCAGCTTCTAATTCGTACGAGCAACCATTTTTTCATGTCAATTATGCCTTTAATTCTGGGCACCAGTTGCGGTAGGCATGACTGACCTGGAAGTAGACATGATATGCTCCGCATTCGCTTGGACATCGAGCAGATCTCTACCATCACGGCCCAGGTTGATTCGCGGAGGGCACAGGAACGTGCTCTCTTCAGGAAGGAAATATTGAGTGACCTTGCATCGCATCGAGACGGTGCTGTAGACTATCTCAATGAACTTTACCACCAAGTAGATGAGCGGATCGCAAAGGTTGAAGGAGTGCTCAAGGCATCACCTGATGAAGCCCAGCTATCCCCATCAAGATCAATGATGGTGACCCAGGAAGCGCGTCCAACGGGTCGAAAGCGGATTTATCAATGTTCGCAAAAATTGCCTGCAACCAAGGATATCAATAAAACTCGTCCAGAAGGAGTACGTATCAGGCTCAGGAGCCAGATCTCCTGTTGCTCAGTTGGGTGTAATTGTATTTGCCACGTCACAAGGAAAGCGTCGACACCGGCCATGGTTGACCGCGTACTGGGACAATTATCTGTTGGTCACGCCGGCCTGCCATTCCTCACCCCTAGATGTGATTCTGAAGAGTGCAGGAAGTCTCAGAGCCCTTGGATCAGCCTCGAGTACTGGTTCCCTCTTGGCTATTTTTGGTCTCAAATTTTTTCTCTACAAATCGCCTACCAAGCTCATATCGGACCACAAGTCTCTTTAAGCACGCTTCGAAGAGTACCAGATACGGCACTCAGCATTAAATATGCATTGACTGGAAACATTGAAGGCCTACAAGCCCTTTTCAGCCGTGGACTAGCGTCACCTGTGGATGTTGATAGCACGCGTGGCTATTCACTTTTGAGTGTTAGTATGCCTAGCTTTGTGGCGAGCCCAGTGTACTAAAGACACATAGTGGGCCAGCTATGCGATGCAATTCAACACTTGCAGATTCCTCGTACATGCAGGCGCGGATCCTAATCACAGGTTAGCCTTGTCCACAATATCCGGCATTACCAGTCAAATTAATTGATTGCAGACCAAATGTGAAATTTACTGCTACTCCAATATCTCAAATATTTGACTATATGCTCCAAGGTAGATTATCGCAGAAAGATATGGAGGTGCTTTCTTGCGTCATTCAAGGGAGTAACTTCATTGATGAAGAAGGCTACACTCAACTTCACAGAGTTGTTCTTGGCCTATCGATGAAAAACCTTGAAGAAGTTATTAGCATGCACCCAGAGAGTATAGATGCTGTTGATGCGCGGGGTAGGACGCCACTCACCTGGGCAGCATCACGGGGAGACGAACATGCCATATCTCTGCTTTTGGAGGCCGGCGCAGATCCCAATACCTTCGATACTTACGGCGATGGCGTTATTACACATGCTGCGGAAAATGATCGTAACGTATGCGTTCGTCTACTCTTGGAAGCCAATGCAGAGTTCACCCCGGTCCTGCCTACGCGAAAGAAGCTAATAGACGCCCTCATCCACACGACCCGCTACGCGTCCAAACTTGCATCACTTAAGCAACTTCTCGATTCAGGGGCCGACGTAGACGCAAGCACCATGGAAGGCTGGACCCCCCTTTACAATGTTGCCCGACTTGATAAAGTGGATTTTGCCAGGCTTTTGCTAGACTATGGCGCTAGTATCAACGCGACGTCAACGTGCGGCCAAACCATTTTAACCACTGCAATCACCTACAACAGCCATAATGTCCTCAGGCTACTGTTGGATCGATGGCGCGATTTCGGCAGATGTCCTCGCCATCAGGGGCCAAATCTGCTACAAATCGCAGCTTTGCACGCAGACATCGAGACGATCAACATCTTGACAACTTGGGACCACCTCATCTCGAGATCTGATCGGATCTGTATCATTGGCGACTTTGCAACACGGCTGCACGAGCGGCTAGATGTGACTGATGAATTGATTGACAAGTTCGAAGAGCTCATCACTATCGTGGGCAGGGAACCCAACACGTGTGAGGCTATACAAAGTCAATCGGAGTTGAACCACCTCACCTCTTCGGGGCCATCTTTAGAAACCGAAAAGCCGGGAACTCAAGAAACGGAGAGCCATGATAACGATTCTGGAGAAGTCTTTGTTGATGCAGTTGAAGAGCCCGAAATGGAATGTGATATTTGAGACTGATTGCCAAGCGAGCCCATTTCTTGGAATATTCTATGCTCCACAGTGGGATGAGTTTGAACTGCACCTTACTTCACAGCTCTTTGATTTAGCAATATCTTTCGACGAAAGCTGGACTCCAATACTGCCCCCACAGCTGGAGCCATCGAGCAGACATTGGCATGATAAACCAACACGAAATGCCATCCTTGATGTATATATCTCCTACTGGCCTTCCAATTAAATCTTAACGCCTCGAAACAATATCCTTCAATGGATGAGAGTAGCAGTACCAGGAAGTCCGCTGATTGGGATGCGGACTTGAACTAGAGCTGGGATTTCCGAATTATTCAACATATGGATAATATAAATCCCGAGTTTAGGAGCAATAATCGTCTCTTTCAATTCAGAAAGGAAGTAGAGCCGCTTGAAAGGGAGTATAGAGGGAGTGCGGGGGCGCAGCAAGGTAGTATTGAGGGATCACGGGGGAGCATTATGCGGAATACTGGAATATTACTGGGAACGCATAAAGCGCAATAGGTAGAAGCCTGATTTGATTACGCACATGCAAGGGACAAACAAGTCATCGTTCGGTGGATGGGACACATTTACTGCTTATTCAACATGTAGTCAGAAGCCTATTAATCTACTGTTCTAGATCATCTACAATCTCATTCTCTAAATTTCCTAGACTGGTCAGATTCGTACACGGAGTCTCCATCACCAGTTCCTGTAGTTGAGGAATGTATTCCGAAACATTGCAAACTTTACCCCGGCCAATTATGAATATAAAAAAACCCTCGCCTGGGCTACATATCATCGTCTCTATACAATATTGCCCAACCACCAATTCATTGCCACTCTGAAGTTACGATTATTACGCTCACTCATACCAATCACCAACCTCACTATTTACCAATAGCCCTGCCATCTTATTCAATATAGTGGTGGACGATTGAAACAAAACACGGCGTTAAGTAATTACGAGGTTGTTGGCGAAAATGATATCCTATCATAATAATACTGAGTATTCCAACCAATGAAAAGCAATAGATACCATTAATTACCTCTTGATTCAATTCATCCATTCAAAGACAGAGAATCAGTCCATCTATAACTCCGACCAGCTAATTGATTTACGAATACACGACATGTAACCCATCGACCAGAATAGAATCATCTATCTGCCTGTACCAAGAATCGTGATGAGTCTGCAAGGTTGATCAACATCAGGCTAATAATCGGATCTGCAAGGCCACTAGACTGTTATTCCGGCACGCAGAAACGCCACTGTTACTGACCAGTCTATCCCGAAAGCAAGATTGAAATTAGATTCTCGTCTACTGACAGCTTTCTTGCATGCCAATTCAAATCCTTGAAGACGACACGGATGGACTGATTGATCAATCCTGAGCTCGAAAAAAGTAGCTTTAGCTGGCTGCAAGGCTGTCACTCAAGAGTCCTTGGTGCTGCGCCTTCTTTGATGGCTTGTTGCTCCCTTGCTGCTCTCTCTGAAAGTAGGAGTACTACTTCCTTTTCTATTTGAACACTCCAATTTCATAACATAAGGTAACAAGAAATTATTCGCTTAAGTACAACTCCGCTGCATTGCTCCCGCGCTAAGGTTCATTTCGTGATTCTGCTTTCTTAATATATTGATACCCCCATGCTCGCTCGTCGTACCCTCAGGGCTACCCTACAGCCCTAACTCATTCCCTTAATGCTCTCGCTGAAGCGGCTATACTCCTTTTGCCGGACGTAGATGGCAACAGTCGATCCTAAATTCCAAGTGTATATATTGCATGTATATGTCATAACTGCCGTATTAATCATGAAATCGAGCAAAGCCGCTTTAGACAGAGGGGTGAGACAGCCGTGCAAAGCAACAAAGGTTCTGGTACCTCGTGCTAGGAGGGGCAAAGCACAACGGGACCCTCATTGGCTGCCCCTGACCCAGCTGCAGCTCATCGTGCCATGTATGAACATAGTTTGCGAGCAAAATCTTTCCCCACACCACAATTGCCACCAACCAGCTTTTTGGAGAGCGAAATCTATGCGCGTGCCGTCAGCGGAATGGCTAGTGTGCTACTGGAACCTGGCGCTTACAGTTGCGATTTCCAAAATCCTCACAAGAGAACAAGGCTGTGTGAATGTTGGGTACCAGATTCGGAGAAAGTTTTACATGCACATAGCATGCAGGTCTCGCTATCTCGGATGAATAATTGCGGGTCCGTGTTCTCCCAAAAATATGTGTTCCGGAGCATGTCATCCATCTGTAACCAACGAGCAGCGGGGTTTTTCGTAACATGGAACATCCATGTAGCGTCATCGCCTTTGGTGTGATCTCCGTAATTGGGGAAGAAGCAATAAGCACACTCTGAGTTCCAAACGTCATGATCCTTCATCTCGTTCGGCGGGATTTTGATAACACTAGAGCCTTTGATTGTAAAAACCTGACCAGCTATGAGAGATCCATGTCCGGTTGTCTTGTCATCACAAGCGCAGGGTGATAACCATGTATAGTCCTTGCACAATTCCAGCATCTCTCGAAATCCTAGAATATGGGTTTTCGCCTCTGTGCCCTTGAAATTCCACGTGAATGACTGTGTAGCAAGAAAAGCGTCATTATCACGAAAGCCAATCAATGAATTTCCCCTCTTCGCTGTGCTTACCCCGGGGAAGAAGTTAACGGCGCTAGTAATTGAGCGCCAGTCTGCTTTCAAGATCGTAGAGTCCGAATGTGAAAAGCTAAGCTCCGTGGGACCATCCAGGACTCTATCCTTGACTACTCTGTTCTTGGAAGCGTCTTCCACTGATGGGACACCCGCTAGCATCCGTAAATTGCAGATTGATACATCAGACGGGTCAGTCGCATCTATGGCGTCGAAGAAAATGCTCCAACCGCATTCGCTTACCAATAAGGCTTGCTCAATAAAGCTATCTGAGTATCTTTGGCCAAGGAGATAATGCGCGAGGACTTCAAAAGACTCGGTAATATTGGGGAACTTCATTCTCAGCATACCTGAAGGATTTGTCTCGGAGTTGAGTCTTGTTTTGAAGACTTTGATAGAGAATGGCACATAAGCACATTGCTTCAAATCCTGGTGTTGAACCCTCGATAAAGACAGGAGCAATAGTACAAGCTGGGTACAGGCTTTCTGTTTCTTAGACTTAGGCGGGGTGCCCCACACTCTCATTAACATCGCTTCATCGACTTTGTGTAAGCCAAAAAGCATTCGAGCGGTCTCAAGGATTTGGGATTTGCCCGGAAATTTTCTCGGAGTGCGTTCACAGTGAGCTTCGTGGATATCCGGTAATTTCGACGATTTTCTACATGAACAATATTTATTCGATATATAGAGTGCTCCAGCTATCACCGAATAGCATGCGTGGGTCATGTCGCAGGGTTGGACGTCCACCTCCTTCAGAGCAGCCAAACCGAAACCTAAGATTCTGGCCCGTAGCTCAGGTCCAAATTTTGGATCTCGCTCACTGCTGCTCAGGGTGAAAAGGGGCTCATCTTGAGAGAATGGAATGATAAGTGAGACGCTCGATCTCATGGTAAATATTTCCTTGATCAGCACATTGAAGGGCCCTTCGCCGAAGATAATTTCGCGGCCCTCAATGCACACCTTGACGCTTAGGCCGAGGACATGGAAGCACCACACCACGAGAGTAGAAATTCCTGTTCCACACTCGATGAAGATGTGTCTTTCATTGGGGAAGTGTTGCAGAGACTCCAAGGCTAGAAGCAGCGCTTGTAAAATTGGAAAAGAGAGTCCACGATTCTTGACACTCTCTCGCTCAAGATTTAGCGAGGATGATTTATTCAGTTTCCTCTTCTTGGCCTGAGGTTTTTGATGTGGATCTGCATTAGAAAGTCTGTCTCGAATTGTCCTTTCCACGGAGTCGAATAATGCAGACCACTGGAAAGCCGTAGTCTCGCGCTGGATAACTCGCATTGTGCCTAGCAACGAGGGATAGTCTGGTATTGCCTCGGGATTGCCCTTGAAATCCCTTACAATCCGTTCAATCGCTTCGACCATGGCATTTGCAAACGGCTGGTGTTCGTGCACAGAACACAGGAGCGACATCTGAACGACCATTGAAAACAGTGCTGTATCCTTAAGTGCGTTTTGGACTGTTGGGCCGGCGCCAGACTCCAAGACGATTTCTATATACCTAGAAATGAGATTACGCTCGGTTTTTGCGACCGCTTGCCTAAAGTGGGCCTCGAGGATTGAATCGATGCGATTTTTGCCCAGAAAAGAGGCAAGCTTGACTTCTGTGAGGACATCAGAGCCAGCCTTGCGCACCGCATCCACAATTGCAATGGAGCTAATGGCAGAAACAGCTTGGGTAGCTGGGTTGAGGATATTGGTCAGCTCAAAACCGAGCTGGAATTGCGCGTTCATTGGTATTAGGATCCTGGGAGACAGAGCTCCCTACAAAGCCAATTGTTGCTAAAGATGGGGGGCCTCTGCCGCATGGTTCCCTTAAGATAAATTCCTGATGTCTCGCCTAGTCGGGCGGAGCGTTGATATTCAGCGGTGGCGAATGCGCGTCGTAAAGCTAGGCTAGAAGAAGGTACCGAAGTTCCTTGCTAAGCCTCAGCCTGCAAGCCACAGCGCCAAAGCACTGCCCCGCCTAAGGCAGTCAAGTAGGGTACAGTGGGCTTGCTCGTATTTCAGGCTTTCAACTGCTGCGCCCCAAAATTGTCTCATACACCATAGTGCTCCCTCGATAGTCGCTTAATACTCATCCTTGCTCCCTCACTGCTCTTTTTGAAATATCGATTCCATCACCTGCTCTAAATTAGTGCTTGCTTTTTAATATACTTCCTGTCGAAAAAGATATCTGACAACGACATGGCGCCACGGGAGAAGCCAACATTTTTCCTTTATGAGATTGGTAGAGATCCGGAAGAGCTGTGTCTGGGTAATCTCGTTCTCAAGGACTACGCCAACCCTACAATATCACGACACTACACCCATCCCAGGCTGAAGTGAGTCTCATCGTTCGCTCAGACACGCCCCTGTCAACTAAATTTGACTCCAGTGAAGACGATCTAGAGACGCATGCAAGGTCAACTCGATTGACCAAAGGATGGGAGGTCAAGTCTTCTTCTGGAACGACTTGCAAGCCCTCGATAGACGTGGCAGACTTGTTTCAGACTGGGATTAACTGTGATCGAAAACATAAGAGGACACTCACGGCCGACGAAGGCTGTAGAATAGCCTTGAAAGAGTAAGTTGATAGGGTACTATGATGTTCATCACGCTGAAGAGGATGTAGTCCGGAAAAATTTCTGCACCAACAAGTCCTCTGCCAAGTCGATGCCGTGCAAGCATTGCAGCTATGGATTTCTGGAGCAAATAGGGGTCTAGACGGTCTGAGAAAGAAACCCAAAATCTGGCTCCTTACCGGCATTTACTTGCTCAAAGATGCTACCTTCACAGAGGAGAAAAAACGGACAACCGGCTTTCGAGCAGGCGTCGTTTCGACCGTACTATCAGCCATTGGTGCGCCTCCTATTGGTCCTTCAATGGATCTTGAACGATCAAACGACTCGACCTCGCAAACGCCAACGCAAGGATGGCTCGTCTGGGCCGCTCAGTATATGGCTCTCGATTACCGAGTCTGCAGTAGGGCATTCAGGTCTGCCGATATTACATTGCTATATGGTGTGGTCAGTGGTGGAAGGTGTTATTATAGCCCACCTGACTGGGCAAATGGCTTGACGGTCGAAGTTGCAAAGCATTGGGATGGTGTGGATGAAGACGCTCAATCCGTTTGCAATGACGAAGACTACCAGAACATTCCTGAAAATCTCTGGACATGCAAAACGTCACCATGGCCGACAGGAGAGAAACCCCGGTATGCACTAAATGAATTGACAACTGAGCAAAAAGTGAAGTTGGTGCGGAATGAACTGACACCTGAGGACGAGCGGAGTTGCCGCGAAAGACACCTGAGCAACGAGCGAAGTTTGAACTGACACCTGAGCAACGAGCGAAGTTGTTGCAGTTGCCAATAGAACTGACACTCAAGCAACGAGCAAAGTTGGTGGGATCAATCCTCGCTTAGCTGCCTCCACTGGCATAGGCATGCTCATTTCCAAATGTTCTTGGTATTTCAGCGTCTTCTACCTTTATTCCGGCGCATCAACCCTGCAAAGCATCATGTATATACTTCTAGGAGCTGCCCCAGATCGATCCTATTCAGACAGGTAATGCATATTAACCATCAGATCTACGTCTTGCAGGGTTGCGACAGAAGTAAATGAGGTTGCAGCAGACTGAAGAAGAGATAAGAGGTGCATCGCTGATGGTCGGTAAGCTCCATTCATAGACGGAAGTCTTGCTGCTAAGCCAGAGAACTTCGAAAAGCAAAGAAAGCTGGCTCATGAGAACCTCCTTGTTTCGAAAAGAAATTACAAACAAGCCCTTGCAGACTTCAAGAGCTCACTTTCAAAGACCCAGGCGTTGAAGGAATGAACCCAAGACACGTGCCCGCATATGACTAGCAGCGTTGGGTACATGGTGATCACTTACAAATCGCCAATTGTTGTCACCTTGTAGCAGCGATGGGAGAAGGAATCGAAGAAGGGAGAAGAGTGTAAGTGATAAATGCTGGCTGCTTTGAGGAGGGAGGGAAAGTAGGTGTCAGGCGAGTTAGTTGTGTAGGGGAGTGGTGTCTATGAAGCGAGGAAAGAGGTACTTGGGGTGTGGTTTTTAATAACGATCTTCGGGCGGGCTATTGCGGCTTTTTAGGGCAACCCCGGCCCGGGCGCCTTCCCTCAGGGGAGGCCCGAAGGTCGTCCATCGAAAGTAGGAGCTTTGTGCACACAAGAATAGGCTGGATATACATGATAGGATAAAACCTAAGGGTGGCACCTTCCCGTAGGACTCAATGGGCTCGACGAAAATACAGAATAATATTTATTCTAATGAATTATAGAAGTTACCCCTATTGATTAAACAAGATCTCTAGAGTATAGAAACCCTACTATGAGTTTTGGCTCAGTTCATATCACAAACACTGCCTACCCACCTATCCTACACACCGACCCGTTTAGGGGAAAGGAAATGGCCCGTGTCAGATATATAGACTCTCTTACTGGGCAAGGAGGAATATCAATAAGGCTAAGTGGTAGTAGTAATGTTAATTTACGAATATCATTAATCCGAGTTTTTTCGACGGGATGCTGATGGGTATTTAGTTCTGCAGCAAGTATATTACAATCTTCATGTCTTTTGTGCAATTACTCATCTCCCCCCCGCCTCCGCCCTCCCCACCAACCTCTTCATCCTCGTCCACTCCTCATTCCTAACACTCTCCCCCGCCAATTCACCATCAACCTCAAACACAGTAACCACCCCCGCCGCACCCCCAACACCTAATCTCTTCCCCTCCTTCTCCTCCCACGTCACCTTCTCCAAACTCTTCGCCACATAACCCCCCTGGATGCTCCGAGCTACGTTGGGCGTCGTCCTCGTAACAGGGACTTCCGTATCGACAGTAAGATCCCAGACTTCGACATTGCCACCTCCGTCCACGGAGGCGAATACGCCGGGTTTGTGCGGGGACCAGCGAGCGTCGTAGACGACGTCTTCGCGGGAGAATTCGAAGAGGGGTTCGACGGTTTGTTCGTTGTTGGCTGCGGGGTTTAGGATGGAGGTGGATGTGGTAGTTACGGCAGTGGAGATTGGCGCACGGGTTTTCCATAGTTTTACGGTCCAGTCTAGTGCGCTTGAGAGGACTAGGTCGCCTAAGTCTACGGGGCCTCGCGCGGGGTGGAAATCGAGACTCATGACCGGGGCGGCGTGGCCTCTATATCGCAGTCGGGTGTCGACGCCGGCTTTGGCACCGGCGCGGTCGTAGCGGTGGCATGGGTAGATTGTGCCTTCTTCGGTGCCGACGAGGAAAGATGTGGGATCGGAGATGGGAAAGGACATGCATGTTGGACTAAGGTCTTCGGTCTTGCTGGGGGGTGGGGTCATGAGTTCGAGATATTCTTGGGGTAGACTTAGCATGTCTACTGTCCATCCGCATACGACGCCGTCGGTGGAGCAGGAGATGATGTTGTTGGCGTTTTGCGTGCCAACCAAAGATATTGAGTAGACAGGGTGGGTATGACCGCCGTTTGAGGCACCTGTAAGGGGTGTCTTCTGTACCGGTAAGGGCGTTCTCGAGCGGGTATCCCAAATCAGGACTTGTCCACTGTAAGAACCGCCAATGATGAGGGAAGGATGGAAGGGAGAAAATTTGGCGGTTAAAATGTCGGATGTACTGTGGAAAGTATACTCAGGTCGTGAGTGCAGGTGCATATTCCATATTTGCAGCAGGCCTGAAGGATCTTGAGGCGCAGACGGATTCTTGGTGTACGATGCTAGGAGGAGCTCTGGAAACTATGTCCTGTCAGATTTGTAGCATTCTCTGTTGTGGGGTTTTCTTACCTTGGACGAGAAGCACATATCACTGATCATCCTTTTCTTACTCCACCGCTCATCATAGAATTGTGCAACTTGTTTTATCCGCCTTCCTCTCTTCCCAGTCGAGCTTCCATACCCTTCATCTTCATCCTCGTCAATTCCATCTGCGCCATCTAAAGCGTAGTCGGCCAGCACATCGTAGTCCTGATCCAACGCCTTTTCTATAACCTTACTTGACCTCTCCACGAAGTCAAGGAACTCCTCCGACGCAGTCACCGCGTTGGCTTCTTCGTCCGTCAAAGCTCGGGCAGGGAAGTTGGATGGGCCACTTTGGATTGTTCCATCCAAGCTGAGACCTCTTACAGCCTTCAATTCTTCTTCGATCTCTCTTCGTAAGTTCTGCCTAAGCTCCTCATCTCTTTCTCGCTCCCTCCGACCTATTCGCTTCGAAGCTCTGGGCGAGCGTGGTGTTGGTGATTGATCCCCTTCGGAGTCTGAGAAGCCACCTGACGATCTTCGCTGCCTCTGTGGAGACCATGGTTCTGATGTTTGCACAGCCTTGCTGTATGTAGGTATTTCCACCTTGGCCTTTGCAGGCCCAGAGGCTTGATCATGGGTTGTCTCTACCGTTGTAGTCGCTAGTGTCTGCGTTGCTGTCGAAGCGTAGTGTGCTGGAGGTCGACTGCCACTTGAAGCTCGCTCATAGGTTTCCGCACCGACTCCTCCAGCGCCAAAAGTAGAGGTAGGGCGACTTTTTCGACCAGCTGGAGAAGATGTGGCCGATGCTCTGTCCCCTACCAAAGTCTCAATGAAGCTATCAAGTTCCTTTCGATCGGTTGTACGCGACGGCGTAGAAGATCTGGCCTGATACCTATGAGTCCGAGCTGTCAGATTCGGGAGATAGACGGACAAGGTACCTCTGATGGATCCCCTAGGATTGACTCCCGTCTTCCAGACTCTTTATGCCGCTGCTCACGCTCCTCACGCTGTCGACGCAGCTCCGCAAGCTTTGCCTTCTTAGCTGCAATCTCATCTCTGCGCTGCATCTTGACGACCCGGACTGTTAGGCTCTAGATCGTGGACTTAACTTCCCCAGATTTAGGAAGTGGATGTGCACTTGTATTGAGACAGGCTGCCTAGAGCAAGACATAGGACAGACTCCCTATATATCATAGCGCAATTCAAATCACCTTGGCCATGAAAGATATCTATTAGAGTTCTTCCCACGCCTTCTCATAAATATATCCATCTCGCGAAGCTCCAGACACGCGAATTACGAAGTACCTATCAAAACTTATGCATGCACAAAGCCCCAGCGCTAAACATAAAAATTTATGCGCTCAAGCTCCACATCAAAACTTCCCAGCCCAGCACACGAGCTCCCAAAACCCATTGACTGTGACAGCCTCACCACAAACACCCCCTTGGCCCATCCACCGGCTCTCCGCCCCTTCCTCCCGGCAACACGCATCCCTAATTGCCCTTTCACAACATCCATCCCACTCCTCCCACCACAATGGCTTCCCCCGGCGCAAATGTTCGTGCAGCACCAATCCACCCTTCCCACCTATCCCCAACCCTCCCCCTCCCTCTTCAACCCCCTCCACCCTCACCCTCCCTCTCTCCCATCCCTCCCTGGCTAACATCCCCAGGTCCTCCGTTGGTCCGCCCTCGGCGCCGGAATCTTCTACGGCATATACAGACAATCAGTCCTCTCTGCGAAATCAAAAGTGCATGAGATAGATGCGGAGTATGAACATAAGAGCGTGTTGATACAGAAGGCGAAGGCGGAGTGGACGAAGAGGAACATGCCGAAGGAGAGTAAGACGGAGGGGGGGGGGAGTAAGTGTTATTTTCTTTTGGTTTTTTTGTTGGAGATGAGGAAAGGGGGGAGGGAATGGGGGTGTTGGTGGGTGGGGAAGGGGGGAAGGGGAAGGCAGGGGTGGGGAGGGCGGGAGAGGGTGGATGTGGCTGCGGCGGGGAATGTGGGAGTGAGGTTTGTGAGCTTGTGCCGGCAAGGAAGGGGAGATACAAACTGGACGAATAGATGGATTGGTGCATAAGAGGGGACAGGAGATGAGCATGGGCTTCGGGGATATCATACATCCCCAAACTCACAAGCTAGGCAAATTGACCTCTTGCTTGAACGAACCGGCTAACCCTTCTTTTTTTCCCTCTCGGAATAGTCATCACAGACCCCAACGACTCCCGCTTCGACCTAGAAGCTTATTTAACGATGAAAATGGGGGACGAGGCGAAATAGAATATGTTTTCTGTGAGCGCAATAGGCATGGAGGAAACATCTCAGACACGAACGAGTTGGGAAGAATATGTGTACATAAGAGTTGGGCCAGTGTATCATCACCATCATCACATCATCATTATTATCGTCAGTTATAGAATCCGGTTTCGCTCGGCAGATGGACTACGATGTGAGGCTGTAGAAGTGGGAACGTGGGAAAGTGGAAAGGATTTTGTTTTCTCAATCAGATAATATCATACACATCGAGCAAGAAGACGAGATTCCCACGCAGTCCCCATGACTCGCTAAATAGCACCGTATCTTGCAGTACACTAAATGAAACTTCGAAAATAAGCGTATTTTCTGACCGCCTTTCCCTGCGTTCCTATAGACCACAAAATAGTCTCGTCTTCGCCCATCTCATACAAATATCCACCCCTCTCCATGCTGCTAAGATCGTGCGCGGCCACTCCCTCTCTCTCCCTCTCACATTCATTTAGCAAAATGCAAATCATACCCCAACCACTTCCTCGCATTAACCTGATCCGGATCCAACCCCGGCTTCCCATACGTCAACGGCAAAAAGAAATACCACCCCCCAATCACAAGCGTCAACACCACCCCCGCCGCTCCCCAGAGCGCAAGTTGACTCTGCGCTTCCTTTGCCGGTAGGACGATTCTCTTGCCGCCTCTATCTTTAGTACCTTTGCTGCTGCTTGGGGCTGGTTTTGAGTTGGGATTTTGTTGGTGAGCGACATTGTCTTCGAGACCGACGGGGTCGAGGTTGAAGATGAATTCTAGGAGGGCGCCGGTTACCAGGGCGGAGGCGAGGTGGGCGGGGAGGTAGTGGTGGAGGAAGAGTTGGCGGCCCATGAGGTAGAAGGGGAGGTAGTGGGCGGCCCAGCAGAGGAAGAAGAAGCCGGTGCTGTTGTAGAGGCGGGAGCGGGTTCCTGTTCGTCAAATGTTCAGTATGTCTTGGATGAGTATTTAACGCAGGAGATGTAGGGATACTTACGCTCGTCCAGGCTATCGATTCCGCGGCGTTGGGAAAGCTGGTCGGCGCCTATGATTCCGGCGAAGACGGCAAGGAGACTGCTTGCTAGCCACCAGCCGATTGGGTTGCCTAAAAAGTAGATTTGTTGTCTTGTATCGTTCTGTGTCCAGAAACTGACACCACGTAGTAAGAAGGGCCATTGAATCGGTTGACTGGCATAAGGATGGCTGCTCGTTAGGGCGTTGTTGTGGTAGAAGATGGCTCTCTGAAGCTCGATGTATTTCTTGAAGAATGGTAATGTCTTCACTTTCTTTTCCTCTTTGATGTTGCGAGGACTGTCTTTTGGTATTGATGGGACCTCCTCCACGTACCAGATGTTGCTGGACTGCTGAATGTTCTTGTTACCGTTGATTTCGGCTTGTTTATACGCCCAATCAGGGAGAGGTGTGGTATGAGTCCACATAGCTACTCGAGTTGGAGCATGAATTAGCTTGAAATGCCCAGAGACACTTTTGAGCTGTTGCCCAGGCTTGCCATTCTCGATCCTGATTTCGAATAAAGTATCATTATAGCGCTCCCCATTCGCTTGGTCCAGGGCTACTGTGGTGAATTCCTGATTCGTGGGGTAGTACGGTGAGGCTACATCGTGAGACAGGAGATAAGTATCAGTAATCAGATGTCGAAGCTTGACGAAGTCTCCATTTTTCACTTGACGGCCTGGCTCTTGGTTTTCCGGATCAACGATGTCTCCGGGCATGATCTGCCAGTAGTTGTTCGTGTCGTTGTAAGGGTATCCTGTAACCTGCTGTCCCTGGCTAGAGACTCGTCCATCGTCGTAGCGTAGCGGGTATCGATCCGGGTGACTGTGTAGATAGGTCTTTGTCTCCTTGTGTTTAATAGAGATGGAATCATAATAATCAATGCCGACCGATTGTGCACTCATCACGTTGTCGGCCAATGTCTCTTGAAATGCTGGTGTCATGAAGTCGTCTCCAGGTCCTGATCTAGTGAGAATGGAGAAATGCACCTGGAACCAGAAGAGATAAATTATGAAAGGCACAACAATCAGACCAATGGCGCGTGCCGCAAAGTGCTTTCCAAACTCTGGCAGACTTAAAGCTCCTCCCTTCCTCTTAACGTCCAGCAGGTCCCAGAGGTCAATTGCCACCGCAGAGCCAATAGTGAAGAAGCTGAACACTCCCACGTATTTGGTGGAGATAACGCAACTTAGAGCAACCCCAGTAAGCAACAGCCATTTCCACCACTTCTGCGAAAACGGCTCATGCCGCATCTTGTAGAATCTGACATAGCACAGTATACTCATCGACATGGCGTAAACCAAAGTTGCATCAAGAAGAATCAGTCGAGTCTGGCCAATATGGGCATTGTCGAACAGGACCAGTCCAGCCGCAACAACAGCAGCGGGCAAGCTGTAGCCTGATTCCCACATGATCAAGAACACAGTAGGTACCGTCAGAGCACCGAGGAGAGCAGGCATCGCCCGAAAGGCAACGTATGGGACTTTGTTGGAGATGTAGGAGTCCCCGATGTTGTCGAAAAGGAAATGGCCATCGTAGCCGACGAACCAGCCCATCAGGGCGAAGAGAAGTTTACCGAAGGGGGGGTGGACGTCGAAGAAGTATGTTCTTTGCAAGTAGTATGAGGCAAACTGTCAACAAGTCATTCGAGTCAGCCAATGTCTCTCGAGGCCTACCCCTGAGGCTACGGATCGCAACCTGTAGATTTGGGGGAGAGCTGCAGCCTTTTATACCTTTCCAAAATGAACCTCATCGAAAACCACCTCATTTGGATGCCCAATGCCCCAGAATCGTGTTACGAAAGCCAACACCGTAATAATCGCCAACGCAAGCTTGTAGTCCCATTCTGTTTTAACAGCGTCTGGCAACTTGGTGTCTTTCAATATGCCATTGAGGTCGCTAGCCTGACTTGGAGGAGGAGTGACGACTTTCTTGTCTTTCTGCCCTTGGCGTTGCCGCACTTGGGGCGAGGACATGATGGGTTGTGCGGAGGGAGGTAAGGACCGACTCTGGCAGTTTTCTTGGTTAGAGAGCTTGTGAGGGAGCGCGAGTATAATATTTGGTGGGGGTCGCTTACAGGAAGGGTAGATCATTCGATCGGGAAATACGTTGGTATAGCTTTTAAGAACGGTGAGTGTCAGTGATGGGATGGTATTCTATCAAGCACGGGAAGCTTGAGATATTCGTGGCATTTACATGCCAAGTCTACAAAATTTAGAGTTTCTGCTCCTTCGCCGCAGCTGTGAAGCTTAGCGCCTCAAATTAGGGCAACACATTAGGGCTCCATTTCACGATTAAGAACCCCTTTCCCCTTCGTCGTTAAACTGCGAGACCAGTTGAGCTTGAAAGTGAGAAGATGGCATTCATGGAAACAATGTTCCTCGTGTATGGATGACTTGTGATGACTTAATTTGATGGCTATAAAGCGGATAATTGATTTTTTTACGCCTTGGTGATGCTTATCACTTGAATAACAGTTGGGCATACCATTCGAAGGTAGGCTCCAAGTCCTGGTAGTGCATGATCAGGGTATCATAAATGCCAATCCTACAAATGTGTCCATAACATAATCCCTCAACAATCATCATCCGCAATCATGCCTAGTGTATCCAGCTCGGTGCGAACCATCCGATCAAAATCGCTTCTCTCAATGCCAGTGTTCCTCGACAGTCGAAACAAGCTTTTGATGCTCGTACTTATATGTTGTTTGACAGCTATCTCGGCCACTGACTGAGACTCGGCTGACTGTTCTAGCTCTGTGATGGTGGTCGATCTCGGCCTTGATGATGTTGCCGTTGGCCGACTGGGATCCAGATCAGCTGGTTCATTGCCATTTGCTTTTGTATTCCCATTAGGTAAAACCATGGCGCCTTGAACAGGAGCCCATTCTGGTTGTCGTATTTGCTGCATTGAAGGGTGTATCACATCGCCATTCACCGTGGATTCCCCAATTGCCTCCCGGTTTTCCGACGGATCATCATTGTCCATTTCTGGCTGTACGTGAGCGTATCGTGCATAATGATCAGCTTCTGAGGTCGTGCTAGCATGTGTGTTCAACGCCGTAGAAGGACCAGGCGATTTGGCCGCGGGGGTTCTCCCTCCCGGGGTTTGATCATACTGAGCCCAATAGTCATCATCATCATCGTCACTCTGATCCTCGACAATAGTAGGTACGTTCTTGGTAGGCTGGTGTGTCACTGTATTCTCTTCCCCATGCCGCAGGGCTTCATCCATCATTTTGTCCTGAAACCTTTCGTCTGCCTGCGCCATTGTAGGCCACCAGGTCTCAGAAGTAACGGTTTCGTCTCCTTCCAACGGCCGAACTTCTGATGCATGCCATCCATCACCACCGCCCTCCGGGTCCCCTACACACCATAGATATATGATAATCAAATCCATTTCTGTAACCACAATCTTCGCTTGTAGAGTCTCTTCATCGAGTCGGCGGTATAGGATATTTTTGACCTCCCCAAAATCGATTTCTCCAGAGACCGGATGTAACTCGAATGCATCACTCTGGGAGACAACGTCCACAAGTTTCTGCGCTGGCTCTGATTCCCAACATAGTAGTGGCAACCAGGAATCAGTTGGTGATGATGCACTCGCAGCAAGGAGTTGCACACGTTGCCGCAGGATAGGTGTCAGCAGGGGAAGTAATGCCGGCGGTGGGCGAGGAGAGACGAATGACGTTGGGAGACAGGCGAGCAGTGGTGGCAGTAGACCTTTATAGTCAGGCGGAGGGATGTATTGTACCATGGTGAAGAGGCAGTCCGGCAGTGAGTGTGAGTGGGGAAGGGGAGAGTGAGCTGGGACTGGAGGCTTTTTGCATGTAAGAGGATGTCATCAATAAGGTCAGCCGGCGTGAATGCGGTATAGTCAGGGGGGGTAATGTTCCGTTGTGAGAAATGGCCGTTATTTGAAGGAGGGAGGGTGGGTCCTTTCGACCTTTGGTAGAGTAACTGTGGACTCCCCTTCATCCGAGGCGTAGCAAGGGACCCATAATGATGATTATGGGGCATGTTTGATCACGATGCAGCGGAATGACGCCGGAGAGGTGATCTTTAGCCCCCGTGACAACCACACCTATAGTGCATTCTATTCCTGCTGGCATGCGTCTGCAGGGACTGCTATCCAGACGACCGCCTTTTAAATTGTTCATGGTTTGCAGCGGATTGCGCCTCTCGGGATCTGCCGCGACTACCTCACAATAGAACTACCTTAGTCGAGTCTCTCAAAGCAAGCTTCAAAGGTCACCTTGAAGCAAGCCTCGGAGGTAATCTTAATGCACGGTGAGTTCATTGTACTTCCCATTGCTGCACTGCCTTAATAGAAGGTTAATAGAAGCATACAACAGATGCTCAATGTGCTCCTCATTGACCTACTCATCAAGCCCGCGTCCTGACCGTCTATCTCTGAACGCAGCCCACAATTTCACACTCAATCAATTGGGTCTCGGGCTCAGCTGATATCAGAGCATGCACATCGAGTGACTCTGTGTAGGTGCTCGATCTCTGCCCAGTCTGAGGTAGAGCACTTTTGAGGCGCCGGCAAGAAGGTATGCTTGAAGGCCGATCTCAGATTATGCCCCATGCCTAATTCTCTCATAGTCTCGATCTGCAAGACAATGCCATCATTATCAGTGTATCCTTCACTGGCTGGAGTCATTCGAATCGTAGACCACGTAAAGTTCCCCGGCTAGTCTGGCTGTAGGTCTACGGCGTCTTTGGGTGTTTTGTGCCTGTCGATCTTGCCCTGATCGCACTATGCATAGCCTCCATCTATTGATAGATGGAGATATTCATTCTCATGTGCCTTGTTAAGTTGTTGCGTCCGGTGCCATCTGTCTTCTTTGCCGTATAACATCTGAAACTATGTAATATCGCACGCACCAGACGCAATCGAGCTTTGCATGTACCAAGCAAGTCGCTGCTTTGCCTGTACCCCTTACTCCATTCCGTTTACTGGATGTCTCCAGTACCAAAGAGTCTCGAATCCGAGCTGCTGTTCGCGCGGGCATGATGGGGTTGGTGTCTGATTAGGAGAGGGATGGTAACAATATTTTTTGGGCGAGCCAGAAGTAACATTGGCCAGCGACGGCACCGCTAGACATTCAAAGGTCGCTTGCTCAACAGGCTCGAAGCAACCAATCGTCCGAGTGTGATCTGCTTGGAAATACCGTTTGTCAGCCTGAGCCGGAAACTCGAGGTAACTCGGCTCTGCTTTGCTTTGGTCCAGCCTAGGAATAGTTGTCTCCCTCGCGACTGCGAGTACTGTGTCTTCGGGTTTTGAGGGTCACGATGGTCGTAGTGGCTTTAAGGGCTATCAATGAGTGTTGGTAAGGTATGTTGCTTCTTCAAAGGGGTGATCCGTAATACCTCTGTTTCTATGGCGGTACAACGAGCCAACAGGGCGCAGGTAATATCGAGCAGGGCCTCGTCGGTCTAGCTCCCATACAGTCTCTTCGGTCAATGCCATCAAGCGCCACTGGATTTTGGAACGAAGGGCGTGTTACGTCCCATTCTCCTGTACCCAATATCCCTGGTCTATGATCACCTCTGTTGTCTGGCCTGCAGAGCCCCTAGCATCTTGCATGATATCTGTCAGTTTCGGGCGTTGTCCACGTCGGTGGCCCGCCTTATGCTTTTGCAGAGGCTCGATCGATCTTCCGTTCAGGCGTAGATCTTGGAAGTCAGAGGCCCAATCTAGAGGTTACGGCTGGTCAGTAATGGGCCCCAATACTTGTGCATGAGCGCCATCAGAGAAAGTCTAAGGCTCACGGGTCCTGATACAAGAAGGTAGCCCTGTCGGAAAGATCCAATTTCGCATCTGATACACCCACAGAAGGGCATGCTCCGGACTAGAAACTCTATCGCGTTAATCGGCACAGATCGAACGAATGGCAATTGCATGACACACTTCGCTTGTTGTTGCCATCCCACGGACTGGTCCTTCTGTATCATTCTGTCAACACGCTTGAGCCTTGATTCGACAGAGAAATGCTGTAAAGGTCTGATTGAGAGTTTCCGACCTAAGATGAGTGTTGGGAGGCCGTTTGGAGTTACCCAATTTGCAGATTTGCCGCAGGTCTTGAGTGTCGTTGCCTTCCACGGACAGATGGTACGAGCCTTGGACTGCATCATTCAGAGTCTCGTAAAGTATGGCTCCGGACTGCGGGTGTCGACTCTGTCGCTGAGTGGTGTGAAATATTCGGGAAATGCTGTGAGAGTGTGAGGGTGCTCAAGAAAGAGTCGTAACAGATGGTCAGGAATTCGATCTCACAGAAACGGACCGTTCCGCTGTTACTTACGCCTGCCACATTAGCATTGTCGCCGGACGAGCGTTCTTCACCCTAGATTCTTTCTTCCTCTGCGGTCTAATCTCTAGTATTGTCAGCTCGAACGATGGCTTTGATCTCGATCCCTTTGTCTGGTCAAAGAGGTGGTTAGTTCGCTTTTCCGAGGATTCCTCAGCCCCTTTGTTGACCAACCCACATACGTAAACGTTCATCTCTACAAGCTCGTGAGATAGCGTATGGGTACAGGTCTGCAGGAGGAGCGATACACAAAGATCATCAGGTGTGGCGTGTGATGATTAGAGCAGCATGTTGTGTGCGATGTAGTTCTGAGTCCAAGGACTTTACTCCGTACCTACGCTCAGCGATGGACCTATGGCTTGTCCTCGGATCTACGTAGAAGTATGCTAGGCACGTTTATTTGGATGCACGCGACTCTATTGTCTCTGGATCGTTGTTGCTATTGAAGAGTAGTATGAATTCTAATACCGAGCAAAGTCGAGAGTCTTTTCTAGGGCAACCTCGACGGCTCCCTGGGCAGTGGATGTGTCTGGTAACGCGACTAAGCTTCTCCACAGGAGAGTGAACGTCACTGCAACACCCAACTCCATCTCGCTTATTGAACTACAATCACTCGTCATATCTCATTTCAATCGGCATACATACATATAATTGACTCTCACCACCGAAGCACAGCGAAGTTCCTTCAGAAAAATGGCGGATAGCTCAAAAAGAGCCATAACGAGACATCCCAACAACTACTGGACTAGGGACGAAGTGATACTAGGAACCTTTCTTAAGAGTCGCGATGTTACAGCCCGAAAAATCGTCGCCATCCTCAACGGACGATACACCCACAAAGTGAGACAGGGGTCGGCGCTACTAAACAAATTGCTAGCCGTCCGAAAGAGCGAGAGGGAGGCAGGTCGTATAGACCTAAGTCATGACAAGCACTTTACTAATCCACGACTTGTCGACCGATGGATCATGGGCATAATTGGCGACGCCAACGCTCGGTTAGCCTTGCTCACATTCACAGACCACGAGCTTGAAGTCTTGCACATGGTAGGTCGACGTGAATATCGAAGCTTTTGCACATATACTAAAGTCTTTACAATAGAACCGCAGCCAAGTACGCTTTAGCACTGTAGAGGAAATGCTTGCGCCCTTCGCCATTCAGATGCCCGCAGTCGGGCCTAGTCAAATACCTGCCCAACCAGCGACATTGAGAAGAATCCTGCCTGCGGTCGCTCCGAGTCATTTGACTGCAAATCAAGAGCATACCAGAAGGGAAGAATATTTGACTGCGGTCAGTCCTAGCCAAGTGCTGGACCCGGTGACTGGGCAGGCAATGACTGGACAAGGACAGATGTCTAATTTGTCGATCCCTAACCCCAATGAGCGACCAGTCGAATTAGCATGGCCAATCTGGGATGCCACTCTAGAATCACTATTCCCTGGTTTGGGACCACCCGTCCCTGGTTTGGGGCCGCACGCGACTCCAGGGGAGTCATCTTTCACGATGCAGTCCAGGACTAGTGATAACAGACCCAATGATCCCTACCACGAGAGCCAAGACTTCGAGGAATGGTATGATCAAGAGGACGAAGAGGGTGAAGAGGAGGATGAGGACGACGAAGTTGATGAGGACGATGACGACTATGACAGCGTAAATCGCTTACAGAGAGACGAGAATGACAACTACTGGTGGGACGATGCGCAAGAGGAGGAAGATGGGTAGGCGGAAGATGCGCAACATTCCTGAGATATTCGATGATTTGGGCTTTTTCCAATCGAAAATCCGTCCACTCTTGTCTTAATCGATCCAGAAAAAACAACGTTTTTCAGTCAGTTCATAGACAGTTTTCCATTTTGCAACAAGCTACATGGCAAGAGAATGGATCATAAGTGATGCATATAGAGCTAACACTTGATAAGCCGATGCTAATAACATCCCTAGAAATTGTGGCTCTAGGGGTTTCTAAACCTTCGTTATACCCTTTTCGCACTTAACAAGTGTATGATATGAATAATTTCTGCTCTAAAGGAGCTTAATAAGTATTGAATCCAACTTAAACAACTTTATTATACTTAAGAGGCCAATGCTTATAATATCTTTATAATTATGATCCTAGAGGTTTCTAACCCGATTTCATATCTTATTTGTACTTAAAAAGTAGGTGATATAACTAGGCACTGCTTAAGAGGAGCTTAATATGTATTAAAATCAACTAAAATACCCCTATCATATGCATTACTGATGCTCAATTCTCTTCCAAGCAGGCGGAGTTCGTTGGATATTAATTGTTAAAGACACATCCCGTAGATTTAGTATTATGAAAGTGCACCTGCCAAAGTGCTTCACTGATGGCTAGATGAGGGCACATTAGAGCTACATGCTTGCAGCAATGGCCACAGGCACCTCGAGATGTACCTTAGAGCTTCTCGAAGAATTACCGGGCAAAAAGTAGCCGACTAATATTAGTACGCCGCCCTCAACCTCAAAGGTGCCCTTCTTTAAAGGAGCTCCCCTGGCCTCTCCACCATGGTCTTCATCTCCATATGCACCGCGCTTTACGACTATACCCCTCAAAGCGATAATGAGCTTGCTATACAGGAAGGGGAGCTGATATACGTACTCGAGAAAAGTACCGAGGATGACTGGTGGAAGGCGAAGAAGCGGGCGCCGAACGAGGATGACGAGGAGCCTGTTGGCCTGATTCCTTGCAACTACATTGAAGAGGTTAGTCTTTGGTTCTCAAATCGGAGAGCGTCTGCTGGAACTATAATCGAATTTCTATTGGACGCGTCAGTTGGTGGCGAATAGCAAAAGCGCTGACAGTAGCCCCTCGCAGGCTGAACCCACGAAGCATGCCAAAGCACTCTATGACTATAGCCGCCAGACAGATGAGGAGCTCTCCTTCTCGGAGGATGCAATACTTGAAGTCTATGATGACACGTCTGACCCCGAGTGGACGCTGGTAGGACTTGACGGCGAGTTTGGCTTTGCGCCTGCAAACTACATCGAGATTACAAGTAAAGCCGAGCAGAAGTCCCCACCGCCAGCACTGTCACCACAGACTTCTGGAAGAGATGTGGAGCCTGAACAGCCTACAAGTCCTGTTTCGCCAGTCTCGCCATCCCGTGCTGGACCAGCAGCTGCAATCGCGGGGATCATGCATCAGAAGTCCCCTTCAACAGATTCAGCACCAGCTAGTAGTGCAAGCCTACCACCTCGGAGACCACAATTCACGCCAGAAGACTCGGAAGAGGACACGGCAGCACCGTCCCTACCTCAACGTCTGCCTTCTCAACAGCTATCTCCGCCGACGCAATACGCGACAGCTCGAAGTCCCGAATCTCCTGGAATAGCCGCTTCGCCACCTTACAATCGAGCCACGTCTCGAAACTACGACGAAGATCGACCGCAGGGTAATAGTGGGGGGTTCCATCTCTACAATGTCAACGAGGTTGTTTCTGCTATGGGTAGAAACAACAAGCTACCCACCATACTTGGTCTCAACGTAGCTACTGGGGTCATAATGATTGCGCCGGAAAAGTCTCGTGATGGACCTCAGCAAGAATGGACCGCGGAGAAGCTTACACATTATTCAATAGAAGGCAAACACGTCTTCATGGAGCTAGTAAGACCGAGCAAGAGCATAGACTTTCATGCAGGTGCGAAGGATACAGCACAAGAAATTACGGCAGCTCTTGGTGACATAGCAGGCGCTTCAAGGGGCGAAGGATTACGAGAAGTGATAGAAGCAGCGTCTGGAGGTCCTGGGCGAAAGAAGGGCAAAATTCTATATGACTTCATGGCGCAAGGTGATGATGAAGTGACTGTCGCCGCTGATGATGAGGTTGTTGTTGTCGACGATACGAAGAGCGAAGAATGGTGGATGGTAAAGCGAATGAAGAACGGGAAGGAGGGGGTGGTACCCAGCAGCTACGTCGAAATCACAGGTTTTGTACCTCCCCCTCGATCCAGCTCGGGCCTCAATGCCGCAAAGTCGATAGTGGAACAGAACAGATTAGAGGAAGAAAGACTGGCTAAGGAAGCTGCAAAACGCTCGAAGGGGCAGAATGGAGGTGATACAAAGGGCTCTGAGGTAGGCCCAGGCTTGAAGCTCCCCGAAAGGGGTAGTAGTATAGCTCGTGGGGACTATAGTAACCATACGTCACAGCGAAGCAAAAAGGACAGCAAGCATGGAAAGTCGTCTTCGAGTTCCAAATCAAGTGAGTAAAGCGCGTTGTGTCAAGCCTCATCTGCTCATGAATGAAACAGAACCCAACATGTCAAGAACGAGAACGTGGACGGATCGATCTGGATCTTTCAAGGTTGAAGCAGAATTTATTGGATTGAAAGACGGCAAGATACACCTTCACAAGCTCAATGGTGTCAAAATCGCGGTTCCTGTGAGCAAAATGGCCGTTGAGGACCTCGAATTTGTTGAGAAGATCACTGGTCAATCTCTTGATGATGAGAAACCTCTGTCCGAGATTCGCCGAAGGAGTACACAGTCAGTGAAAGAAAGTGACCGAAGAAAAGTGCAGGCAGCTCCAGTGTCAAGGTCAGGAGCCACGATCGAGCAGGCTAAACCAACCAAGCCTGAAGGTCCGGAGTATGACTGGTTTGACTTTTTCCTCAAAGCCGGAGTCAGCCCTTATCAATGCGAGAGATACGCCTTCAATTTTTCAAAAGATTCTATGGACGAGAACGTGCTTGCAGATATCACAGCCCCAGTATTACGAACGTTGGGCCTCAAAGAAGGCGATATATTACGAGTGATGAAATACCTGGATACCAAGTTTGGTCGCACAGGTAGGTTGAAAATGACTCTGCTCCAATCCTTGATGGTGCCAAAGCTGATATGAGGGAAGGTGCAACATCCCCAGATAACGTGGGAGGTGGTCTCTTTTCTGGACCTGGGGGCGCCCTCAGGAACAACACCCGTAAAGGTCGTCCTGCGCCTGCAGTGCAAAGTGACGATGTGGTAGACGCCAATATGTTGAAGCAAAAAGATGCAACTGAAGGGAAAGCCAAAGAGCGAACAGAGACACCTTTGACCCAGGCACCCGCCCCACCAAAGAAAGATGCTAATGGTTTTGACGACAACGCTTGGGACATCAAACCTTCAAAACAGCCCGCGCAGCAACCATCACAGAAGCCGGCAGAGGCTCCTCCGGCAACAAGCCTTGCACCTCCTCAGCAGACATTGAGTGGCTCACTGCTCGATCTTTCACTATTATCGCCACCGCTCCAACCCACGCCAGCGCAGAATACATCCGCTCAGCAGCCTCAGCAGGTGCAGAACCTACAATCACCAGCGCCCGCTCCCACGCAACAGGCAATGCAGCCACAGCCTACGGGAGCTAATCCGTCATTCTTTTCGCAGCTGGGTCCCAAACCTCCAGGTGCCCAATCTTCACAGCAGAATCCCCCTCAACAGTCTTTTGGCATTCAACAACAGAATCAGCAGACATTCCAAAATCAGCTGCAACCACAACAAACTGCAGCCCCAAGGCAACGGCCTCTTGCCCCTCAACAAACTCAATCAGGTCCATTGATGCCACCACCACCGGTTCGACCATTATCAGCCCCACAGACCCAACCACAAACTAGCAACTTCGGCCCTCCTCCTTTGCAGCCTCAATTGACAGGGTACCAGCCTCAAACCCATCTGCAACCTCAGATTGCGGTCCCCGGTCAAAGTCTCAATGATCTAAATCAACAAAGGTTACAACAACAACAGCTCGGACAGCAGCAACAACTTCAACAGCAACAATTCGGGCAACAATTACAAACCCAGCCAACGGGCTTTGGGCAACAAATGCAACAACAGCCGACTGGCTTCGCACAGTCCAATCAGCCTTTTAATCAGTTCAATAATGGAATAGTCCCCCAGCAGACAGGCTTCGGGCAACAATTCCCCCAACAGCCAGGACTGCAGAATCTGCAAAATCCGTATGTGAATGGCCAGCAGGCTGGAAGTCCTTTTGCCGATCCTCGGATACAGCAGCAAACGGGGGGCTTTCAACCTCTACAACCGCAGAATACTGGCTACCAACCCCAATTTCAGCCTTCGCTTCAGCCACAGCAGACTGGAATCAATTCTGTCCTACCCCCAGCATTGCAGCCACAACAGACAGGAGCCAATGGGTTCGCTAGGCCTAGCTTTGGTCAACCGCCTCCACCCATGCCACCCATGCCGCCAATGCCTCAACAACAACCAGCAGCGGCACCCTTACTGCCTCAAAAGACTGGCCCTGCCCCTCCAGTGCGTTTTGGGACTACGCCAAACAAATTAGTAGCTCAGAAGACGGGTCGTGCAAACCTTGCGGCAGCTAGTAAGTAGAGTCTTTATTCCACCGTTTATTCGAGCACTGACACGTATATCTAGCGCCCTCGAACCCATTTGGCTTCTAGCATATGGGCGTAATGCTCTATTTTGATGGATTCAGGCAATTGCAGGGTTTGCATCGTTGGACTAATACAGGAAAATAGTAATCCAGCATATGTAAATAGTACCAGCATGATTTGTGTAATAATTGGCATGATTGGGAGCAATCATTCTATATAGCACAGTGTTCCAGGCTCTCGACTCCAATTCCATAGAGTATTTGTGGAGTGGTTTTTCAATGTGCTGTTAGAAGGCATAGGTACTTTTGCCGAGAATATGTGCCGAGGTTGCCCGCCATAATTTTGCTTGGAGATGCTTGGAAATGGTTACAGCTTTGTTTGTAATCACTGACAAACAATTCTGATCTCTCCACCAATATTGTCAATGTGTATATTCTCATGTGTGAAAGCCTTGTAATCATCAGTGACTAAC
Organism: Cladonia metacorallifera KoLRI002260; assembly: GCA_000482085.2. Taxonomy (NCBI): domain Eukaryota; kingdom Fungi; phylum Ascomycota; class Lecanoromycetes; order Lecanorales; family Cladoniaceae; genus Cladonia; species Cladonia metacorallifera. The sequence continues at coordinate 1,206,208 of KI911125.1, forward strand.
TATCTCTAAGCATTGCGAATCTGCTCAGTATTTACATCTCCAACTTTCCTCTTTCCCTAATCTTTGTCCACGAACAGAAGCTTCTAGCATCGCTTCAACCTGTCTCTATTCCTATAAATTTCCTTCATCTCTCATGATCCCATGAAGTTTCTTCTCTCAGCTTCAATCACCTGTGTAGCAGCGATCTTGATCTATACCACCCCGTTACAGTCCCAAATTACCAACTTAATCCAACAACTCCAATTCCAATTGACAGACCTCCTCCCGGTAGTGCATAACACCTCAAACTCTCCAGCACCTAGGCCTACGACTTCATTTTTCGGTCTGCCACTTGTACCACCTACATTCTTCGCTCCGAATAAGCCCGCCAACATGAGTGTTCCGCGTGCAATTCGGCAGGCGTTCCCTGCGATTGAGCAATCAGAAGGTGCTGGTGCGAGAGTCCGAAGATCAATTGGCACACCAAAGCTACGGAACTTTTCACCCTTCCTTATGCTTGACCACTTCACTATCTCGCCAGGCGCTGGCTTCCCAGATCACCCCCACCGTGGGCAAGAGACAATCACATACCTCCTTAAGGGTGCTGTAGATCACGAGGACTTCGCAGGCAACAAGGGCACGATTGAAACAGGGGACTTACAGTTCATGACTGCAGGCCGGGGTATCATGCACGCGGAAATGCCACGGCAAAATCCAGATGGGAGCGCCAATGTCGGAATGCAATTATGGGTAGATCTACCCGAAAAGCTGAAGAAATGCGAACCGCGATACAGAGATCTGAGAGCTGCTGAGATACCCACGATCCAAGTCGACGACGGGAAAGTCACCGTTAAAATCATCAGCGGCCAAAGCCACGGCACAGACAGCGTCCAGGAACTCGCTTACACCCCTGTCTGGATCTTCGATATGACAATAAAACCTGGCGGCAGGATCACCCAACCCCTCCCCATCGGCTGGAACGCCTTCGCCTACACCCTCAAAGGCTCAATTGCCTTCGGCGTAGGCAAGGAGCAAACTACAGTCGGACCCTATCACAATGTCGTGTTTGAACAGAAAGGCGACTCGGTGAGCGCGGAGGTGTCAAAGGATGCGAAAGAGGATGGACAGTTCATATTGGTGGCGGGATTGCCGCTGGATCAGAAGGTGGTGCAGTATGGACCTTTTGTGCTGAGTTCGCAGGAAGAGGTTTATCAGGCTATGCTTGATTATCAGGGGCATGCGAATGGGTTTGAGAGGGCGAAGGGGTGGCAGAGTGAGATTGGGAAGAGTATGGTGCATTAGGGAATGGACTCTGTTATGGATTTATGATTGTATGTTTGCTGTTGTTGTGAGCGATAATATCTACAAGGCGACGACTGGGTTATGGTTTGGCTTTTGGACTTGTAAATAGAATAGATGATAGATACTTGGAAGTTGAAGATATTCCTTCCTTCACCCAAGATAAACTGTTCTACAGCCCTTTCATCTATCTCATTTTCGCTCAACCATAGCCTCCATACTTTGAAGACTACCAAATAAAACGTCGTACGTTGCTAACATCCTCATTAAATCCTCTCCCCCCCACTAATGCACAAGCACAACCGGCTTCCCCCTCTCCCATCCCTCCAAACTCTCCCTAACATTCTCCCAATACCTCAACCTCACACACTCCCTCTTCGCCCCCTCAATATCATCCTCCCCAAAACACCTCTCCAACTCCCCCTCACTCTCCCTAATCCTCCCCTCATTCCCCCTCTTCAACGCCTCCAACTCCCCCTCCTCCTCCGCCCCCTCTATCTTCTCCCTCACCTCCATCACCTCCATCAATAATTCCATATCATCATCGACCTTCGCTGTCTCGTCTTCCGCGACGTCGATACCTCGGAGGTGGAGGAGGTATTGGGCGCGCTTGAGCGGGGAGAGGAGCGTGCTGTAGGCGGTGTTTATGAGCGCGGAGGTGCCTTCGGCACGGGATTTGTTGGATAAGGTGTGCCGGTCGGGATGGGCTTGGGCTTGGAGTTGGAGGAATTCGGAGCGGAGGGCGCGGGGGTTGATGCTGAAGGGGCCGGAGGGGGGGGGGCCGAGNGCCCAAGATGACTCCACCTCCCCTACTCCAGCAGCCGAGCTCTCCCAACGGCGGCAGCAACCCGACTCCTCTGACCTTCCCACCGACACCGACTTCCCAACCGAATCCTACGAACGCATGATCCTAAATTCCAAACCCTACCTCTGCACAATCCCCCAAGTTTCTCCCCCCTCCAAAAACACCACCACCCAATCCCGCGCCGCTGCCGAAGAAACCGCCGAACTTGCCCGCGCTACTGATCGCGGCTACGACCTCCTCAAATCCATGTCTGGAAGCTGTCTCTACTTCATCTCCGGCTGGTGGTCCTACAGCTTCTGCTACAATAACCACGTCAAGCAGTTCCACCAATTACCGCCGGGAAAGGGCACGCCTATCTTTCCGCCGGTGGAGGATCCCTCTACGCCGAGTTATGTGCTGGGAAAGTTTGGCGAGGTGAGGAATAAATTCGCTATCGATGGCGCGGCAGGAGGTGCGGACAGGGAGGCGGGCCTGCCGCCGGAGCAAGGGGAGGAAGGGCGCACGACGGAGATTCAGGCCAAGGGCACGAGCTCAACGAGATATCTTAGTCAGAAACTAAGTGGTGGCACGACGTGCGATTTAACGGGCAGTCCGCGACGTGTGGAAATACAATTCCATTGTCATCCGCAGAGCGCGGATCGAATTGGTTTAATCAAAGAAGTTAGCACGTGTAGTTATCTGATGATCATCTATACGCCGCGACTATGTGATGATGTAGCGTTTTTACCGCCAAGGGAGGAGCGCGCGGCGGGGATGGTGGTGGGTTTTTGGAGGGGGGGGAGGTGGTGGATGCGTGGCGGTGGGGGAGGGAGGTGTGAGGGAGGAGGGTGGAGTGTCTTGAGGCGCGGAGAGGGAGGTGGTGGATATGACTTTGGGTGGTGGATGTGAGGGTTATGTAGCGGTGGAAGGTGGAGAAGAAGCGGTTGCTGTTGCTGAGGGTAGGTTGCTTTGACATATTTATGATCTAGAGCTCTGATTGGAGATATATGGTGTTTCTTGCGCAATGTCTGTATTTGTATGAGGTGGTGATGAGGGCAAGATATTGCTACAAAGTCTAGCCTCGGTTCAGCCCTATCAAAAGATTATCAAACACTTGATGCCACCTACATCTTCCAACATTGCTCATTTCTGCAATGCAAGAGGACAATGAAGCGGCGAATAATATGGCTGGCGGCTGCCAGCATAGCATGTGGTAGTCCGCATGTTTTCAGTGTTGGCGACGATTTGCTTGCTTATCCCCAAGTGAGTGGTCCAAGGCTACGAGACCGATCTGTTTACTGAATGATCATAGTACGAAGTCATCTTCTCAGATAGCTTCATCTCAGATAAAGAAGCCGAATCGCGTTTAGCACTCGCAGCTTCTCGCTCCGCCGCATCTACGCAAACCACATCCACCCTCGCCCAAGATGACTCCACCTCCCCTACTCCAGCAGCCGAGCTCTCCCAACGGCGGCAGCAACCCGACTCCTCTGACCTTCCCACCGACACCGACTTCCCAACCGAATCCTACGAACGCATGATCCTAAATTCCAAACCCTACCTCTGCACAATCCCCCAAGTTTCTCCCCCCTCCAAAAACACCACCACCCAATCCCGCGCCGCTGCCGAAGAAACCGCCGAACTTGCCCGCGCTACTGATCGCGGCTACGACCTCCTCAAATCCATGTCTGGAAGCTGTCTCTACTTCATCTCCGGCTGGTGGTCCTACAGCTTCTGCTACAATAACCACGTCAAGCAGTTCCACCAATTACCGCCGGGAAAGGGCACGCCTATCTTTCCGCCGGTGGAGGATCCCTCTACGCCGAGTTATGTGCTGGGAAAGTTTGGCGAGGTGAGGAATAAATTCGCTATCGATGGCGCGGCAGGAGGTGCGGACAGGGAGGCGGGCCTGCCGCCGGAGCAAGGGGAGGAAGGGCGCACGACGGAGATTCAGGCCAAGGGCACGAGCTCAACGAGATATCTTAGTCAGAAACTAAGTGGTGGCACGACGTGCGATTTAACGGGCAGTCCGCGACGTGTGGAAATACAATTCCATTGTCATCCGCAGAGCGCGGATCGAATTGGTTTAATCAAAGAAGTTAGCACGTGTAGTTATCTGATGATCATCTATACGCCGCGACTATGTGATGATGTAGCGTTTTTACCGCCAAGGGAGGAGCGCGCGGCGGGGATTACGTGTCGCGAGGTTGTGCGTGAAGACGAAGTTGAGGAGTGGGAGAGACGAAAGAAAGGAGAATCCGAAAGGAAATTCATCAATGATGGCGGCAAGCCCGAGAACGTAAAAGGCCGGCCCGTCGTCGCGGGCATCGAAGTCGGCGGCATGAAACTCGTCGGTAGAGACGGGAAACGCTTAGAAACTCCGCAAAACGTGCAGCCCGGTAGTAGTAGCAGCCACGGCCACGGTGATGATGAACAACATGAAAGCAGCAACGCAGTCACACTCGTTACGCAAGAATCTCGAGAGAAGGGCGGCAAGATGAAAAAGTTACATGATAGGGAGTTGAAGAAGATGGGATTGGATCCGGGGGTGGTGGAGAGTGCGAGGAGGGATTTGGAAGAGTTGGCGGGGGGGAAGGGGTGGCGGTTGGAAGTTTTTGAGACGGAGAGGGGGAGGGAATTGAGGGGGGTGGTGGATAGTGATGAGGAGAGGAAGGGAAGGGGAAGAAATGGAAGGGTTGATGGGAAGGGGAGGGACAGGGAAGGGCGGAAAGGAAAGGAAAGGGTGTGGTACCACTGGCTGTAGGTATGTAGTCTTAGGTATGTGTGAATAATCAACTTAAAGGTCTTCAGTTCATATAGAACGTACGACTTCTTTTTGTCCACCTTCCACGCGGGAGGGTGTGCTCCTCGAGCGATAAAGAAAATCTGACTGCGCTGTGTAGATGGCTGAGAAGTAAAAGGGCGGTCACTAGGGAGTTGAATGTTAGAGCGGTGGTGCGTGCTGGGGATTTATTGGGATAAGACGGGTGTGTAGTGAAAGAGCATTGCTGCTATCCGTCTGTCTGTCAGGAGAATCTGGATGCTTTGATCGGGCATCTATGGTTTTTGCTGCTAACCGAATGGGGAAGAAGGTGATGGAGGCTTGTTGTGTTGTGTTGGGGAGGCTATAGCTGAATTGGATGGCACTTGGATTGAACGCCGGAGAGGCANAAGGATGAGTTGTAGGATAGGATGAGGGTTTTGGGAGTGTGCATATTGACCGATGGAAACTTTTTGGGTTGCGTTGGCGTTGAAGGCAATGGGTGGGTTTCTTGTGGTTCATTTTTTGGCAGTCTGCGAGGGTTTGGGAGATAGATGTGGATATAAATGAAGAGCGCGCGTTCTTCTGTTATCTGTTTTCCTTGAGTACATTTTGGACCTGTGAGATATCCCGGCAAGTCGTTTTAATGGGAAGCTGGAAAATTAAATTGGGCAGTCGTGCACACATCACTGCGAATATTTCTCGGGCAGATAGAGACTGCTTCGGATCCATTTGTGCAACGTGCAATCAAGGTGGTCTGAATATTGACATACGAAAACGAGAATGTAGCCCGCAACTGCAAATTCAATCTTTGTAAATCATGGAATTCTTCATGTTCATCTTGATAGTCTTATCCGGGTATCATAACGCCTTCTATGCAAGCCAGCAATCAAATCTAAACCCGAGAACGCCGAATATGCAAATGCTCTGCTCTTCTTCCCCTTCTTCTTCTTTCGCCAAATAGCTCAAATCATACAAGTAGCACTGCATTCAAGCAGCCGTCCATTTCCGGGTTATTTGTCTGTGTGGCCAAAAGTATCAGTATGTGGTTCAAGGAGACTGCTGCGAAGAAAAGAACTCACAACCTGCGCCCATCGGCCCCAGACCACTTTCCCACCTGCTGTCACCATTCCCAACTCGCTCACATTGACTTCGATGATTGTTCCCTTCGTGAGCACGCCTAGTTGCGTGTACATTGGATTTTGGGGGTTCTATATAACACCGACGGTCAGAGGTTCGAAGCCTTTGCATTGCTTGGAGGAGCGGAATCATGGATATATATATACCTTCTTCACGGATATAATGGGCAATTGTACAGTGACCTTCAATTCTGGATGCGTGACATGGGCCTTTTTATACCGTAATCCCATAGGCCGTATGAAGCGCTCGTATTTTACGGGTCGGCGGGTGAAGTCTGGTCCAACTGGCAAACGGTATGTTAGTACAAGTTCCGACCCCTGGGGTCAGTTATTGGGGGTATAGGAAGCATACCAAATGTCGGCTTTGTAATCATCCTCTTCCATCCCTTCTTTGCTGTTTTTTTGCCTGTTTTGACGACCTTGAACATCTCCTCCTCGCTTATACCCTTCACTTTCGGCAGGGGAACGCTGAATTTGGCTGCCTGTGAGGTGTATCAGCCACTGCGTATTTCTGCTTCTATGCAGGGACGTGTCCCACCTTCTCATTCCTCTTATTCTTGATCGCACTACTCAATGCTTTTGCATTCGTCGGCTGACTCCTGTCAAGTAGATATTGTGGCAGAGGCGTCGAGCTTGGCTCAGAGGGACCACTGGATTTGACATTCGATTCCTCCGTCTGCCGTATTCGCTTCTTCATTTGTATCTTTTCATGGTGACGCTTCTTTTGGTATCTGCTCCTTTCGTTAGCATACCGCTCCGTTCTCCAATGGATGGCTAAGAGTATGCCAGGTGGATTACAATTTCGCTCGCAGGCCCGTCAAGTGCTGGCTGTCTTTGCTGACTTTGTGGGATTCGCGGGCTGTGCGCTTTCGGACACGCTCTTCATAGTCGAGCCGTCGGCCATTTTGCTTTTGAAAGCGCTCGATGTACTCGTTCTGAGGCATGGTGCGTGGACGGTAATGCTACAGTAGAGGAGCAAGCCCACATTTGATTTTGCGGCGCATCTGGAGATGCGGGTGTTGTAAATCTTGGCACGGGCTAGAGCTAGCGTGCTTTGTAGGGCTGAGCCAGAATCTTGAACACACTCGACCGGCCATGCCATTCCTGCTCCAAATATATATTTATGAAAAGTAAGGCGCGAGCTCGAAATAGGAGTCAGTTTTAACAGAACCGATGAATGATTATCTACAATATATATAGGAAGCATGAGCTATTTCAAAGCACTCTGGGTATCTTGTTATGGATGCTACTCTTTTCAGAGTAACCATGAAAAATTGCCGTTAACAAGCCTACGAATTTAGCATTAGCAGAACCTCGACGGAGTGAACGAGGTGGTGGTGGCTTCTTGCAGCTCAGCTCAGTGAGACACATGACCAAGTTTCTGGTGAGTGGGAAGAGGATGGTTATTACGAGGGCACTACCTAATCCTGCTGTGAAGCGACGACCAAGAGGCTGAAGACAGCCACTTGGCAATTGCTGCCCGTAGTATTTGGGGCACTTGACAGGAATCTTTGATATGACACGGTAGCAGTACACGCAATCGCCTGCGTTGTGGCTTGGGCACGCTAAATGACACTCATCCGTCATAGGTTCACTTTCAAGTCGCCCACCATTAGGGAATAAAAAGGAGCCCTGCGAGGATATTTTGCCAAACATCGAAGTATGATTGGGTGGTATGGTAACGACTATTATTTAGTCCATCGCCCCAAATCTATCCCCTGCACCCGCAAGCTGATGGCTGTGCAGCATGTACTTTCTGCGACGGACCACTTGAACAACAGCATACTTATTCTCTTATGACAGCTCCTTCCCTTCACTTGATCTTCTCTTTCTGTCGCAGGGTCGGTCCAGTTTGTTATTCTTCTTGACTTCCAGCATCGTGATCTGTGATGGATCCAATCTCCTTCGGATGTTCCGCAGTCTGCGGAATTGCTGCTGCCTGTGCGATCCACCAAAACTTGAAATGCCTAAGTATCATACCAGGCGAACTTCACAGTCTCTCCGACGAGTGCTCAAGGCTGAAGAAAACCCTTGAAGGTATCCAGATAATAGAAGAAGAATTGCAACGCCAGGAGCTTGCCAGCAGCTCAAGACTTGACCGTTTGGCGATAGTGCCGATTCTGGAAGGTGCTTTGGTGGATGCCCAAACAAGGCTAAGCGATCTACAAAGCTTCATCAACTACATGTCAAAGAAAGCCAAAGAAGACGACAAAGGAGATCATTGGCAATGGATAAGGAAGAAGAATAACATCGACAGGCTGCGGGCCGAATTGCGATCCATCAGATACGATTTGACCGTGCGTTGTGGCACTACAGGCCCCGAATATTTTAATGAGGAGCTCTTTATGATACAGCATACGGGTAAAGAGGCTATCCAGTCCAAGCAACAACAAGGAGCAACATTCAATCTTCATTGTGCAAAGATTGACGACCGTTGCGCTTCTCATGAGATCTGGAGCCAACTGTACCAAGAATATCAGCAGGCGGAGTGGATGTCAGCTTATTGCGAGAGGCGACGAGTACAGCCAATTCAAGCTCCGGATCATTCAGAATCGGAAATATATTCCGCAGCGCGGGAGCGCTCATCGTTATGGCACCGAATGCTTTGTTGTTCATGCATTGGACATTGTCTGCCTTCGTCTTTAGCTATTGCACTGTGGCCTGGACGCATATGCAGTAGCATTCGCACATGTTATATTCTTATCGCCCTTGGAATATTTTCAATTGCTGGTAGCTTAGCACCGGCTTTATGGCGGTCGATCAACCACAGCGACATCCAAGGCGGGTTCTCTATAGCGCAATATGTCCTAGCTGTGGGGGCCTTGGTAATTGGATGCGTACTCGTACTTCACAGCAGGACTTGTTGTTGCTGGTCTTCTTCCTCGAGCTCAGGCGGAAATGAAACACCACCTGAGGGCCGCCCGATAGAGCTGCAACAGCCCGGGTGATCTGCAAGCTCGGCCTATCATACAGTTGAATTTCGCTTTAAAGCTTCTAGCTAGATAGGAGATTCATTAGATTTCTGATTCTTCAAAGAAAGAAGGACGAATACTATCAGCAAGTCGTGATGTAGGACCTGTCTCCGACTATCCTGGTCAAGCGGAACCGAACGGCGGATCCGATCAGAGTCCGAAGCCTTCATCTAGCATTTCTACAAGCGTAGTCAGCTAGGCGTATGGCACGAACGACGCCTCACCTTCGAGACTCCTAGTGTTATTGGGTAGGGGTTTTCACATCTTAGGTCTCTACATTGACGTTGTAGCCGCCCCTGACTATGCGGCCTCGGAATTGACAAGTACTTCAAGGGCAGCAAAATTCTAGAAACATAAAGGACATTTTAACAAATTTGACAAATTAATTGCCGCTTCTAGACTACCGACGACCCAGCTCACTGATCCAATCTGATCCCACATCGCGCCCAAGTAAACCACCCAAAGCCGCAGAAATTTGCAGGAGAGAAAGCATCCGCACCAAAAGCACGACGCTCTCGGCTCAGGTCTCCGATTCCTTCTCCAAAAATGGCTTCAGCACCTCCTTCCTTGCCCCACCACTTGTCCCTCTTTTCCCATCCTCGCACCTCCCTTCATTCAAGGCGCTTTCCTAAAACAAATTTCGAGATATGTGTTTTGCTGGGAATTGAGATAGTCATTTCGACCAAAAGTCACTGGCTTCAGCCAATGGCCCGAACCATACGATGGAAATCCATCGTGGACACATCTCTGGCATCACTGCCATCGTACGATCAATCTCAAGACATGCGAAAAGCTCTTGCTCTAAATGTGAAGCGTCTGTGCATGGCGCGTTGGGTTCTGGTATGTTCTTCCTGTATGGAATTTCTACTTGAACAGTCTCAAAACGTAACGGGCTGTGGTGTACCGTGAAGGATCATCTCGAGCCTACTGGTTGAGTACCGCAAGTTTCCAGTTTGTAGAGGTCCATCAAACCATGTTGGATTAGGCATTGTCCCCTTAATGTATTAATTTGGACAATACTGGAGACTTTTTCAAGTAACAAGCGTATACATGACTTACTATCTAAACGTCAACCATGAAACTTCCTTCATAGAGAGAAGTTGCACCAAAGTAAGACGATGAGTGGGACGGAGTCTTTAGGGGCTATGGGGGCAACGGTGCCATGGATAAGGGAACTTCCGGCGCTCTTCCACAGGGGGAAAGGCGTCCGCCAAAAGGCCCCGGGAGGAGGGGTTTGACGTTTGACAGCGATCTGCAACACCACCAACGTCATTGGTCAGCTGCCAGGTTCTTGTCGGCAGGCAATGCAGTGTACATAAAAGAGAATTCCCCGTCTCGGGCTGTTGTCTTCACAAGTACTACGGCGTTCCACAATCTAGATCATACCGATAGACCCCCGGATAGCAGTAGGAGAGACATGGATCAACCAAAGGAAGAACAACATACTGAAGAGACCCAAGGAGAAGATACACAACAATCCGAGCAACAGCCCCAAGAAGGAGGCGAACAACCAGCAGAAAAGAAAGGTGGATGGGGTATCTCCCTTCCTCTCCTATCCCGCATATCGTCTCATATTAACGATACCCTTTTTCTAGGCAGCGTCATGTCCGCCCCGCAGAACTATGGCAATGCCGCTGGTGAAAAGATTCAAGGCGCTCTAGGCAAAGTCGGCAACCCAGTTGGCAAAGGGCTCGAGACCGCTGCCAAGCCTGTTGGAGGCATTGTCGAGCCTGTCGTAGGAGGACTGTTTCGCGCACCAGAGACCTTTGGACATGCGGCCGACTCGGATGCAAAGGCCAAGAAGCAGGACGAGGAGGATCATAGGCCTATTGCTGGGGAGGAGCAGACGGCTGATAATCCTCTGGGGTTGAATCAAGGAGGAACGAAGTAATGAGTACTTTAGGATATGGGTTTCTGCACTCTACGACGGGGCACAATACTACGGTTGGGGTAGACAGGTAGTCAATTGATTGACTGATTCCAAGTACCACTGAAACGGTCATGGAAACCAGTGTGTATGCTCCTTGCATCAACAAAAGTAATTACAAAACAAATATCACCAACCTTTACAGCGCGGATACTATTGTCAGGGACTAAGCGGGGCCTAAATGGCTGCAATACCTTAGTATGGATGGAATTGTATCTATAAAGGTCTAATAATGGTATGTAGTATAAGGTAAGCTTATAACTATAGCGCTAGTCCTAATTAGGTAGTTAGGGGGCGGTAGTAATAAGGCCTCTAGGCTAGATCTATAATAATCCCCCTCTCTATTATATAACACCTATATTATATTGTTCCTTATAAAAGTATATAAATATAGAAGTAAAATATTATTATATTTATTATATAATTTATAACTTATAGAGAGGAATACTCTTTATAATAAGTATTCTAAAATTATTATTAAATTTATATTTTAAGTTTAATAGTTTTATTTTCTTAGTTATTATAACTTAGCTTAGTATTAATACTTTTAGTAGTTCTTTTAGATTATTAATTATATAATAGTATTATTAGTAAGGGTATTTAATTAATTAATTTTAAAAATAACTAATATAGGCCTAGCTTATTAGGATATTTATAGTAGAAGTTAATAATTAAGCTATTATAACTATCTATATCTTAATATAGTTACTAGTCTAGTAGCCCTTTCTCTTTTAAGAATTTAAGTTTATATATTAAGTATTTTCTTTTATTTATATTTATATCTATCTACCTTTTATTTATTTATAAGTTTAAAATCTTATCTACTTTATTAATATCTCCCCTTTTATTAATCTCTAGTAGTAGTAGTAGTAGTTGTTATTATCTTAGTAAAGGATTATTATAGGTAGAATAAAGTAATTATAAATAGAATACTAAAAAGACTAATTCTATTAATTATAGTAGCTTTAATTTATATATAGAGTTATTAATAATTTATATTATCTTAAAAAGTCCTAGGTTATTATATTCTAACCCTTTACTAAGCCTCTTTATCTTAATATTTCTAATATTAAGTATAATATTATCTTTTATATAAAACTTTAATGCTAGATACTTATAATAGTTAGTATATATTTTATATTAGGCTTAAGCCTATATTAGCTCTTTCTATAAATATTTATATAGCTTTTTAATCTACTTAAGTAGTTTATTAATAGTAACTAAATTATATATCTATCTTAATATATTCTAATTCTATAGTATAAGGGGCTCTAATCTTAAGTAAAGTATATATTTTTTAATAGCTAAGAATAATAATATACTTATAAAGGAGTTAATATTTAAATTTACTTTAAATTTTACTACTAGTAGTAGCTAAACTTAATTATTTTATTAATAATTAATATATATATAAAGATATTACTTAAGGGCTATATTAATAGCTTCTATTTATTTATTAGTCTTAGGGTAAAAGGTAGTTAAGAGTTTTAGAATAGTCTTAATCCTTTAATATAAATATTATTAAAAGTAAGATATAAATTATATTCCTTTATTAGAAATAATAGTATTTAGATATCCCTCTTCTTATTAGATTTATTTTATAAATATTTAAATTATAGTCTCTACTTCTATTAAATTAAGAGCTATAAACCTCCTCTTTTTTAATAATCTATTAACTATAACTATTATATACTAAAAGGAATAACTATTTTATTTATAGATTAGTAGAGAGGTAATAAAATCTATATATTATAGACTTAGCGCTCTAGATATACGCCTAGACATAGACTAGTCCTTATTAGGCCTAGCTCTCATCTACCGTATATAGTAGCTATAGGTAGCTAAGATAGTTTCCTCCTTTATAGCTATAATATTATTTCACTATTAATATTACCTTATTTAGGATGTTAATCTATAACACTATACTAATATCTTTCTAATAGTATTTTAGAATAGAGAGGAGCTTAAGTAGACTATACTTACTATTCTAATAACTCTTAATTCTTTTATAGATATAATAATTTTAGATAAAGCATTATACTATATTAGTTATTCTTAGCTAATAAAAATAGTAGCTTATCTTATAGTATATTATAGTATAACCTTTATATCTAGTAGATAGTATCTTATATTATTTTAAAATTATCTTAATATATAACTCTACTAGATCTAGAATATAGAGCCTTCTAATAATATATATTAAACTATCTAGGATCTTATAGTTATTTAGCTTAATCTTTATATTTTAATAAGTTAATAGTAGCTTTTTATTTTCTACTTATTTTACTATAAATATAGTTTAATCTAGATTATTATTCTTATATATAACCTTTACCTATTATAATAAATTTCCTTCTTAAGATAATAAGTTATTAGCTAGTTCTTTATTTAACTTTTTAACTAATAACTTTAAGAACTTAAATAGTAATTCTTTATTTAACTTCTTACTATTAAATTCCTTTTTATCTATATTATAGACTATTACTATAAGTTTAGCTATTATAAATTCTAATTTATCTAAGAGTATAGTAGCTAGGGCTATAATATTATAAATATCTTTATTAAGATTCTTCTTCTTAAGTAGAACTCTATCTTAGAATTATATATATTTATTATCCTTAGTTAATAGTAAGTCTCTTAACTAATAAGTTAAGCTATTTAGCTTAATACCTTAAATACCTAATCTATAAATTATTTAAAAATTAAATTTAGTAAAGAACTTAGCCTATCTTACTTATCTTTTATTTAAGTACTTTATTATTATAAAGTACTTTAAATTTTAGTAATTAGTTAAAACTTTAATAAAATCCTTAATAAGTATTCTAGTAAGCTTTAGTTATTATTCCTTAAAAACTTTAATAATAATAAATAACTCTTTATTATATATTTTATAGTTATACTATTAAGGTGTTATGTTTTTTAATAAGAATATAACTAAGTATAGCTTACTAATTTTATTTTTTTAAGATAATATTATAGCTACTATATAATTTAATGTATTAGTCTTAAGCTATATCTTTAAGTTAAGGTTAAAGTACTTTAAGATAAAAGTCTTTAAAAATATCTTTTTTAGTTATTTAAAAGTTTTATTTTAGATTCTATTAGAAAGCTATAGATATATAAACTCTTTCTACTTTATTCTTATTAATTCTATAAAAGAGGCTACTATACTTAAATATCCTTTAATAAATCTTCTATAAAAGTTAGTAAAGTCTAGAAATAATTATATATCCTTAATATATATTAACTTCTCTTAAGCTTAAATAATATTAATTTTAATAAAATCTATTTTTAATCTACATATAGTAATAATAAGCTTCAGGTATTTAATAAAAGTAATATAAAATTAATATTTATTAATATTTAGAAATAAATTTATTTTTTAGAGTTTTTAGAGAATTTTACTTATATATTTAATATACTCCTCTCTTATATTACTATAAATTAATATATTATCTAAGTAGACTATATAGAATAGATCTAGATATTTATAGAAAGTCTTATTAATAAAAGATTAAAAAGTTTTAAGTATATTATAGAGCTTAAAAGATATAACTATATACTTAAAGAGGCTATATTTAGTTAGAAATACTATTTTCTATTTATAATCTTATTTTATTTATATTTTATTAAATACTACTATAATATTAAACTTATTATAGAGCCTCGCCTTATAAAGTTTATCTAGTATATCTTTAATTAATAGTAAAATATTCTTATTCTTAATTATAATAATATTTAGTACTCTATAGTTAATATAGATATATAAGCCTTTATCTAGCTTCTTTATAATAAGAATTAAGGTAGTATATAGTAAAATACTAGGCTTAATATAAATTTTTTTAATATATTATTAATATACTCTTTAATAACCTTAATTTAATTATAAGATATATTATATATATATTTAACTAATAGTACTAAGTCTTTAATAAAGTTAATTATATAATCTATTAAATAATATAAGGGAAGTTTATTTATATTAATAGGATTCTAAATATTAATTTATTTATAATATTTATTTAGTACTATAGTATATAGCTACTTAATAAATAATAGCTTCTTTTAAAGTTTATTAAAAAACTTTTTATAATTTTCTATAGTAATAGCTAAGATATTTATAATTAGCTATACTCTTAATAGAGTATACTCTTTAAGAGCTTTAAAGTCTTTAAGTTAAAGAGTAATTATATTATTAATACTCTTACTAGTTATTTTAGAATATATATAAGTAGATATCTCTATAATATCTTTATAAGTTATAGGTTTTTTTATAGTATAGTTAATATTACTATAATTATTAATTATAATTAGCTTAGAATATATAAGGTAACTTAATATATAATAGTTTAACTTTAACATTATTATCTTTTTAGTAAATAATATACTTAGATTATATTATATAAGCTAGGGTATATCTAGTATAATATTAAATTTCTTTAATATAATAACTAAATATTAAACTTCTTTAATATAGTCTAAGAAAGCTAATTTAACTTAAATTATATATATTATATTAGGAGCTTTCTTATAGTTAGTAAGTTTAAGCTTATATAAAATAATTAATTATAATATTAATAGCTTTCTTTTTTTAATAAGCTTCTTATTAAGGAATATTAATATAGCTCTTATATTTATTATTATATGTATCTTTATCTACTAATTAAGAATTAAGATTTTTTCTAGGAAGTCTAGCTATCTATTATATTTTAGTATAAGATTAAATAGTTTTTTTATAATATATATAGTAGTAAGGGAGTACTTATAGAAGATTAGCTAAGTCCTAATTTTTAATTATTTAATTCTATTATATACTTATTAATTCTTAGTTATAATTAAATTAAGGATAAGTTATTTTCTAAAGAAGATCTATCTTTAGAGTTTATATAGCTAGGACTATCTTTATAACTATCCTATTTAATTTTAATAGATATAAGTCCTGTTTTTAACTCTTTCTTTATAGGCTAAATTTTATTTTTATAAGGTACCTTATTGTTAGAACCTAATATATGTGATGTAGTGAACACTCTATAAGTATATATCCTAGGATAGGCTTAACACTAAGTTATATAAGAGTTTAAATAGTTTAGGATTTAAAATATTTAAACTAAGGGGGTTTAAATAAATTATTAAATAAATTATTTAAACTATAAAGGGTTTAAATAGTTTATAGAATAAGTCTATTAAACTAAATAATCTTAGTAGACTTTCTTATATCTATATAATTAAAGCTCTTATCTATCTTAAATAAGGCTCTTTATATTTAACTTTACTAGTAAATTAATATAGTTACTATAATATAAAAGGTCTACTCCTTATTTATATAAGTAGTTAATAAGATTATATAACTAACTTATTTATCTTTATACCCTTTATATATTTAATTATTTATCTTTAAAAGATTTATAATATTAGTTTATAATACTTTAAATACTTTTAAGTATAAGTTTATTAAATTAAAAAAATATAATTTAATTAATCTTAAGTAAAACTACTTAAACTAAGTATTATAGTATTAATAATAAATTAAAAAAAAGTATTAAGATTATAAAACCTAATCTCTATTATAAAGAAAGGAAGAAACTTAAGAAATAGATAATATAAGTATAATTATATCTCTATTTCTATAAAGGATTAATATAGGTTAGAAACTATATAGTAATTACTATTACCTTTATATATAAAGATATATAGAAATAAGTATAACTATATTTATAGAAATATTTAAATGACTTAAGTAATATATTAGAAGTAATATAATAAATAAAGAGTTTTATATATTTTAAGATAGAACTAAGAAAAATATTTATACTATCTAATAAGATTAATTAAGTAGTATAAATTATTTAATATATTAAATAAAAGAGATCTATAGTAGAGTTTATAACTTAGTTTTAATAATATATAATTAAAACTAAATAAGATAATAATATACTTATAATAATATATAAAAGAGAATTAAAAGAATAAGTTAAAAATAAGCTTATAAGATTTAAGATAATATTAGAAATACTTAATATACTTTAAAAAAAAGCTATTAGAATTAATAATAATCTCTTTAAAAGAGCTATAGAGAAAAGATATAATAGAGGAGTTACTTAATTAAGTATCTTAAAATACTAGTTTAGAAAGAACTTTAACTTTAATTATAAAAGAAAGATATATAATCTATATAAACTAACTCTAATAGAAATTAATATTATAAAGAAGAGAACTATATATAAAAAGTTAAGAAAGAAGTAAAATAAAAAAAATATTAAAGTACTATAGTTATAATAAACTAAGCTACTTTACTAAATATTATAGGTTAAAGAATATAGTATTAAAACCTTAATTTAATTTAATATAATAAAATAAATTATTAATAGAAAAAATAAGATTTAAAAAAATAGTAAACTATTACTTAAGTAAGATAATCTTAAACTTAATAAACTATTAAAAAAAGTAGAAACTTTAAGAAAAACTATTAAAGACCTAATAAAAGGTATTAAGAGATTATTAAATAATTTAGATTAGAAAAATAAAGAGGCTATAGATAATCTAATAATAATATTTAATTAATAAGAATATTACTTATAGGGATTTTTATATAAAATATAGGATAGTATGATCCTATTATAGATAATAGAACTTAAGAATAAAGATTAGTATAATAGATATTATAATAAGTTCTAAGAATTAAGAATTAAATAATTTAGACTAAGTTAAGATAAGAAGGCTTAAAAAAATAAAATAAAATTAGGAAAAAGACTTAGAATAAAAGTAGATAAATTATAATAAGGAATAAAAACTTAGATTATTATAAATTAACTAATAAGGAAAATACTATAAGAATAGGGCTTTTTAATTAAAAGATTTTAAAATTATTAATAAATTTATACTACTTAAGATATATAAGAATATATTAAAGTAGGTATATAAATAAGCTTTATATAAGATACTATATAGCTAAGAGAAAGATATAAGGTAAGATATATATATTATAATACTTTTTAAATATATACTAGTATTATATTATTAATACTTTTTAAATATATACTAGTATTATATTATTAATACTTATAAATAATATCTCTACTAAAAGAGAGTTAATAAGATATTTTTAAGATAATTAAAAGACTAGTATAAGATACTTTACTAAAAGTTAAAAAAAAATTACTAAGAAGAAGAGTATATTTATATTATATAGATAATATATTTATTACTAAACTACTATTTATATATATAAGAGAAGATAGTAGTAAGATTCTACCCTAAAAAATATTTTAACTTAATAATAAGTAAATAGGGAAAAGAATAATCCTTTATATAAAAGGTATATTTAAAGAGATTAATATTATAACTCTTAGATAGTAGTTATACTTAGTAGAGTATAATTAACTTATTATAATACTAGTTAAAATTAATAGATAAGAAGCTATTATAATAATAAATTCTAGAATAATAAGAAATTTTATATCTAATATCTTTATATAAATATAAAAAGTATAGATAGTTAATAAGAAAAAACCTTATTAACTTTAAATAGCTAATAGATTAGAACTATTATTAGAAGATATTAATAAGAAAATAATTCTATTAAATATTATTATTTAATAATACTATAAGGAACTAACTTTTAATATAGTTTAGATAGCTAATTATTATATTATACTAAGAGTACCTTAATTAAAAAAGTAGAATTTAATTATTAATTAAAAGATAGAAGTACTTATAATTAGAAAGACTAATAATATTACTAACTTTAAATATATATATTAATAGTAATTAATAGTATATAAGAAATTAAATAAAAGAACTATTATAAAGTATAATATTATAATTTTAAATAAAGATAACTTTAAAGAAAGATTTAATTTTATAAATATAAATAAAGAGTTAACTAGTTAATAGTATAAAAGAAAAAAAAAGATATATCTCTAAATATCCTTAAAGAGTATTATAAGTATATATAGCTTTTTTAAAAAAAAGTAAATATAAAAGTACTACTTAAATACTAACTTTAGGATTATAAAATTAAACTTAAACTAAGTAAAAAGCTAATATTTAGACTAATTTATATATTATTAAAAAAGGAACTCTTAATATTATATAAGTATATTAAAAAGAACTTTAAAAAAGGATTTATTTAAGAATTTAAATTACTAGTAGGCTATCTAATACTCTTTATATTAAAAAAGAATAGAAGTCTATTGTTATAAACTAGTGTTATAAGTATTCTGAAAATAAGTAATTAAAGAGTAAAGGGGAGTAGAGTAAGCTAAGTTATATAATATTACTAACTACTTATATAGATAAGGAGTAGACCTTTTATACTATAGTAGCTATATTAATTTACTAGTAAAATTAAATATAAGGAGATCTAAACTATAGGGTAAGAGCCTTAACTATATAGATATAGAAAAGTCTACTAAGACTATTTAATTTAGTATATCTAATATATTTAGTTATTAAATATCCTAATCTCTTTAAGTACTGTGTCTAGTATATTTAGTAACTCTTAGTACTAATTCTACTAAATACTCTATACCTTAAGCTTTATTTATTCCTATATAGCTATTATTACTAGCTCTTCTTAGCCTTAGTTCTAATACTAGGTCCCTCCTCTAAAAGCTTTATCCTAAAGTTTAAACCGTCCCTTCTTTATTATTTTGTTAATATAGTATTATGTGTACTAAGGATAGCAGCACCTTTTGTTATATCTAAGCTACTAAACATCGTAAAAGGAAACTTCGTTGTGTCATTATAAAGATGTGTGGCGTATATTTAGTAGTATATATTAAGCCTAAAGATTATATAAAGACTAAAGGGTCTATTAGATGTATTGAGTGTGATAAGATAAATTATTATTATAACCTAGCCCTTTCTAGCTAAGAATATAAGAAAGCTTAAGACGTGGTTGAAAAACTTAATAAGGATATATAGGAGACCTGGATAAAACTAGTCTATTTTAAAAGGTAGCGTAAGTTTTACCTTTAGAAACTAAAAGAAATAGGTGATATAGAGGCCTAAAATATTTTAGAGCTAGAAGTGGATAAGCGTCTTAAGAAGGCTTTTTCTCTTAATCTACTCTCCCCTTCTATCTTTTCTATTGACTTTGACTGGACTTAGTTCTCTGTGCCTAAAACTATTATAGTAGGTGTTGATAGTTCTTAAAATTCTTAAGTAATTCTTATATATTTTTAGTATTATTATAATTCTTCTATTTAATAAGGTAGTTCTAACCTTATTAATCTAGAATTTTTTTAATCTTCTATTTATCTTCTTCTTTAACTTTATACTGAAAGGTTTTTTGTAAGGGTGTGCTTAAGTCTACTAGTTCTAAGAGTAATATATAGAATATTAGATATCACTTTAAGTCTTTTAGTAGATTAAGTTTATAGTTAACTAGTCCTTATCTCTCTATAATTAAAAATAGTTTAATCTTTATATAATCTAACTTCTTACTAGGCTTTTTTAACTTTATATTCTTAGTTAAGAGGTATACTCTATCCCTCTTCTTAAGCTAAGGGCTATTTTTTTAATTTTTATTAGTTTATTATCTAACTATCTTATTTAAGTTTGTGATAGTTTCCTTTAATTTATTATAAACTTCCTTAAGTTCTTTAGCTTTGACTAGTACTTTATCTATATTAGGTCCTTCCTATAGTTATAGAAAGCCGTTTATATTTTTTCTATAATTTATAAAGAATAGTGTTACTCTAGTTATCTTAGATAACTTATTGTTATAAGTTAGTTATGCTATAGGTAGTAGTAATACCTAATTACTTTATTATTTATTTATATAGTACCTGAGATATATTTCTAATATCTAGTTTATCTATTCTATTTGTCTGTCTGTTTAAGGATAATAGGTAGTTAACATCCTTAGTTTTATTCTAATTATTCCTAATAACGTTTTCTAGTAGTTTAAGGTGAATAGCTTATCTCTATCTAATATTATTAATTTAGGTATGCTATAGTCTCTTATAAACTTATCTAGTAGTATAAATACTAACTAATCTATTTTATATTTCTTTTTAAAGGGTACTATAATAGTATACTTTATTAGCCTATCTATAATAACTATAATAGCATTATATATTTCTAATGTTATTAGGTCCTTAGATTTTAATAGTTTAGTAATAAAGTCTATTATAATATTATCCTAAGGTATCTTTAGTATAGGTGCGAACTATATTTTCTTATATAGCTTATATCTTGTTAACTTATTTTACTAATATTTAATATATTCTTTAATATACTATTCTACTTTTATTCTAAGTTATAGTATATTATAGTTCCTATAAATAAGTTCTATTATCCTAGTAACTCTTAGGTGCCTATATATTAAGTTATTATAATGATCCTAGATTATCCTTTTAATATATTCTTCTAGTATATATATCTTGCTCTAGTAGCTTAGTACTGTTGTATTAAGTTATTCTTTATATAATTCTTTAGCCTTAGTATCTTTATTATATGCTTTTGTTAGCCTATTAATTATATTTAGTCCTTTAACCTTTATAGTTGTTATAAGTATTTATATGTTTAGTACTAATAATCTATTCTTTTCTTACTATAGGATAGCTTATTTATTCAAGTCTTTTATATTTATATAGTCTAATTATCTACTTAAAGTATTAGCCTATCTATTTTCTTTGCTTAGGGTATAGTAGATCTTGAACTTATATTATTCTAAAAGTTCTATCTATCTAACTTATCTTTAGTTAAGTGCTTTTATTATTATAAAATTTAAGAGGTTCTTATAATTAGTAAAGATATTAAGTTCTAAATAGCTCTTAGTGTAAACTTATTAATATTTAAGTACTTCTACTATTATAAGTAGTTCCTTATTATAGATATTATAGTTTTGCTCTAGTACTATTATCTTTTTTAAATAGTATATAACTAAGTACTATTTACTATCCTTTTATTAGTATAGGCATGCTTCTATAGCTAGATCTAATGCGTCTATTTTAATCCTTGCTAGTTAATTAATTTAGAATATATATAGTACTAGTAGTCTTACGTATACCTTCTTTAGTTATTTAATAGCATTATCTTATTATTTCCTCTATTTAAATTTTATGTCCTTAGTAACTAGCTTCGTAAGAGGTAGAGCCTTTTTTAAGAATCCCTTAATAAATTATCTATTAAAGTTTAGGAATCTTAAGAATGCTTATACTTCTTTAACTATTATAGATATTAGCTACTCTTATATATCTTTTATCTTATCCTAGCTTATCTAAATATCTTATGTGCTAATATTATATCCTAGGAAGTTAACTTTTATTTTATAGAATTTATATTTTTCTAGTTTAAGGAGTAGTCTAGCTTTATATAAGTATTTAAGTATTTTTTATATATATTAGATATATTCCTCCTTATTCTTTAAATAAACTAGAATATTATTAAGGTAGGCTACTACTATCTTATTTAAATAGTATCTTAATATATTATTAATTAACACTTGATAAGTTGCTAGTATATTAGTAAGGCTAAATAGTATTACTAGGTACTTGTAATATCTATATTAAGTCCTAAATACTGTCTTCTATTCCTCGCCTTCCTTTATACAAATTAAGTTATAAGCCCTCCTGAGGTCTAGCTTTATAAAGATTTTCACCTTCTTAAGTTAATCCTAAAGTTTACTAATATTTAGTAATAGGTACCTATTCTTGATCGTGATATTATTTAACTTTCGATAGTTAATATATAGCTGTAAGCTCCTAATTAGAGTTATCTTCCTAATCATGCTCCTATTTGCTTTAAGCCTTTCTATATTAATTTAGTTTGAGTCTTTTAATTCTTAGTTCTTAGAACCTGCTATAGTATCTATTATACTATTCTAAATTTTTAATTCTTATTATTACTAGTAGGAGTGTACTGTCCTACGTCTTGTATAAAAATCCTTAAAGATAATGTTCCTATTATTTAGATATAATTATTAAATTATTCTAAGCTTCTTTATCTATTATTTCTAGTTCTTTGATGCGTCAAGCGATTGCTTTCTTATTATTGTAAATCCCTTAGTTTACTAGTATTATACTAAGTTTTGGATTATCCTACCTTAGTGATGGTTTGCTTATTCCTTTAGCTTTATCCTTTATAATAATAGCTTATATTATGTTAATCTATGGTCTAGATACTATGTTTTTTAACCTATAGTCCTTAGTAAAGTAGCCTAGTTTA
>KI911125.1:1232633-1304658 GCA_000482085.2 Cladonia metacorallifera KoLRI002260
ATCTATTATTTCTAGTTCTTTGATGCGTCAAGCGATTGCTTTCTTATTATTGTAAATCCCTTAGTTTACTAGTATTATACTAAGTTTTGGATTATCCTACCTTAGTGATGGTTTGCTTATTCCTTTAGCTTTATCCTTTATAATAATAGCTTATATTATGTTAATCTATGGTCTAGATACTATGTTTTTTAACCTATAGTCCTTAGTAAAGTAGCCTAGTTTACTATAGCTATAGTACTTTAGTACTTTCTTATTTACTTTTTTTATTAGCTTTCTATACACGCGTCCCTTCTTTATTATATTAAGTTCCATTAGTATTAGCCTATATAGATTAATAGACTGTTTACTATAGTTAGAGTTAAAGCCTTACTTATATTAGTATTATATTGTGCTAGCTTTAGAGACTCCTTTATTATATCTTTTCTCTATAGCTCTTTTAAAGAGATTATTATTAATCTGGATAGCTTCTTTTTAGAGTTTATTAAGCGTATTTAGGCTTACTTTAGTCCTTATTAGTTTATCCTTAATATTTTCTTTTAACCTCCTCCTATATATTATTATAAGTGTGTTATTGTCTTATTTAGTTTTAATTATGTATTATTGGAACTATATTATGTATTCTACTATAGATCTTTTTTACTTAATGTATTAGATAACTCGCACTGCTTAATTAGTTTTATTAGATAGTGTAAACACCTTATAGAGTTTAGCTTTAAAGTAGGTGAATCCTTTTATCTACTTTATGATTTTTAGTGCGTCTATTGGGTTATCTAAGTATCTCTGTAGGTGAGGTTGTACCTATTTCTATATGTCTCTATGTATAAAGGTAATAGCGACTACTATATGTTATTTAATTAGTATATTATTATAGAAGTAAAGGTAGAGTTAGACTTATATTAGCTACTCTTTAAGCTTCTTTTTTTCTTTATGGTAAAGGTTTAGTTAGGTAATCTTGATACTCCCCTTAGATCTATCATTAACGCTATTGTAATGCCTAGATTGAGTAGTCTTATTTAGGGTAGGTTAAGTTGTACTCCATTAGTTTAATATACTTATATTAAGGGTATTTAAAGTGTTATGAACTGGTGTTATAAGTATTCTAAAAATAAGTAATTAAAAAGTAAAGGGGAGTAAAGTAAGCTAAGTTATATAATATTATTAACTACTTATATAAATAAGGAGTAGACCTTTTATACTATAGTAGCTATATTAATTCACTAGTAAAATTAAATATAAGGAGATCTAAACTATAGGGTGAGAGCCCTAATTATATAGATATAGGAAAGTCTGCTAAGACTATTTAGTTTAGTATATCTAATATATTTAGTTATTAGATATCCTAATCTTTCTAAGCACTATATCTAGCATATTTAGTAACTTTTAGTACTGATCCTACTAAATACCCTATGCCTTAAGCTTCGCTTGTTCCCGCGTAGCTGTCATTACTAGCCCTTTCTAGCCCTAGTTCTAATATCTATAACTATATATTAACTATTAAAAGTTAAATAATATTATAATTAAAAATAGATATTTATTATTAAATATTAATAAGCTTTAGAATTAACTTAAGAAAATAAAAGTCTTTATAAAGCTAGACTTTAGAGAGGCTTATAACTTAATTTATATAAAAAAAAGTAAGGAATAAAAGATAATATTTAGAACTTAATATAAATATTATAAATACCTAATTATACTATTTAGCCTTATAAATATACTAGTAACTTATTAAGTATTAATTAATAATATATTAAGGTATTATTTAAATAAGATAGTAGTAGCCTACTTTAATAATATTCTAGTTTTCTTAGAAAATAAGGAGGAATATATCTAATATATATAAGAAGTACTTAATTATCTAAGATAAAATAAACTACTCCTTAAACTAGAAAAATATAAATTCTATAAAAAGAAAGTTAATTTCTTAGGATATAATATTTATATAGAAGGTATTTAAATAAGCTAAAATAAAATTAAAAATATATAGAAATAATTAATACCTATAATAATTAAAGAAGTATAAGTATTCTTAAAATTCCTAAACTTTAATAAATAGTTTATTAAAAAATTTTTAAAGAAGGCTCTACCTTTAATAAGACTTACTACTAAAGATATAAAGTTTAGATAGAGGAAAGAATAAAATAATATAATTAAATAATTAAAGAAAGCTTATATAAATCTATTTATATTAATAATATTCTAAGTTAACTAATTAGTAAGAATTAAAACTAATATATTAAACTTAGTAATAGAAGTATATCTTTACTAATAAAAAAGTAGTAAATAATATTTAGTTATATACTATTTAAGAAAGATAATAATACTAGAATAAAACTATAATATTTATAATAAGGAACTTTTTATAATAATTAAATTACTTAAATACTAAAAAGTTTATATTAAGAGCTACTTAGAGCTTAATATTTTTATAAATTATAAAAATCTCTTAAATTTTATAATAATAAAGGTACTTAACTAAAGATAAATTAGATAAACTAAATTTCTAAGATAATATAAGTTTAAGATCTACTATACTTTAAGTAAAAAAAAAAATAAGCTAATACTTTAAGTAGATAATTAAACTATATAAATATAAAAGACTTAAATAAATAAGCTATTCTATAATAAGAACTAGATAAATTACTAGTACTAAATAAATAAATACTTATAATAACTATAAGAATTAAAGGACTAGATATAATTAATAGGCTTATAAAGATATATAATAATAATATTAAAGCTAAGGAATTATATAAAGAATAACTTAATATAATAGTACTAAGCTACTAGAGTAAGATATATATATTAGAAGAATATATTAAAAAGATAGTTAGGAATTATTATAATAACTTAATATATAAGTATCTAGAAGTTATTAAGATAATAAAATTTATTTAAAGAAATTATAATATACTATAGCTTTAAGTAAAGGTAGAATAATATATTAAAGAATATATTAAATATTAATAGGATAAGTTAGTAAGATATAAATTATATAGAAAAATATAGTTTATACTTATACTAAAGATATTATAGAATAATATTATAATAGATTTTATTACTAAGTTACTAAAATCTAAGGATTTAATAATATTAGAGGTATATAATACTATTATAGTTATTATAGATAAATTAATAAAATATACTATTATACTACCCTTTAAAGAAAAATATAATATTAAGTAGTTAGTATTTATACTATTAAATAAGCTTATAAAAGATTATAGTATATTTAAGTTAATAATATTAAATAAAGATAAGCTATTTACCTTAAACTATTAAAAAATATTAATAGAAATAATTAGGATAAAACTTAGAATATTAATAGTATATTATCCTTAAATAAATAAATGAATAAAAAAGATAAACTAGATATTAGAAACATACCTTAGGCACTATATAAATAAATAATAAAATAATTAGGTATTATTACTATTAATAGTATAGCTAATATATAATAATAAGTTATTTAGGATAACTAGAATTATATTATTTTTTATAAATTATAGAAAGTACATAAATAGCTTCCTATAACCTAAGGAAGGACTTAATATAGATAAAGTACTAGTTAAAGTTAAAGAATTTAAAAAAGTTTATAAGAAGCTAATAGAAACTATTAAAACTTTAAATAAAAAAGTTAGGTTATAAATTAATAGAAATTAAAAAGATAGTCCTTAGCTAAAGAAGGGGGATAAAGTATATCTCTTAATTAGGAATTTAAGAATAAAAAGACTAAATAAGAAACTAAATTATATAAAGGTTAGACTATTTTTAATTAAGAAAGAATAGAGACTAGTTAACTATAAGTTAGATTTATTAAAGGACTTTAAATAATACTTTATCTTCTATATATTACTCTTAGAACTAGTAGACCTTAGTATACCCTTATAATAAAACTTCTAATATAAAATAAAAGAAGATAAATATAAAATTAAGAAGATTTTAAATTAGTATAGTTAGAAATACCTTATTAAATAGAAAGGATATAATAATACTAAAAATATATAGGAATTATTTAAGAGTCTTAAAAACTACTAGGACCTTTTATAATAGTTCTAATAAGGATAAAGAAAGACTAATTAAAATTTAAGGAAATCTTAAGTACTTTAAAACTAAGATTAAAAAGAAAATTATTAATAGTACTAGCTACCTTATTAGCCTTTAACTCTTTTATATTCTATAGTTTATAGTAAACTAGCTCCTCCTCTTATTTCTCTAAGTTATTAGCTTCTATATAAAGTCTTAATTAGTATATAACTAGTTTTTAGATCTAGATTATTACTTAGTAAATAGCCTTTAACTTTTTATATCTTTTTTTATAAATATAGTGAAGCTTAGTTTTAGAAAAAGTAAGCTTATAAGATAAACTACTCTTAGAATACTTAGTATAAAAATCTAAGTTTAAACTAATTTTATATTCCTTATTATAATAAATATAACTATTATAATAATATATAATCTTATTAGAATAAGTACTCTCTAAGATACACCTTTAATAAAGGGTAGATTTTAATAAAGGGTTAGTAGCATATTATAATATAAAGAATAGATAAATATCTTTAAAATAAAAATATTAGAAAGGAGAAAGATAGTATTAGAACCTAATATATATAATATAGTAAACGCTCTATAAGTATATATCTAAGAATAAGCTTAGTACTAAGTTATAAGAAGATTTAAATAGTTTAAGATTTAAAATATTTAAACTAGGAAGATTTAAATAAATTATTAAATAAATTATTTAAACTATAAGAAGTTTAAATAGTTTATAGATTAAATCTATTAAATTAAGTAGTCTTAGTAGACTTTCCTTTATTTATATAGTTAAGGCTCTCACCTACTTTAGATAGAGCTCCTTATATTTAACTTTATTAGTAAATTAATATAGCTACTATAGTATAAAAGGTCTACTCCTTATTTATATAAGTAGTTAGTAAGATTATATAACTAGCTTACTTATCTTTATACTTTTTATATATTTAATTACTTATCTTTAGAAGACTTATAACATTAGTTTATAATACTTATTATTACTATATTTATATATTTTTTAAGATATTTAAAGTACTTACTACTCTTTTATAGTATTTAGATAATATAGTTTAGAATATTAATTCTTTTAACCTTATTCTTAGCCTTAGAAAAGGTATTTAATTTTAATAATAGATCCTTAACTATATAATTTAGAGTATTATTAAAGGACTTAAACTTAAATTTTATTTTAGATTAAGGGTATTATATTATCTACTATACTATAATTTTATTAGTATTTCTTATATCTAATTTAATCTTCCTTATATTAGTAATATAGGTTTAAAAGGACTTTATTAAGATTTCTATTATTTTAAATATTAGTTTTTTAGATAGGTTCCTCTTTAGTACTTTAATTTTATCTTTATTAAATATTCTTAAGTTAGATATAACTATAATAAATTAAGTATAGAATTTTAGAAAAGTTTTTTTAAGATTCTTATAGCTTATTTAGAATACTTAGCTATATAATTTTATATTTACTTTTCTATAAGGATCCTACTCTTTAAAGATATTTATTAAATTCTTTATTACTTTATTTAAGGATTTATAAAAGAAATTAGATTTAAAGTTTACTCTTCCTTTAATAATATTAAATACTATTAATTTTATATTATTATAAATAAAGTTAATACGCCTCTATTTAGTACTATATAATATAAGAGTATTCTTAAAAATAGATTTAATATTTATATGCTAGGCCTTAAAGTTTTCTATATTATCTATTCTATAAAAGAAGCTAGGGCTTTTATATTAATTATTATAGCTTTTTATAACTACTTTTTATAGTTATTTTACCTCTTAAACTCCTTAATTACTCTATAGCTAAATATATTTATTGTTAATTATCTATAGTAGATATATTTACTTAGGTAGTAATTATTAGTTTAATCTAAATTAATAAGATATTAGAAATTAGGTGAAAGAATTAAGTAATATATTTTATTTATTACTAATTAGTCTTATTAATATGTCTTATTAACTATTCTAACTATATATTTTATATTTAAGCTTTATTACTTTCTTAACTAAGGCTATATTTTCCTAATATAACCTCTATAATTAGTTTTTATCCCTTAAATTATTTAAGTCTTTAATTATTACCTTAGTAATCTTTAGCTTTTCCTTACTCCTCTATAGTATATCTATATATTTAAGAATTTATTTCTACTATCTATTATTCTCCTTATTAATCTTATTAAGCTCTAATAGGGTATTATTAATAGTATTTTATATAATCTATAATTTATTCTAGGTATAGATAGTAAGTACTTCTTAATTTAACTCTTTAACTAGTATTTAAATCTTATTAATTATATCTATTATTATAATCCTATCCTTATTTTTAGGTTTAAAGAGGTATTTTCTACTAGGGTTCTTAGTCTTACTTTATTTTTTAGGGGATATTTTAATTAAATTAGAAGAACTTACTCTATTATCTTTTAAATAAAGATATTATATATTAAAGTCTTTATTTAATTAACTTCTTTATTTAGACTAATTATCTTACTCTAGTTTTTTTAGTTATAAGTAATTATTATTATTTTAATTTCTTCTTTATTTTATTATTAGCTTAAATTAGCTATCCTACTAAATTATCTAAGACTATAAGGGATTTTTTTATATTAAAGCCCTCTCTTATACTTATATTAATACCTTTTCTAACTCTTTAAGAGATAGGCCTACTTTTAAGGAGTTATATTTTTAATTAAGATTTAATATCTTATTACTTTTTTAGTTTAAGTAGAAGTTAAAATTAAGATAAGCTTAATTAGTAATTAAGATAAACTAAAATAATAATTAAGAAAAAAATATTAAAAAAATTTAAAATAAATATTACTCTCTATAAATAATATATTATCTATATACTCTTAAAAATAAAATAAAGTTAAATAAAAAAATTAATAATATTATTCTTAAAGATAGTATTATATAAGTATACTTTTAAAATTTATATTATTAATCCCTTATAAATATTTTAGTATTTAAGAAAGAAAGTTAATTATTAACTTATAATCTATTATAGCTACTATAGTTTTAGATAGATAAATATAATTATATTAAGAACTAAGTAAAGCTTAAATAGCTATAATACCTTAGTATAGATAGAATTATATCTATAAAGGTCTAATAATAGTATGTAGTATAAGGTAAGCTTACAACTATAGCGCTAGTCCTAATTAGGCAGTTAGGGGGCGGTGGCAATAGGGCCCCTAGGCTGGATCCATAATAACTATTAACTTCACTTTTATTTTTATGCTACTTTTATTTTTACTTCACTTTTACTTTTATATCACTTTTAATTTTATATTAGTTCTATTTTCACCTCACTTTCAATTTGAGTACCCTTTCATTCACAAACCGCTAGCTTGCATCACCGCGTCTGGAAAGCCACATAAACGCCGTGTAACCCGTATAGATCTTGAAACTGCGCCATCTATCGTTCCGAAGCATTCTATCTCACAACTACTTTGGCCGACAGACATCTGCAACGAGACCGGAGCCTTCAACATCATCGTGTGCCTACTCGACATCGGAGTGTGACATCCATTACACCTGCTACCTCTAATCTCGATCATTATGGACGCCAGCAACTCGGCCAATGCTCCATCCGAGACACACGCCATCGCTCCTACCGGAGACATGATACTGGTCGTTGGTGAGGTAAAGACCGAACTGCGAGTACACTCTCTATGTATGAGAACTGCGTCAAAGGTCTTCGATGCAATGTTTGGACCTTACTTTTCGGAAGGTCAGCCATCTAACGGGCTGCGTCCAAAGGAGATTCCTATGGCGGACGACAATGCCACAGCCATGGCCACGATATGCAATGTTGTTCATCACCGCAATGATCTCTTGCGAGACGTTCCTGAGCCAGGGCAGTTGGCTGAGATAGCCGTGACGGCTGACAAGTACGATTGTGTCCTTGTTCTGAAATACGCCATGAACCAATGGCTGGACTTCAAGGAGCCCGTTGTCTTCTTAGACCTGGGCAATCTAATGGTAGCTGCTTATATATCCAATAACCCAAACGCATTTCGGCAGATTACACATAAATTGATAACCGGTACCTCTGATGAGTACTATTCGCTCATTAACATCAAATACGGCGAGACCATTCCTTTGTTCATTTACTGTAAGTGTATTTCGTTCTCGGCGATTGATCGTTGTTGCTCAACATATTGCCAGACATGTTAGAAAAGGCAAGAAACCGTACCCGAGTCCTTGTCCAGGAGGTGCTCCTTCCAGATGTGGTACGCTGTTGCTATAGTTCGAACGCGAGCCTCGAGAAATATATTGAGGTCCTCGTGGACAATTGTTTGTGGGGTCCTTCGCTATTCGCGGTGCCAATCGATTTTCTCCTCGAGAAAGTCTGGAAAACGGCCCAACTGACTTCCCATGATGAGGATGAGACGTCTTGTCCACATAGACACATGAGAAATGGCCTGAAAACGCGCCACCTAAAGCTAAAGGAAGTGACAGCGTCTGCTGGGCTGTGCCTTGGGTGTGTGCGACTAGGAAATGTCGACGCAAAATTCCTTTGCGATCTGGACCACAAGGACGAAGTATAGACGACATTAGTTGGGAAGAAGGGCAAACCAAGCTGAGACTACCTCAAGAGATGGACATGAACCCGTGCGTGTTCTATAAACCTTTCATAGCTGAGGGAATTGAGAATCTGTGACGATGCAAATATACCCCACCCAGACACAGATTAAGAGAGCCCTAAACGAGCATTATCTGTGCATTGTGCCCAGAACTCCATGATCACCACCAATATCACCTCAACCACCCCCCCACATAGTTTACCCCCCACTTCCACCCCGTTTCGTAACCTTACCTCAAACCCCGATAATACGCGCACGCACGAACCCACATTACGCCAAGTCCTCCCTTCCCTTCCATAATCACAGAGGCTTGAGCGCTCGTTGTGGCGCATCACCGTTCTCCCGCTCCAACCACAGCCTTGGTGGCTTCTTCGCACTCATCTCGTGGATGCTGCAGGACGGCTTGTTTTCTTTTTCATGCAACTACTTCAGCCTACAATTGTACTACGGGGTCTATTAATTAAGTAGATTGCACAGACGATCTCCAGGGTCTAGAATTGTACCGATACTTTTTCTGCCCCTGATCGCGACGACAGCTGCGAGGGGCGCATGGACGTGCCGTGACGGTCGATCATCTCGCTCGGAAACTGCCGAATGAGCGAAGGAAATAATGGCCTTTTGTGACTACGTGAAGGATGCATGCGGGGTCTGCGTTCTTGTTGAAAGCACGGATCGGGCTGCTCATATCTATGGAATGGAAATAGTCGGTTTCAGCTGAGGCATGAGGTACATGCAATGTCGGAGAGTTTTATGTATGATCTGGGATTGGGGCTCTCCTAACTGACAGGTGAGAGCATGATTTGGTGGAATACAATAAAATCCCATGGCGGTGTTCGCAGATCGTATTTCGAACGCAATGCTTCGGAAAAATTTGGTATATTCTTGATTGAGGAAGACTATGTGCTGCTATATATTAATGTTCATGGACATAGAGATTAGGGCTATCTGATTACATAGGAAAAAGCTGCCGAAAGAACGCTTTGTAGGAAATGACGAAACGACGCGGTCTGTACACATGTTCTATGAGCAACAACACAGGTATATTACTTGCATGACAAGAGAAAATGGGAGTTTCAATCTGGTAGCTTCCAAAAACACGTTCCACCACTTTCTCTGTTTCACCATCTTCTCTTGGTCGAGCTTGGACCTCGCCTCCCACCCCGGTTCCCCTCTTTTTACGACCACTCAAGCCAAGGCTTCCCTCAAAAACTGCGTCAACTTATTCACATAGGGCGCCTTCATCATGCTAAAATGATTACCCTCCATCTGCCTGGTATTAATTTTGCTCGCATCCAAAAATTGGTCCCAAAGATTCGGTCCAAAATCTGTCCTGTTCTCCAACAACCACTGGGCGTGGCCGTACGGGTATGGATCTGGCTTCGGGTCCTCTGGGTACTTGCACACACCATCTTCACACCATATGGCCCATACATTGGGACACTTTGCGTCGTCGATCCTGGCAGCGTCGTAAGTTGAGAGTGCATGGACGGAGGCGGCGAAGTGAGGAAGAAGCCAGGGAGGAAGTTTCTCTAATGCGCCTTCTCCGTCGCCGAGGAGTCCGATAGAGCCGAAGAAGCGATGGATGGAGCTGGGAAGAGGCTCGATGATCAGAGGGCAGGGCGTGTCGATAAAGACGAGGGTTTCCACGGTGTCACCCCCATCGATCAGTTGGCGGACTGTTTCGAAGGAAATGACACCGCCAGCTGACCAGCCGCCAATGTGGTATGGCCCTTTGGGTTGCCGGCGTTTTATCTCCTGGATGAACTTCGTCGCGATGCCTACCACACCGCAGATATACTCCTCAGGTATCCTACAAAAGGGAGAGGTGAGGCCCCAGATAGCAACCTTGGGAGACACCTCATCCAGGAATATGTATGAAGTTGGGGCACCACCGCCGTCAGGAATTAGCCAGAACTGTTTCTCTGCATTCTTAGGACTGCCTTGAAGTAAGACAGAACTGGCTAAGCGCTCTGGCAGGGTGGATTTCTTGGCCTTGATTACCGGCATTGGAGCTGGTGCTTGCTTTGGTAACTGGGGATGTGATGCAGCAGGAGTAGGAGCTGTCTGTCTGGGATGTGGCTTTGATTTCTGTGGGGGACCGATATGAAGAGCAGTCTCGATTGCTTTAATAGTCTGATTGTCAACCAGAAAATCGGAGGGTAACGACAGCCCTGCCCTTTCGCGTAATATGCCGAGTATCGAAAGACTCATTAGCGAGTCCATTCCTAGAGCGCTGAGATCATCAGCTGCCGAGAGTTCGGCAATTTCGACCCCCATCTCTTCTGAAATAGTCTGCCTAATGATCATTGATAAAGATTCGGAGTCTGAAGGTGCCGCTGGAGATCCTGGAGGAGATATGGGCGTGTCAGCGGTTCCTTGTGAATAATTGTCCTCGGAGTCTAACGAAGGCGTCGCACTGCCGGAGGTATATTCTTCCTCGGAATCAATGAGAGGCGTCGAAGATTCGTACTGCCCTAAATGGCTCTTCAGAGAGCCAACGGTAGGATAATCGACAAATACAGTTGATGGAGCATCAATCTCTATCTCTTCGCGGATCCTACTGCTGATTGACAGAGACATCAAGGAATCCACACCCATATTAGCAAAGTCTAACCCATCAGCAAGTTCCGATACATCCACCCCAACTTCCGAGGCAATGATATCCATTACTCGAGTCGTAACAGAAGAACTTATAGAGGTGCGTGCATTAGCTTTAGGCTTGGCGATTGCTTTCTTGACGGCCTTGGTTGTAATTGGGGCTGGGCGACTGGCTGGTGCCTTTTGGGCCGCAGTTCCCTTGGGCGGTAAGAAAGTATTTAGCAGCGTCCTCGGAATGCATTGAAACTTCAAGGCACCACACATGCCGATGATCCTATCTCCATCAAAGATGTAGACGTCTCCAGCAACCATGTTGCCTGCGAGAGGTTGCATCTTGACATAAGAGCGATACGTCTTGCTAGCGACCAGAGGCTCTGCGAAGCGCATTGATTCCCAGCCGTGTGAAACATAGACTTGCTTGCTAGAGTCCACAGCGTCATTTGCGTTGACAATGAAGCCAGCTAGATGACAGGCGCTGTCGATCCAGTATGGGCTACAAACAAAGTTCCCATCCGCTTCTGTGGTCTGAAAAGCGATGTGGGCTGTAGCTTCGAGTGCTGGACTGTCGAGGATGACCTCCTCCATACCCCTGTACTTCGAGTCGTATTCTACAAAGGCACCGAAGAGCTTGTAAGCCATTCCCCGAAGCATACGGTGAGCCCCTCCAGTGTGAGCGGCTTTTTTCAAGCCTTCGACTCGGCCACTGATCAGGTAGGCGCTTCGCTGCCATTCAGCAAGCCAGGCTGATCCAGAGCCGAAGTCCACATGGCATTTGGCGTGTTGAGTCTCGGTTTTACCGAATCCGCTACTGAAAACCAGATTCGCTCTCTCGGTAGTGATGTCAGGTGTAGTAGCAGTCAGACGCAAAGTCTGGCCCTTTCCGCCGTCGTCGTTCGCAATAAATGGTTTGAAGACTTCCATATCGCAAACATTCATGTGTACGGTCTGGGTTCCAGGCCGCAGAAGCTTATAGAGGTATTCTCCAATGGTCATTGCCATGTCACCGTAGATGGACGACGGGCAAAGCGCTGTACCATTCACCACATGGCCACTAATTGCAGCCAACAGGTCTGGCCGGGAGATATCTGATTCAATGACGACGGTGGCTTTATCAACATCGACGACCTCAGACACGACTTTGTGACAAGTCGTCGTCGAAAGTTTAGAAACTGGAGCCTCTGGCAGCGCTGCAAGACCTTGGACTTGGCCCTTGTAGAGATTCCAGTCTCCAGTGTACTGGATCCAATATGTTTTGTTGTCAAAAGCATACGCAGGAAGATCCAGCATCTGAATACAGTCAGAGAAATCGCGATGGTATTCATTCCAATCAATATCCAGCCCCATGGTGTGTAGAGTGGCTAAACTTTCTGATAGAACTTTATAAGGAGGCATGCCTTTTCGCATTGATGGAGCTGTGACGACGTCATGACCAAGTTCCGACTTGACAAAGCTCATACAGACTGGATTAGGCCCCAGCTCAACCCAGACTGTCTGATCATTGACGAGTCCAAGTTGTTGCGCAGCAGCCATACCTCCTACGAAGTCGACAGGTTCTCTTGCATGCCTAGCTAAGTAGTGCTCGTCGATACTATCCACTTCACTAAGGACGCTCGCGAGCAGTGGTGAGATGACAGGTATTTCTGGTTTATGGAAGGCGACCGCTTTGGCCACATTCTCAAAATCACTGAGAAGTGCATCAACCTGGGTGGTATGGAACGCATATTGCACGTTGAGCTTGGTGCACTTTGTGCCTTGACTCGTCAGCTTCTCCGCCACTTTTTCAATGTCACTGAAGGTACCACCGAGGACAGTTTCCTGTGCTCCATTAACGCAGGCAACCTCTACTCCAGGATAATCAGAGAAAAGTTCCCCCAATAAAGCAGTTGAAGATTTCGTAGCGAGCATTGCGTGGGAGTTGGCGGTGCATTTCTCTTGCAACAACCTAGCTCTCTCGCCAACAAGATAGATGGTCTCGGAGGCTGAAAGTACTCCTGCCGCATTCAGCGCAGCATATTCTCCTAAGCTATGACCTACAACGACGTTAGGTTTAACACCCCAAGAAGCCCATAAGCGTGTCAAAGCCATCTGTATGCAGGTCAACCCAACTTGGACCTCTATAGGAGACAGATCCTGAGCCTCAATGTCGCCTTTGATCAATGAAAGGAATGACGGGAAGCCCAGACCAACAGCAATGTTGTTGAAGCTCATAACGTCGGCGTGAAAACTCTTAGAAAGCTCGAAGAGATGCTTTCCCAAGGCTGAGTAGTGCGAGCCCTGACCAGTATAGGCAAAAGCTACACTTGGAGAGACGCTGGGCACTGGCTCGATGGCTTCCTCAAGCTTCGTATTGAGAACCTCCGTAGCTTTACTCAAGGTGTCTACCCCGAAAGCAATGCGATAGTTATGCTGGATACGTCGAGCGGTAGTGGTATAAGACAGATCAGGAAGGCGCAGCTTTTTGTTGTTTCTGATATATTCAACCAGGTTTCTACAATTAGCTCGAAGCGCAGATTTGGACCGGGCTGTCACTGCTATGACCCAATCACCTCGAAGGTCATCCTTGAGGGGATCCCTCACAGGGGCATCTTCGAGTAGCAGAGCAGTGTTACCTCCGGCAGCGCTGAAGTTATTGATGAATATTCGTCTCGGTGATCCATCCCTGGAAACCAATGGGGTAGGCTTGAACGCAATATGTACATTACGAGCGTTCAAATCCTGCGGAAATCCCTGGTTGATTGTCTTCTTGATGCCACAATGAGGAGGAATGGCGTTCTTCTGCAACATTAGCAGGCACTTTATCATGGCTGTGACGCCAGATACCGCTTCCCCATGACCGACGTTTGCCTTGACCGAGCCAAGGTGGAGAGGCTTTTTTCTCGTTCCTGTCCTCGAGACTGGTGCAAATATGTTCGTGACAGACTTCATCTCTGTGCCATCGCCGGCTTGGGTTCCTGTCCCATGCATTTCGACATAGTTGACCTCATGCGGGTCAAGACCAGCGTCATCTAAGACTTTCTTAAAGAGTTGCTCCTGCGTTGGTGCATGAGGATGGGTGATAGAAATCGCATTCGAGGAGTGATTCGTTGCTGTCTCGAGGATGACGCCCAGGATACGATCGTTGTCAAACAACGCGTCGTCTAAACGCTTGATAACTAAACTGCCAATACCATCGCCTCGGCAGTACCCATCTGCGTCGTTATCAAACGTTTGACAGTTTCCTGTCTTGGACAGGAATTGACCCCGGCTGAGCCCAGCGAAGATGTCAGAATTGGTCATCACATTGAGACCCCCAGTTACGGCGGTATCGCAGTCACCAGCCCACAAGGACGTGCATGCGAGCTGTAACGCTGCAGCACTCGAGGAGCAGGCAGTATCGATGCTAAAACTGGGACCACTAAATTTGAAATAGTAATTGATCCTACCCTAATTCTCTATTAGCAGATCCTAGGGGGTATGCTAGGCGAAGACATTGCTCACTGGTGCGAATGCTCTTACTCCAGCAGTAATGAAGTACGTGTCGATATCCTGAGCTTCATTGATTTCTCGCCAATCGTCGCTGGTCTGACCGTAGAACGTGCCAATCCTGTCAAGTTTTGTGGAGGGGGTTCGGTTTGGGACGTAGCCTGCCATTTCTAGGGCTTCATAGGCGCTCGCTAGACCAAGCCGATGCATGGGATCAGTTTGCGTGGCCTCTCGTGGGGACATGTTGAAGAATCGGGGGTCGAAAAGACCCGGCTCTTCGATGAAGCACCCGTAAGGCGTATGACTTGTATTTCGTATTTTTCCGTTTGGATCAAAATGCTTATCTACATCGAATCGATCTTTGGGAATCTTTGAGCAGTAAGCGTTGTGATTGGCATCTGCGCATTGAACAGGAAACGTACTCTGCGGTGGACATCTAACCCAGCTTCGAGCAGATCCCAAAACTTTTCGTGGTCCGCGGCATCGGGAAATCTGCCTGCCATTCCGACAATAGCCAGCTTTGGTTTTCGTGAGGTCCTTGGCGCTTCGCTCATAGCCCTCAACCGCTCGGGTGTTGGTACCTTAACGTGGCAAGAAACGTCTATATTAGTACCCGAGTTCAAGGCTTTCACGAACATATTCTCTGAATTGTTGGGCCCGATGGAGATAAGTTCACACTGGTTGCAGTCCGAGGTCGTCACCAGATTCATGCACCCGTCGACGACATCTTGGACCATTAAACCCCTGCGTAAGATGTCATTGACAACCTCGGCGAAAACACTTGGCGCATCCTGGCTCCCCTCAAAGCATGTGCCCGCGCTTGTTGACATCAGAGGTAGGACTAGCCTGTAATTTGCTAACGTCCGAGACCTCCTTGGATCCGACGAACACAGGATCTCCGCCATATCGACTCCTTTGTGCAAGTGTGGAGCATGGTAGGGCCCGTAGACTGGTAATTCGATGCGTTTGGATTTGTTTGCAAATGAGGAATCCCAGAGATGGTTCAAAGTCGTTGGTGGGCCACTTATTGTCACGGAGTCAGCAGTAAAGGCACTTATGTAAGCTCGATTACATTGAGGAAAATTCTATGGCAATGTTTAGCGTATTTGGATAACCAGGTATGCGTAGTGCTGTGTACCTTGCTCTGATTGAATGTGGAAAGTGCAGCCTGAGCTTCAGGCTTTGTCATTCCGGCAATGACAAAGGACCAACTAGCGGCACAGTGTTCTGATCGTGAGACTTCTATATGTCTTGCAGCTGTCCTAACAAGGAGGCCAACCCTGAATGCAATCAAGACGACTTCCACAGCAAGCGGTATCAACGCCGTGATTTCTGGCGAACATGCCACAGCAGCTGCCGCCAACAGACCAGCAGACAATCCAACAACGCATGACTTTGTTGAATCCTCGATTTGGCCATGGAGAGCACTGGTGTACCTGGGAGGATTTAGATCTTGAAATTAAATTCCGCGAAGTTGGATCTTACTCGATATAATGTGCCAGTTGGGATATGCACTGAAGAGCATTTTGTACCCCTTCATGAGCATCTTTGGAGGTAGTCCGGTCATTGAGCTCGGCAATGGTAGTGAAGGTGGGAATTACAGCCCTTTCCAAGGGAGATAGCTGAGCAATCTCATGCCCGAGAGCATCGCTAGCTTTTGTGTAGAAGAGACTGAGAAAAGGATTCTCCCTGCTCTCTACCACTTGCTTCTGAATATGGGCTTGGTCAAAAGATGATTGATCCCCAAAAAGTAGGAACCGCATCCCAGCCATTGTGGACCGCAGTAACAGAGCGGTTCAGAAGCCCTGGCAGAGATATTGTTTTTCAATCTTCCCAGCATGGAGAGGGTTCTATGCCATGTTTTAGATAGGAAGCGATTGCCGTCCTATTCCCGCACATTTATCATGATTTCTCATCATGTGCTATAGAATTGGGGTACAGCCCCAACAACTTGACCGAACGGTGGAGCATTGTTGCACCAAATGAGGATTGTCTAGCGACATCCTCACATGCTCTTCCAGGGCTATCGGCATTGGAGGGCGAAATTTTACAAACGGATCCATTGCCACATTGGATTCGCCGACTGCGAAGAGGTGACCGACGTGCTCATGAGTCCTTGCAGTGTCAATATACGCCAAGAAAGCCACGGATAGCGGAACAAAGTGTAGCGAAACGTTGCTACCAAAAGGCAAAAGGCCGAAGGAATTTGTGATAAGCACGGCGATGGACGTCTGTTCCTTACCGTAGGGCCCTACCGTAAGGTCTTACCGTAGCACGTTGACAGGGTGGCCGAAAAGCAGCTATTTGGGGAATTGGAGAAATCGTCATCTATTTGTCCTTGACCGAGACCTGCTTCTATGGTTCCACTGGTCTTTCTTGTCCAAGTGCAGCTCGCGGCCCAATGGCGAGTTACCGATACGCGATATGCAAGAGGGTGGAGAATCATGCAAGAGGCGCAGGATTGGGGAGGCAAGCAATTCGAATGAATACAAGACTATGGCGGTAATTGATGGCAACAGGAGAACAACTTGTCGTATCAGACACTGACCCTAATTCATGGGTATCCAAGAGCACGAGGTCATTGGATCGAAGGAAGTGACAGGATGCTGTGCAAGAAGCAAGATCGAGTGCCGGCATCATGACTTGCAGTAGTATCTGATGAGTAATCAAGGGTATTGGCCCGTGCGGTTTTTTACGCTGCTAGTGTGCTTTTGTGTTTTTAGTACGTGCCGCTAAGACAGAAAGCAAAACGCGCTATGTTTCCGCTTAGTCAGCAGGAACAATGTTATTCGACCTCGCCAGGCAAGATTTTACCTCATCCCTGCCTACCTACCTAGTACCTAGGTTAGTCTCTACCCCATGCCTCTCTTTGCTGCCTTACATCCTACATCACCTTACCTACATGTACTTACTTAGTTTGCGTCGCGTCTTGACTACCCCCACTCTCACACGCCCAGAACCCCCCCTTGTCTCACTGTTCTGCAGACGATTTTATCGGACATTGTTCATCGCGCGTGGTCGAGTCTTCCCATGCTTTTTTACTCTCCACGTTATCCATGCATGCCGCAGTGTCTCGCTTTCGTCTACCATTCACAGCCATTCTCTTCGTATTCACCGTTTACCCTACGTCAATTAGCGCTTACCAGATACTATTTTCCGTGACCTCCGAGCTCTCATCGACGTCGACCACGCAGCAACCGAGTCTGGATGCAAGGGTCCGGTGTCATTGGAGCTCTTTCAACCCGCTACCATCCAGCTGCAGGTGGGACGTGGGGTGGTACTATCCACCGCCCTTGAATTCTTGCCTTTGGTGCTTGTCTTCTGACCCAGCGTCGCCGCTTCTATGAAATCATCGCCGCCAACAACCAGAATATTACACTCGATAGCCGATGTATTGAGGCAAGACTATGTAGGCCCAGACGCTGATCGGACTACCCTCCGTCACCTCATAATACACGTGTAAGGCTTAAGACATAATTGCTTCTACAATTAGCCTATTCATGCACCGACCCTTGATCGGAAAGTTTGCATCGCTTTCTTGGTTCACACACTTCCTTGTACATTTTCCTTCTTTGTCCTCCATTCGATCATTTACATCGACCAACGCCTGACGCTACGCCAAGAGGAGTCGCGTATATTGATTTCTATGTCCGTCATAGATACATCATGTACTCTCCATACTAAATCCGCTCAATCAGTACATTTAAGCGCTGCTGGGCTTACTCTTTCCGTCCTAGGGGTCCGAGCCACAAGTGAAAGACAACCGTGCTCTCTAAAAGAAGAGCCGTTGTTCCAATTCTCATCCTAAACCTCTGGAAAGAACTCGACGCATCGGACCCAAACTCCTAATATCATTCCGTCTCCGTGCCCCGATGCCTGATCAACCCGACCTCGCAGCCAACTCATCCAATCCGCCTAAGACTGTGAAACTTCGGGAATCCTGCGACAGCTGCTTGATTGCTAAGGTCAAGTGCAGTAAAGCAAGACCATTATGTGGACGATGCTTGGCGAATGGTGCTCCCTGCGTTTATAGTCCTTCTTCAAGATCTGGCAAGAGAAATCGCAATTCGAACGGCATAAACAAACTCATAAACACCTCCACCACCCACAGCAATGGCATTAGCAAAGGCCCTGACAACCCCCGGAGCTCTCTCCCACCTTCAGCTTCCTACTTGACACGCCTAATGTATCCTCTTCTCGATGCTGCAGACCGTTCTCTCCTGGACCCCAGTGATGGTCCAATAGGTGGCACCACATCTCCTCTACTACAAGAGACCACGCTCGTCCCAGTTTCCACCCTCGATGGGATTACTGTGCCTAGAGACGATGGCTTCAATGCGTCCGATTTTCTCCCAACACCTCCTTTTCACCAGGGTGATTTCATGGACTTTATGTCTACTTCTGGGCCGAATCCCTTCTCGGATTTTCCCACATCGCCACCGACACCAAGCTTCAACACCGACCACTTCCCGAATAGCCCCGCTTGGACCACTAAAGAAAACCCCTACCTTCGAGACTTTCAAAGTCCCCTTGACATGATGCCTGTTGGCCGCGCTTCCTCCTCCCTCACGATCCCTCGCCCTTCAGCTCCGCCAGCACCTCCACCACAAAACAATGGTCACGGGGAGTCGGTGAAAAGCG
The DNA here is from genome assembly GCA_000482085.2 of Cladonia metacorallifera KoLRI002260. Taxonomy (NCBI): domain Eukaryota; kingdom Fungi; phylum Ascomycota; class Lecanoromycetes; order Lecanorales; family Cladoniaceae; genus Cladonia; species Cladonia metacorallifera. The sequence continues at coordinate 1,251,971 of KI911125.1, forward strand.
ATGCAGACAAAGACCAGGCTTGTGACTGCTTCGCAGCTTGCCTACAAGTTCTCCAATCGCTACACCATCACTCATGGCTGTTGTCATCTTCACAACACGATGGTCCCCCGTTCGACATCGTCCTCACCATAAACCGTGAAGCTATGGACAGTTGCTCCGCTATGCTCGAGTGTGGAAAATGCGTATCAAAGAGCGGAAGGAGTATATCTACCATGATGCTGGCCACGATCTTTGGCAAAGTGATGTCATTGTACAGAGCCGCGTGCTTTCTTAGGTTTGGGCCATCCACTAGCATGCAGGCCACAGCGCAATTAGCTTTTGGAGCATACACAGTCACCGGAGAGAATAAACAATTACTCGAGATAGAAATTCTCCTGCTGGAGTTAAGGAAAGTGGAAAACATACTTGCAGTGTATTCTCAGAGATTCAGCAACGGACAGGCGGAGAAGGATGACGAGACAAGCGTTTATAATGCATTGACGGCTTATCTAGACAAGAACCTGCGATACATCGTTGAATTCCTGCAGATGCGCAAAGGCGGCGCATCTAAATAATGCTTATCATAATATTTCTTCATGTCACGAAGATACGGCCCAGGTATACGGCAATATCTAATCTCATATTTCTCAGGCGAGCACGAATACAGCGGGCAACGGGATATAGATTAGATTAGCGGAGGCGCCAAGTACAGCATGCATTAATTTCCTCCTATATTTGCTATCTCAATACCGAGTTGCTACTGGCCTGAACCACCTGAGATGGTGATAATTTGACCTGCTCACGTTAGCATAGGAACCAAGGCTAAGGCGGGCAGCAATTCTTACCGTTTACCCAACCGCCATCTTCGCTGGCGAGAAACGCAACAACCCTTGCCACATCAACTGGCATGGCGCATCTGCCCAGGGGACAAGCATTGGCCATCTCAGCCTCAATCTTTTCAGCAGACCAATCACCGGTAGCACCCGGGATATATTTCCAGGCAACCTGAGCGAACATATCCGACTTCACACCACCAGGCGCGATGGCATTAACAGTGATACCTCTTTTTCCAAAGTCCTTGGCGAAAGATTTGGTGATGCCATTAACAGCCGATTTGCTCCCAGAATAAAGTGCGTGATCACCAACCGAAATTAGCCCGGCGGCAATTGAAGACATGAGGATGAGCCGACCCCCAGGCTCACAGTATTTATACGCATGCTGCCCAACAAAGAATTGAGCGCGAAGGTTGAGCCCAAACACCAGGTCGAATCTTTCCTCTGTGATATCTTCGGTCTTGTCAAAGCTCTCCATACCGGAATTTGAACACACGACATCGATTTTGCCGAAGTGCGCTTTCGACTCATCAAATAGCCTGGTGATCTCAGGCACTTTGGATACATCAGCTTGGATGGCAATAGCCTTGCTACCCAGTGCTTCGATCTGGGAGACGATTGCCTGGGCGCCATCGAGGCCCTTCATATAGTTGACGATGACGGAGGCGCCGCGAGCACCAAGCTCAAGAGCTATACCGGCGCCTATGCCGCGAGAGGCGCCTGTGACGAGAGCGACTTTGCCGGTAAGGTTAGTGGGGCCGTATGACGTGTAGCCATTGGTCGAGTGTGCGTTAGACACATGGCCGTTAGTGACCTGCTCAGGCCGTTTTGGGGCACTGGCATGAGATTTGCTGATCGGCGGTTCATCTGGGACTTGGGCTTCTTCGGATGTTTGTACGCCATTCATGTGATCAATTGTACTGGGTGTATCAGCCGCCGTATCCCCAACCATTTCGGCTATTAACTTATAACTTTTGAAAAGCAAAGGAAATAGAACAGTAAGTAGAGGTCCAATACTGTTAGGAGATTATGATCGCCCAAAAATCACAGTACCGTTATCAACCTCGACCAGAATCCCGTGGTTTATATACCATTGAAAGTGTGAAGCAATCGTCTTTCGGTGTCCTTGCCTCACGGCGACCATTGCCTATGTCTGCAGTAGAGCTCATTTTGCACAGTCTGAAACGTACTATTCGGCCGGTATGCTCGTTTCCTGGCTTGGATTACGTGGTTCTGGAACCTAACACCGCGGATCAAGCTAAACGCACATTTCGATGACCGAGACGGTGATTGGCCGAGATATTCTCTCGCCGGACCAGAGTCCAGCGAGGCGAGGGACAGGCAGGCCAGGGAAAGATGAATGGAGCATATCCGTTCACCTGAACGCTTCCTCGACGATGCAAGTCGCCATAGTCGAACGTATATGCTACTCGATTCGCACCGAGCGGAGTGCACCGGAGATTTTGTACCAATGACTATGGAAGCTGACGGTCAGAGAAGCGCGCGTACAGTAGAAATCTCGATGCGATTGGTCTTGGCATACAGATATGAGGTGTTACGTGTGTGCGCATACGAGGCTTCCCTTTGGCTATACTAAATGGCGTGTCACCTGCTTCATGTTGCAGGGCTCGAAGTCAATTCACTGCCAGGATACCAGATTGTTCCTGTCTTTGCTGACGCTACCACAGCCGTTGAGATATGCGGGATGAGACCGCTGATCCTTCAATGGAGATGATGGCTCCTGAGCTGAACCGTGCAGAGGATCCTCTGGAAACTACACATCCACTACCAGCAGCTTCGGCAGCAGGCACGTCTGTGTCCGAGATAGATCCTCGTAAAGAGCATCCAGAAACTGCGTCCACAAGCAATACGCCCATGGCAGAAGGATCAAGTGTCAACTCAGACAGTCGGCCGGCAGCTGAGGCTTCTGCAGCAACATCCCATAGACTGCAGATGGCTTCAGCAGAAACTTTTACACCGCAGGATCGCGCAATGGCAATGGAGAACAACCCCGTGACCACAGCAGGAAAGGATGTTTTAGGAGCATACAACAACGCCACCGAGCAGGAGACTCGCAACTCGTCAACAACACCAGAGTCTTCCGCCATCAACTGGATGGCGCCCACACCTGCAGCGACACCTTCAAGGATAAGCTTTGATGGTTCGTAGCAGACTTCATCATTCAAGCAGGCAGAAACAAAACACTCCCCTGTCCTCGCCCTTGCAACGAGAACAGCCCGATACACAAACTGACATGCAGCTATTCACGTTCATCAACGGAAACCTAGAAAACATCTGACTGATCCATTTACGTGCAGAATTCCTCACATTGTCGGAGATTACGTTTGAATGGAGTGATAGCTATGATGACAAAGACTGGAGAAGACTGCGTGCTATACTCGCTCCTACTCTGACGGTAGGCATCCACTAAGACTGTTTCGCATATGGTCTCCCCTCATTCACAGATGATAGATCGACTACACAGAGGTCAACGGACACAAATGGGACGCAATGACCGCCGAGGACTTCGTAGGCATAATGAGTCATATCGGTTTTGTCGGAGACCCCCTTGTTCATACCCAGCATCACATTGGCGCCTCAAAATGGCAGAAAATCTCCGATGAAGAAGTAATCGGTCACCACCAACTCAGGGCGGCCCATCAAAGATATACGTCTCTGGATCTGAAAACTGTAGAGAACAAGGGCCATGGGCATGCTATGGTGAAGCATCTATACAAGAAGATCAATGGGGAATGGAAGCTTGCGGGACTGAGACCAGCGGTAAGATGGAATGAATTTGAATTCGAAAAGATCTTTAAAGGGCTCTGACTCCGGTTTTTGGATATGTAGCTACTTTTCCTAAGTATTCAACAACAGATAGAAGGCAGCAAATTTCCTAGGAACGCTTGCTGAACCAAGACACCACTCTAACCACGGCTTGTGGCGCATGCGAAAACTCATCGGCAAAGGCTGGTGCTAAACAGATGTCGGAAGCTTCTCCTGATGATTGCGCGATTTATCATCTACTAGGCCCCGGTAGTCAGACGCCTCAATTGGTAGAGAGAAGGCATCAGACAGGGTCCTTTAGGACACTGTATCCCTACATCGATATGGGCTCTTCTAACCTCCGTTTTTGACAAAGAATGAGGTCCGTAAGGTATTGAGAGTAGTGCTATCAATCTACAAAATTCGTCTCACTCGTTCTGAAATTGTTGTAATGTGTATATTTTATCTTGCCAAAACCTTTGGTGCGAACCCTTGAACGTTGACATAGGATTGATTGACCTTACTGGCTCGCCAAGGTCTCTAGCAATGGTTTGCGCTTACCCTAGGATCGCGGCGGATGTGACAGCGGATACCAGCCCGTCCGAACCACAGGAAGATCAATTTTGCACCAATTCAGACCAACGCATAAAAGCAGCGGGTACATGGGACTTTCCATAGGGAAGAATAGCGGAGGGAGAGACGTCAGCTCCGAACTAACTGTTCACACTGTTCACCGAACAATATCAGGATTAGATATCATTGTGACCAAATCGGACGGGATCTCATACCTATTTCCTAGCAACAAGCCATCGCTCTAACTTGGCTGATAGTGTTGCAGATCATCACAAGTGTTTCAACGGTGGCCGATCCAGCTTTTCCAATTGCCGCAATGGAGCTACTCGTACAGTACTCAGTATGGTGGCCACAGTTTCGTGGCTTGATTGATCTCCCTAGCTAGTTGTTGCTAAAGGAGATTACGAAGTATAATAACAGAAACATCCTTCTAGTTGTTGCTAATAGCGATCATAGCGTGCGACTAGACCACTACCCTACCTAAGTTTTCGCCCCCATACTTTAATTGGACCTCGCTCCTTTCTTCTGTGATCCTTCTCGATAGGGTTATGCGAGTACACCCAAATCCGTCCTTCGCATATGGAAAAACCCCCGAGCTGCAGGGTACATGCATGCGGTTTCCAACCAGCTCTTCATCACCGAAGCCTGCATGACACAGTGCTGTCTAATGGCTTACCAAGCGCTACATCACACAGGACGCCCTCAATACCCCCAATCCACGTGCTTTGACTCAATGCACAGGCCCACTTAGTCCCACTTCTTCATCTAGGATCTTATTGTTCAGATCATAGACCTTCTCCCCATATTCCTCCGGAGTGAAAGCCGAGAAACCGTTGCAACGCTCGCTACCTTAGGGATGACCACCCTAAATGTCATGCCGGAAGTGCAACAAACACCCAATGTCCTGAAAAACAATAGCTTCACAGTGACAACCGTCGTGCATAATTGCTATCAATGAGCAGTGGAACTCTTGAGTCATGAAGAGGACCAAGGTTTCACCAGCTGGAAGAGGGTGCTTGCACACCTTCTTTTGTGTAAATTTCCAAGGCAGAATCTCTGTGAATCTCCAAATTGTCCTACCAGTCCTATATATGGCTGCATATGGTGTACACCTAGACCGTTCTCCTTGATGATGTCTGTCCCTGTCCTATTAATATCATCGATACTATTCAGACCGCAACGAGGGATCTAGCCCTTATGCCAAATCCGACTACGGCCGGAACATCAATTGCCCGGCCGTGCACGTTATTGGTACAGGCAATTCTGGTACGTGCGGTTAATCCTCCTTACTTCTCTACATATACAGACTGCCAGCCCAGGGTTTTCAACCCATAATGCATTATGCACGCTGACATACCGGTTCATCTTCAATGTGAGACTATGTATCGCCATCGGCCCCATTGACACCATCGAAGCTGGTCAGCAGCGCAACTTCGTCATAGTGGAGAAGGGTAACCAGGTCGATGGGACATTGAATGACAACAGTCACTACGGCTGCTGCTGCAACGGTGTGCCCTTGTGGCTATTGCATGGCCCCCTTACTCTTGGGCCAGGTGGCTGCCGGACCCTGCAGCAGTATTTGCTGATCATGTACCAGTCCTCAGCCACCACTACTCTTCCAGCTTCGGCCCCTGACCCAACTGGCCCTGCGAGTATTATGGCAAAGAGGAGGATATGGAATATATCATAAGAGTCGCACACGATCATCACTGATAGGCATGTTCGTTTCTGTTCGTGTGTTTAAGAAGCTCGATGGAACGATACAAACTACAAACGACAACTGGTAGTCAGACGGATTGGTGGAAACCCTTACACCATAACTTCGGATTGTCTAACCTCCGCCGTAGGTCAAACAAATGTTCCCAGATATATTGACATACCGGATCTCATAACCTTTAATGGCAAGCTCATGCGCTCGGCACGTTGGGGATCCGACTATGGCTTGAAAAGGAAGATCGTAATGGGAGGCACACGGGCCACACCGATGCAGATCGTAGCCGAGATCTTGCAGCTGGTGAGCATTGAGTGCTTTTCCAACGAACACCTGCATCGGCATTACCCCGTCATGACGACGACATTAGGCCTACGCGGAAGGCGGTCTACATATACGTACCTTGATTCGGAAACTCTATAGGTTAAGCATAACGGATGAGTGCGAGGGAATTTTTTGGGACGGACCTTGATGGTACCAGTGCCAAACAATCCTACATTGCCAGGATGTCGCGCTGTCACATGCAGTCGCGGGTGGGGCCCTTGTCACGCTACGCGAACACCTTATTTCCAACCGCCTTTTCTACTATGAACGCATTGTAGTCAATGATGGCTTCTCTCCTCCCATGACTGTGTATCTGGAGTCCAGCTCTATTGACTCAACAGGTCCTACAGGTGATGGAGTGGCAAATGGCTCTCATCACGCCCTAGGTCTCGTATTAGCTACGGACATTCGAGCTACCCAATTTTTGTACCAAGGATTCCTAAATCCACTCTGGATTTACGGCTCTAATGGCGTCTCTCTAAGCAGATTTGTAGTCAGATAGCGCATGGACCTAACACGGCATCACAGTCGAAAAGATGCTCGATTTCGCATGCTCTACAGACCAAACACCAACCTCGCGAACAATAGCCTCATCATCCAACCGAAGCCCAATCCCTCTGCGTCAGTCGCATTTTCGCCGCCATCCTGGATGCGAAATGTTCTTGCAATACCCTTCGCTTGGAACCGATACATGATACTGTTGGAGCATACAACCATGATGTATAGGCCAAGCTAGCACGCAGCACCTTGGCGGACCTGAAATATACCAGATGGTCCAAGGACAAGCGTGGACGCATTACGGCGACTTCGGTCGGTTAGTGCCATACGAGATCAGGAGAGAACTAGATTCTTGGATTTGAATGATCATGAGATTCTGGGCACTGCATCTGAGGTGATGGAAAGGAAGAGTTGGGCAGACTCTGGTCAGTGATCGCACGCTATTGGTTGGTGCTGATCTGGATATGATGCTTGTGGTGTCTGTGGGCTAGTCCACTTAGGCATGGAGAAGATGGACTATGCTTGTGCAACTATCTGATGTGACACGACTTTTCCAATGACTTCCAGCTATGTTCTTACACTCAAGCTTCTGCCTAATATGGCCAATGACTGATCGGGCTTTGAGATGAGGCTGCATCCCTCCTGAGCAGGTAGCCCCTGTATGCATCTCAGCCTGACCTTGACTAACGCCAAGTTGTGCTGGCCGATATAGATGTGTTCGACCACACAAATTGACTGCCCGCCTATCATCGCCATGGAAGCGGAGACAGCAAGATGAATATATCGTATAGATACTCAGTATCCTCTACAGCTCAATATTACACAATATTTTTGATCCCAGGGAAACATCAATTTATCGCTTTCTCGTTTTCCTTCCCGAAGTTCCGCGCAACCTTGGACCGCTTTCGTTCCCAGCTCCGCGGATCTCCTGCCTTGTTCGCCCAGCTTCTCTCCCAGTATCGTTGACAACACCCTTTCTCCTGGCGCCCAGCAAAGGGACTCCTACCCCCAATATCAACCCGGGTATACACCTCTCACACCCCATTCAAGGTTACCTACTCCGTACAAGTCCTGGGACACTTCCATCAGTCACTCACTCCTCCAAACCCCTCCTATGTCCATGAAGCTTTGGAGTTCAGATTAGAAGTGGGGTCGGTGAAGAAGGAGAGCGGGGTGTGATTGAAGAGCAGACCAAGGCAGGGTTACAAGTAGCTCATGACGCATTTGTGATTCGAAGGTAGTGACGATGGGGAAGTTGTGGAGGTAGAGGCAGGCTGAAGCTGCCCGTTGACGAGGTTGAAAAACCTGGGTCTTCGTGCGAGTGTCAGGTGCGATGCTTCTTTGTGATGAGCTTGAGGGAAAGTGAGTGGATGAGCTCTGGCTCGGGGGTAGGGCTGAAGCGTGCGAAAGCCAGAGGGATTATGTCGTTCACGGAGAAAAGATACGCCTACTCTACCATGGCCGAGAGTGAGACGTAGTGTACCATTAACGCGGTACATGATTGATCAGCATAACCGTCTAGCTCTATTCCTTATACGCAGCGTTTGACCACAAGGGTTTCACCAATTGGCACGTATCGGTGCGTCTGCTGACCATAGCTCCGGCAGTGGCAAATAGTCCCTCAACGAATGCTGCGCTTGTGAGCCCGGTGATCACATTGCAACTGGGTGAGTCTGATGGGAGAGATTGTGGTACTTTCACAAGGTGAGGGTGCTATTCTTGTTGAACGAATGAAAAACAAGGGAATTAGAAGGTGGGGTTTGGCTGAAGACGGGAGGGAGCCCGCGTTGGCCTTCCGTGGAGTCCGGCAAGTAGTGGGAAGGGGGAGACGACGCCCTTTTGCTTTGCTTCTGGAAAAGCGGTGGGACGCTTTCCTAGGAACAAGAGGCTAGAGCGCGACCAGGCAGTATCATCGGTTGGTACATTGTATGCAATTGATGCGACTATGTCCCTTCATTGCGAATTTCTGCCTCGTCTCATCGAGATAAGCTTATTGATCCTCTGACTATTTCCGAAGACGGTATCCCACGTGGTGGAGTTGATTGCAGATGTACTTCCAACCTCCAAGTCATTCGTTTCATTGGATTGGTTATCGATCCTGTGGTTTTCTGTTGGGACTATGAAACAAGGATGGTCTTGGCTGTGTCCTTTTCCAAAGTAAGCACTTAAGCAAAGCAGGACCGGTGCGACTACCCGTCCAGTGGAAAGAGACTGAATAATCAATGTCAGCTTGTGGCTTACCACCCCACGCCATGTGTAAATACTCGCATTGTGATCTTCCTCGTCAACCGGGTTCATATCACTTTTCTCGGAGAATTGATTACCATGCAGAACTCGGTAATGTCTGGGGAAGGAGAATTCGAAATGTAGCATGCAAATCCTAATGCAGATGCAGATGCAAAGGGACACGTGAAAGCGTAGACAGACGTGCAGATGGTCAGAATAACGTGCAGATGGTTAGAAAGTTAGACAGCGTTGGCATCCGGCACTCGATGGGTCTATCACCTTACAAGACCTAGCCTTAGAACTCTATGTCGCTTTTAGTAGAGGTCCCTTCGGCGATACTTGGTAGATGCAGGCGGTGATTGGAAACTTGGCAATAAAACGTGCACCGTAATTCTGCATGTTGCACGACAGTCTCGCTGTCGGCTTTTTGTTTGCACTATATTACGTGATACTCGCTCACGTTCGGCGCTCGCCTGTGCTCGCGACGGGTAGACAGCCCACAGCCCGTTATGTCCAGTGATAGCCCAGAACAGGATAAGGTAAGGCCGCTATCTGCAGGAACAAGATGCAAAGCAAATAAGTTTCATGTAAGATTGATTGATCGACGCAGAGGTCGGTCATCGAGACGATGGCTGGATTGAAAATCTCCGAGCAATGTCTATCGAATCTGCAACACCCCTGCACGCTGACCGGGCGGTCTGACTTCGGTCACCTTTGCATGTGGAAAGCCATTGTTTCTTGCTTTAGTGCGGCATAGAGAGATGCACGTCAGTGGAGATACGGTACGGTGACCTGCTCACGCGGGGAAGATAGCTGGTTTGGGTAATATCTCCTCCACCAGACATTTGGCTTCGACCCTGCAGCTATGTCTTTCGGCAGAGCCGGTTTTTCGAAGGGAAGGATTCAATCCTTGATTTTCTATGCTTACATCCTCTGGACCTACAATGATGGGCTGACTGAGCGGACCTCATTACTAGCTCTATACTATTTCAATTGTATTGCTCTGTTTCTTACCATATTGTTTAGTGGCCTAAGAGCACTAGTTGCCTATGTGAGCGAAGCTTTCAGATTGTCTTTTGCATAGATACTAGCCACGACATCTGATAACGCATCGCTAAGCAAATGCGGACTATGTCTCCAGTAAGGCATAGGAGACCTGCTTTGCCGAGAGAGATGGCAGGAAGGCATAGGAGAGGGCGAATGGGACCCTATAAAATGAAGAAGGTCAATTTACACTGTAGGGATCATATCAACTAAATCGGTGCTGGAGTAGGCAGTCCAGCTCCTACATTTATGGAATAAAATGTAGGATTGTGGCGTGTGTTGATGGAGGCAGCCTGGATGCTTGAGGGACATTAATGTCGAAGTAATGAGAAATGAGTAAGCAATATGACAGTGGAAGCATTAGACCCATGGATCATTTAGTCGCCTTTGAGGAAGCTATGGGCAAAGATGCTAGTACCTTCTTAGTCCAGGCAAAGAACTCTGAAGGACACAAGGTATCCATTGGTTGGCACGCATTTCAAGATATCGCCTCTGAGAATTGATCGCATCGACGGCAGTCCAATTGCTTGTGATAACTTCGAGATGAACATGTGGTCATAGACAATTTCTATCAGTGCACCTTTTGATTGCCCAAAGACAGTGTCCATGTGATGCCCATGGAAATATTACGAATGGTTTGTTCTGGTATCGTTCGTAAGTACGGCTCGAACATGAGCATCTTGACATATTTGTGAGATTTCCATTATGGAGCGGCAGGCCTGTTGCAAATGTATCACTGTACCGTTTGTTCCCTTAGATAATTTGGGGACCACGAGAAGAGATGGAGTATGCCATAATAAGATGCATTAAGTCGCGCGAGTATTGCAAAGGGGCAAAAGCGATGCATTCTCTGCGCAGCAGTCCTACAAGGAAGGGAAGGTATTTCATATAATGCCCATATCTCTCTATGGAAAGCTATATGTCAATAAGCCTATCGCGATCTGTGGAGGAACAGATTTCGTATTAAGGCCGGACCACGGCACTTGGAAATGTTAAAGAACTCAGATCATGAGCACGACGACATGAAGTAGAGGGATGATCGATAGGATGACATGAATGACGTACGAATGACCTGCTGGACGACATGCGAGTGCACATAGTTCGGCGTGACTTAACGATATCTACATAAACGTAGATACTTCGATGGTACAAATTTCTAGTCTCTCGAAGCCTAGATGATAGGCCCGACGGTCTTCGGCAATTGCAGCCCTTGGTAATCTAGGAATTACTAGTAGACCTCGTGCTCATGTTCGCTGCACCATCGCTATACTATTTAACCAGCCTGACGGTCTCGTCGGCTCTCGTGGTCTTAGCTAAGCGTGGCAGCGCCAGAGAAGGTCTACTGGGAGATGCAAGGGCCAGCGACGTTCTTTTCTCCCGGAATCTAAGCATCTTACGGCATAACCGTACACAATTACCAAGATGTTGACAGATGCCATGACGCTCAACTCTCTTTCAGTGGTTTGTGGCGGATTTTGTAGCAAGCATGCTACAATACTCAGCCAATTAGCCGTAGCGGAAGACATGCCAAGGATATCAATGTGTTGATGATGTTGGAACCGAGCTAGCAGAGATCACTTTCTATCTTAGGACTCAGGAGCAGCTCAATAGACTTCAGAGACCTCTCGAGCGCTAGCCTTCAGGAAAGCCTTTCTTTGGATGCTATAACAGAGATAAGTCTGAGCAGTGTACCGTTTCCATCATAAGTAGGGTGCCGAGTCTTCGTGCAATCCCCAACAGTTGTTCGGATGAGAGTACCATTTCCTAATATGCCCACCTCGATTGACGAACTCATTGCCTTAAAAAGCCATTCAATGTCTTTATTTTGTACGGTAGCCCCTGACCCCAGATCATGCATACCCTGAGCTAGGCTTCAAAGACCTGGTTGAGTCGGTGGATGATATTGAGGATCGCCAATATGACACTAATATGTAGTTCTAGTATGGACCGAATCTTGGTACGGACACTGGTGGTATAGAGAGCTCCTTCATTGATGGAGTGTGGGCCGCTGAAGGTTGTTCATTGTATATAGCCTATCGTTGTGTGTCTTAAAGACCTCAACGTACCGAGGGGAGAGACGGTTTTACATGAGATCTGTGTACCCAAAGGTGTCAGCGAACTTGTTCAGATGCCTAGAAATTTGACAAAAGTATTTACCTTCAAGCTTTAAAGGCTTGCTGTGTGTTTTACAACTCTGAGCGCACTCTTGATGTGGCTTGCCAAGGTACTAAAGTGAGGCTGATGAACGCCTCGCCAGCTCTGGGAAGCCTGTCTCAGATTAGCACGGTCTCACAAAATCTCATCCTGAGCAGATGTATCAGTGTAGCCGAAGATGGTTGTTCCACTTCAAGTGGGTATAGGTGACTTCCTTGCTGTGGCCAACTTGGCCGGGAGAGTGGTCTCGGAGCTTAAGGAGGTGCAGTAATAGCCCTAACCCTACTACTCGCGCCACAGGTGTTTTAACCTGACCCTGCCTACTCATGCTAACTATTCTGCACAGAATGGGGAAGCGCCCGGGAAGTATCAAAACCTCGTCATCGAATTGGAATCGTTGGGCCGGGCATTGTCACAAATCTACGAGGTCAAGCCTGCTAAGGATGGCGTTGCTCTTCTCGACGCGACTCGAGCCGCTGCGACAGCGTGCAAGAGACCACTGGAAGTCTTCCTTGAAAAGGTGTCCAAGTTTGATAGGAGTCTAGGAACATGGGATGCAAAAGAGAAGAGATTCAGGGGTATAGGAAGGAGGATTCAATTCAGTCTGGCGTTGGACGAAGAAGTGACCGAGTTGAGGGCCACTCTCGCGGGCCACGTTTCAACAATCAACATGCTTCTGCTGATCCAGACCCTGTAAGCTCTGTCGATCTTAGATGTTCCGCTGTCACATATAGTCAACCGTGCTCAAGCTGTAGCAAACGAGCATGGCTCACATACGCGCAGGGCATTCGATACGACCCAGCAAAAGGAGCGGACAGAGACTTCCAAGAGCCTGGATGAACAATATCAAAGTCTGAATAAGCTTCTTGCAGAAGTCAGTGAAAGTCAAAACGGGACGAGTGCTCAATTGAGTGCCTGTAAGGATGACTTGGGTGAAATGATAGGAAGGATGAAGGTCTCGTCTACTCAGAACGCCGATACGCAGTTGAAGCTGGACAAGCAGAAGGCTACTCTGGATGAAGTTCGATCGGATATTGATCGGCTGAAGGACAACTTGGAAAGGGAACAAGCAAAAGCTCACACTCGAAACCGTGCTGGGCGCGAGGCATTGGATAAGAACATCTCTGCGCTGGCTATCACATCAACAATATTTACGCTGGTTGTCTCCGGGGCTGTTGTCGTATCAATACAAGACATAGCCACTCACGCCGCGGACTTGTCGCGGCTATTAGGAAGCCCGGTCAAATTTGGAAAGCGACCCTCGTCAGTCCTGGTTCGAGCAGACTTCAGCAGAGCACACAGCGACATCGGGCTCAATGAAAATAGAACCTTGCATAGTCCAACAGCTTCAGAAGAGAAGATTCATTCTATGAATAACGTACCAAAGCGGGAACACCGGAACAAAAATGTGACGGTCTCAACAAAAGACTTAGGGCTGTTCGAAAACGCATGGAACAGTCCGGATCGACTTTCCAAGGGAAGGGACTCGGCTCCGGTGGATAGTCATGGCTATCAGTCAATCGGCCTTAGCTGTCTCCTTCGAGAACCACCACCGGCCGCCCTGGAATTCCTTGTCGAAATTGAAGCCTGGGATCAGTGTGACCGTGGTCATTGCTTCCGGTGGCATAACCATAGTCTGAAAAGAATACAAAATCTAACTTACAAAGAGATGTCATCTCACAAACTTCAAAGCGCTGTAGTGTCTATATCGCACTTCGATGACTTTGATCGACTTAGGTCCCAGATCTCATCCTCTCAGAGCGCAGTTGATCTGTTCCGCGATTGGGTGATACTGAAACTATGTCGGAAAGATTGTACTTTACACTATGCCATCACGCTAGCGACAGATGAGTACCACGTAGCCAACTCGGAGCCTGGGCTACGTATAGCCCATGCGGACTACGATAATACGCCTCGGCATATAAATTAAATCGTCTCCGACGTAGAAGAGAGCGCAGTGCCAGGTCTAGTCAAAGATCTACCCTCATTACTGGCTGCAACCCTTTTTACGTTGTCGCCTTGTTTCTCTGTACGAGAAACGTGCAATATTGTTGGTTTGTAGGGCATCTACACCCATTGTCTGATGTTTGGTCTAATGTTTGGTTTACTGAATATTCTTTATTCCTTTATCATTAAGAAAGATTGTATCCCTTCTAGTAGATTCCTAAACAAACTACTATCAGGTATAATAGTAGTCAGATAATCCTACCTAGATAGCTATGAATCATCTTATCCTTTACCTTAGTAGCTGTTTCTAGAAATATCCGTGCTCCCTGTTCCTGTCCCTCCCCTTTCGCCCCTAGGAATTGGCGGGCTTACTACGAGGATCTGGGTGGTTGTAAGTAGCTTAACAACGGGAGCCTCGTTGTTCCAAGCACTAGTCATCTAATCGGTTACAGGTCTTTCAGAGCGAGCGATCTCTATGGTCTTCTACGCCGACCCTTTGGCAAGTTCGATTTCGACCGGCGTTCTTCTTGACCACGCATTATCTTACGGGCACTATGGCACCTTTTTTATGGATGAAGGCTCAAGAAACTAAGGTCGAACTTGGCTGAAATCGACTTCTGTACTCCAAACATCTTCTCATATCTGTATTGCCCATATTGCTACCAATGACTGGTCCACGGTAGATGAGTGATTGAGGTACATTGCAATACACTAGGACCGCCTTCTCAATCATAATCATATTTCTCATGAGTATGGTGTGCTTCTAAGATCATTTCATAGAATGCCAGCAGAGCAGCCGTAAAGTGTTATTACAAGAAAGGTGACTGCATTGCCTAACCTGAAGCACTGGAACCTATGGATTGAGGCTTCTACTATACATGTTGGGGTCGACACCTATGAGTGTCAAACATGAGTGGTAGGAGACGCTAGAATGTTGACAAAGGAAATGGCGACAGTGGCATATGGTCAATAGCATGCTGATTGTGTAACATCATGATTATCCAACAACTATATAACTAGGCTGACAGCTCATCCCATTTAACAAACGAATGTTATCCTAACGTACGCTATAGTATATGAGGTTAGAAGTCTAACGACTGCTGTGTTCTAATGACATTCAGATTAAACAACGCTGCAATGTGACGATTCTCTCCATGAGTTACTGGGACACCTTCGATTTGCACAAACCCGAATACCCAAGATGGAGGGTGCATGTTCCGATGTTCAGCCTGTTCCTCACGCCTGGGCGGCCCGCGGTAATTCTAGCTTGATAAACAGCCGCCCCACATGCTGCTGATCTCTCCTTTCCAGTCCTACTCTGACCCTCCTTCCGCTCCCCACCTCCATCCCCTTCCGAGATTAATGGTGTCTGCGAATAATATTCATTTGGTGGAAGTGAAAAAAGCCGGCCCTTCACACTTAAACAGGTTCAATCTCTTACATTGTTATTCGTAGTTCTAGGGGTATCAGCCATAACTTTTGATGCGAATCTGGGGCCAGCTCCCACCCCTCTATCCTTCACCTCCAATTTTTGGATCGAGTGGCAGGGTATGTACATGTGTAGCCATCTATGTTGATCACCGACTAAAGATCCCGTACCTCGCAACTCCCATTGCACCTCCTAGCAAGATGGCAACAGGTGGGCTCATCTTAAACCATGCTCCACCCACATACGCTGTACCAGTGATGGCAACTAGCCAAGGATCAGTACCTAACGGACTCCCGCTCTGCACTGCTGCCGTTAGATAGCCTATTTGCCAAAGTTTATATACTGCTGTGAATACAAGCCCCACAGCAGCAGCATTGACGCCTCGTAACATGGCTAGGAACCACGCTTTCTCCCGCAACAAGCGCCAAAGGCCCATGAAGCCTACAACAATGAACATTCCTGGGGCGTACATTGCGACAAACGCGATCAAAGCCCCAATATACGACGGAACTGATGTTCCAACAACGGCGAGGGTTCCTAGATAGACTGCAAAATTGAAGTTCGGACCTGGAAACGACTGTATGATAGCCAGGCCAAGGAGGAAGTCACGAGGAGAGACCCAGCCCGGGCTCACAATATATTCTCGTAACAGGGGAATGACAACGGGACCGCCACCAAAGATGATAGTGCCGGCTAGATAAAGCGAGGAGAAGAGGGAGAATGCGCGTGATGGAAGCCCCGTGACGATGTGCACCGTCAATATGGCGATGAAAGACACGACAAAGAATGCGATAATAGCCGTGCCCCATTGCCAGGACATCGCAGAGAACTCTTTCGACGTTGAATTCGAATCGCTCTTGCTCGTAGAGCTCTGGGATGGCAAAGGTGCCGGCCTGGGATTCTCGAAAGTTGATACAGATGACAGGCTGTCCCATTTTAGGTATGCGGAAGGCACGGGGTGGAGCGTCTTTTCTGAATCTTGAGATGACCTTGAGTCGCAAGACCATGAGGCTTCTTCCAAATCCTTCATTATCTCCTCCTTCCTAACGGGCTTCTGATGACATCTTTTGAAGGTTCCTGCTATCTTCTGAAGCCATCGAAGGTCCCATACGAGTGTCGTGAAAGCAGCACCTGCCATGATCGCGGGATAGTACCACAGCGCGGTATAAAGCATGCCCATGATGCCCCCGAGGTACACGAGGAACCTTGTAAGCTTGTCGGTGATTGCTCTCTCAGAAAGTCGGACAGCGGCAAGAGCAATGATGCCTACTGTCGCAGCGTTGAGGCCAGACAGCAGTGCATACACGGGACTGGGAAGGGTATCTCCGATGTACGCTACACCCACGCCGAGGCCATACATGCCTATGGCACCAGGGAGGCTATAAAGTTCTCAGTCAGACACCATGAGCACTGGAGCCCGCCATACCTACGTAAACATTAAGCTGGCAAGGGTGCCTGCGAAGAAGCCGCCACGAATAGTATTTATACAGAACAGCATCTTTACGCTTGCCGAACCCGGCAGGGCCTGGCTGATGGCAAATATTTGTTGATACTGCGATTCTCTTAGCAGGGCTGTTCGAACTTGTCAGGAGGAGAGTTCCTTACCGTTGGTTCGTCGATCCATTGTAAATGCTCCACGAATCGTTGGTGAAACTAATCGAGGGTCAGCCAGAGAGCTTACCAGGGCTATTGATGTTTCGCACTGTCTGGAATTGTACAGCTGGACCTCCAAACGCAGTAAAGCCCACATGCCAATTGACCCTGAGCATATCTCGATATCGCCTCAACAAATGCATTATTACCCTCTTATCACGAAAAAATTATAAAAATATAGAGCTGTACAACGATGGAAGCCATGTGTTGCAACAATTAAGGAGGTACCGGAACAAGAAAACTGTCAGTTGTTGAAAAAAATTGGCTTGTGTAAAAGTCTTAGTGACCATGAGCGCCTGAAACGGCGCATGTCAAAATACATTATCATTCAGGGTTTGACTTCACACGTTCCCAGCATAGACGCATAAATGCATGGGGCAATTGAAAGATCTAGGCATGTGGGCATCATAAGGTAATAGACCTTGAGGTGTCTCAAAAAGACGCACCAGTCGATAAAGGGGCAGTGACTGAGAGCCTGGCTGTCATGCCGATCAATATCTGGACATTGTCGCCACCATGACATTTTACCATAGAAAAGCCGTTGTCTAATTCCAGCTAGCCACATGCATAGTCATGTTTTGAGCTGACGTCGTCAGTGGTAAGGTTCACTGTTGCTGCTCGATGGTTAGAATCTGGTGCATCGATGCGGGTAGTCCAGAGTTTCAGTCGAGGTACAGGCTCCTGGCAAAGCATTGCGATTCGACGCATGGGAGACGCATGGGAGATATGGACGTCCGATCCCCAAATATCGCTTCCCCGGATACCCCAGATTTAATGCGCGATGTGCCTGAGCGTCATCGGCTGTCATCGCCATAGCCGCTGAGCCTCATGCGCTTGCGGCCATTGCGTATCAAATTGGCCGGTGCTGGCGTATCCGGATAGCTCTATCCGGGGTAGCATCATCGAGGAAACTCAGAAGACAGTTCATTGCGAGGGTAGAGACTTCCGAAACCTTTGCTTTCCAGACAGCTGTCTTGCCCGGTATGTCGATTCCGTCCTTTCCGGCTCTTTAAGGTATAACTCGAGAACGAACACGAAGTCATACGAAGCACGAATACCGTTGCAATTTTGGGAAGATTGCAGGAGTGGCGCTTTGATAGCAAAGGTTTGGCAGACCACTCAAAATTGATATATGACACCCAAAAATTCTGGTAACCCTATCCGGGAAACAACGACTAGTCTCCGCTGATAGTCTGTGTCATGCGCATTCCAATCTTCTCTGGAGGGAGTCAGCAATAGGGGATGGTTATAGATCAATGTGATAGGGGCCTGGGAATCTGGAAAGGGACAATTGGTTGAAGCTATCTATGGATTCCATTTTCGTGGCGTAGGGATGCCACCACAATTGACTGAATTGCCCGATCAGCAACATATACCAAATCAGGAGTACCTCCGCTTCGTGGTTGTGGATTGCTATCACCGCAAGGTTCGAAATTATAACTTTGATGGGCGTGTTGTCTGGTCATGGTTGCATCGTCAGTGCTGGCGTTCTGGTACCGCTTCCATGAAATTGGTGAATGGGGTACTATCCATTGTTTGCGTCTAGGCACGGAGTATGTTATCTGGCTTCATCGGTTGACAGCGGGTTCTAGGAGTAGAGTGAGAATGCTTGAAAGCTTGTTCCCCCTATCTCTAGATTGCCTCGGAGCGAATCTTGCTCCTGAAACAAACAATCTAAGTCCAGGTTTGTACGTTCAGCGAGTGCCCAACGGTCAGCCTTAGGACGAGATCATTACCCCGCTGGAAAGTTCTAAGGCTGATATAGGCGCCCCTTAGAGTTGGTCGCCGAGGCAACGAGCTTTGCCCCCAAGCAACAGACCTCAAATCTACCAGATTTGGGAAAACTCCGGGGACGAATCATCTCATCATCTCTAAGGTCGTTTGAGGATTTCGTCGCTTCCTCCAGGTGTACCTTAGGTACCAGTATTATAGGGCCACTCGGTCAGCTTGCGCACCCTTCCCCTGGGCGGCCCCTGCCAGATGCATGCCTGCCTTACCTTTGGGTTAATGGAGTAGACGTCCTACTCCCGTTCCAACCACCGCAAGCTCCATGCTTCAGATTCTCTTTTGAGAAGCCAGCTGAAAGCAACGCCGGGAATTCCTTAGCATCCTATTCACGGTTTTTATACCCTCCTCTCTGCATGTTGCCCTATAGCCCGGCCGATAGAACATGGCAGACGCTTGGATACCCTCTGCATCTACCATGGCTGATCTAACACCGAGAACGCGCTTCGACATCCTCCTCCCTCTCCACAATGCCTCCGTGGCCACGAGAAGAACTTCGTCGTCGATTTGACCCCAATTGCTCTGGAGGTCGTGCTCATACAACCTCCCACCCTCCAACATAATCTCACATGTTACTATGGGTCTCTGGCATCATCGCTATTTGCAGCTTTGCGCACATGCCAAGAACATACTATATGGTGATGGGATGGAAGTCTCAAAAGTAGGGGCTGTGAATACCTCGATGGCAAGAGCAAAGATCGCATAGCCTATCTGGTGGTGTCTCGTGTTGTATTGCCGCATATCGCAGTTCGATTGATGATCAAGAATGGTCTTGCAGATGGTTTGGTAAGTCTCCTTACTCGAATCTACATCTTCTAAGATACGTCTCACGCGTTCCATGTGCTAATAGATTCGTATTGCTAGTTCTCCATCATCGGGGTAGTCAACGGCCCCTTACCCACCTTTGCGGCGTCCCTGCTCCCTTACTCAATGCCAATTGCCGTGCCTACGTGAAATGGGAGGCGTTGATCACGTATCATACCAGCCCCATTCCTCGATCAATCTCCGTTGCGCATCCTGTCTTGGCCAGCCACTGCAATGCTCAGTCTCACTCATGAACTCGATGAGAGCCTCTTGTTCGGCACGATCCCGAAACCAGCTGCCACCTACACACGAGTATTAGCAGCTCAGTAGCACAATCATAGATCTTGGCGCAACATACAGAGGTTAACGGCTAGGTTTGCGGTGAACCTTGCCGGAACATATCCACTACAGGCTGCGATACCCCAAAGTGTCCGTACGTGAGACAAAGCGGTCTCCTAGACCTTCGTCTTAGAACAACCCGTCGAAAACGGCTACAGCGCGGAACTCACCTGTGTTGCTGTCATAGCAGACTTCATTCGGGGCCCCATGCGTGGAACCGTGGGATCGTACGTCGTAAGGAAGAGACTTGCTAAGATGATGAAATGTGTTCCGACGACTGCCCAAGGATTGTCAACTCGAAGATCCTATTCCGGCTGTAAGACACTTGTTACGCACCATGCTCATCGGTGATATGACATATTTCCGGGAACCAGCACCCTTTAACTGGATCGCGAGGCCGATAGAGTACAGGATCGAAGCTGCTAGGTCGCCGCTTCTCCCAATCAGCGACAAGTTTGCACAATTCTCGCCATCTTCCGTGTGTGGATTCACTGCCAAACGCCCACTGTAGTACTTGAGCGCAGATCCATAAAGCTCGATGCACCCACTCGGCATCGTCATCGGAGGATTCGAGTGAAGATTCAGATGTACAAATATCCAAGTCTGCTTGGATGGTGGATTGCTCAACACATGCAATATAGACCTCTTGACGAAGATGCACCCAAAATACTGCGCGCCGCAGTCGTGAGGAAAGACATATACCTCGTGAAGGCAGAACGACCGATGTTGCGAGCAGATGTCGTCTTGAATCGGCGGCAGCTGTTGGGATTAAATCAATTAGGTCCACATTGGTCTGGTACGACGATAGAGCTTACTTTCAAGATCCTCATATAGATGGAGGAATACCGTCGCTAGGAGAAGATTATCATCTTTTGGCGTGTCGTGATCGTCAAGCATAGGGACCATGTGTTCAAGACACTTGTAGTGGTAGCGGACAGCGTCATAAGCATCATAGTCTGAGACGCGGCTCCGATGCAAAGCGGAAAGTGCGAGTATGGCATTCATAAGTAAAGGGCTAGATGCAGCCATTACGGGAGCCGTCTTTGCGAAATGTCGCCTGCTGTCCGCGACGTCGAACTGGATTCTCTGGTCAGCATATGAGCACGGAAATCTCTCAGATGTACAGACCCATGGGGCAAGATTGTTTACATAGTGCTGCAGGAGATGGAATTCGTTGGTATTATCCAATGGCCATTCTCGCCGCTCCTGGTAAGACCAGAATGCTGAGGTGGGAGTGCCTTGTGTAAGAATGCTATGTGAGTTGACTGAGGAAGCAGAAGTCTTTCTGTTCCGTTCTCCATTGGCGTCAAAAGACGGCTCGTTGCTGAAATCACTATTATTTCCTGGCTCAAATGTTGGTTCATGGCTGTCGTCATGCTGGTATGTTGATGGGTGAGTTGCAATGTCTGGGTTTGCCTCATTGACTGTTGGGTAACGAGGAGATATGCCGGCGTCCGAGGACTTGTGAGGCGATGAAAGGTTTGGCTCGATGTCATGGACGCTGATGTTCGATGGTGGACTCCAAGAAGGATTCTGGAATCGATCTCCTGACGAGTTTTTGTTGTGATTCGTAGCAGCATTTACATCAGCTCCGTGGTATGTATTGGCGAGGTTACTACTTTCATCGACGAACTCAACTGCGAGCGATTAAGATTAGTCTAGTCCATGCAGAGGTCGCAGGCTAGAGACACCTTTTCCCATGATATCATTCCATGGCAAGTCGGGTCCAAAGAAGAATTCATATCTGCTGTAGTCGGCAGGGGTAAAAGTGCTTGACGGGCAAACCAGGTTCCGAAACCTGACATTGTATCCACCAATGCAGGTCCGACCTACAGATTCGCATTGGAGGCATTCAGGCCTCTGGTCACCTATCAAGCCTTAGCTTTCTATATTCTAGAATAGACTACTGGACATCATAGGAAGGTTTCCGGATCCAGAGTCTGGGATGGACTTGCATTTCAGATGCCGTACTCGGCAACTTGCACTACACGCACTTAGTCCCGGCCTTTGATTTTCAAGAATTAAGTTGTACAAACCAGTCAGGCATGCGAACGTCAAGCCACGATGGTGCCGAGACAAGAACCTCGAGGGCAGGCCTTTTGGATCGTTCAAGAAACAGATATCGCAGATGCAAGACTTTCGGACTCTGCAAATGACAGCTCAGGGCAGTCAGTTCACTTGCAGGCAGATTGGACTGTTTCTTCGTATTGATGAGAAAGTGTTTGGAAGTGAGCCGGTCCAGCGGATAAGGAAAGTTTCCTTTGTCAGCCTTCCTACCATACCCGATACGGTTACTCTATGTCTCCAGAGGAGGAAAGTTCCCCTGTCAAATCGCATGCACTTTGTTAACCTTTAGACAGGCTACCCATTCGCTCTTCGTAGAGAGGATGTTGAGCGCAAAGGTACAAACAGCTAACACAAGCGGCCAAAGTCAAATGCCCTTCACGCGCAGGATGTCGTTATTTCGTCGTTATTTCATCTTGCTTGTCAAACTACACTTGGAGTTACGGATGCAGGGGGGGATGCATATGACGCCCGAATAGTTGACTTTTGATCCACATGGTCCAAGGTCAATTGAAAACCAGCCGACCATAATAAGTAGGGACCTCTTATTCTGATGGCATGATTGTTCCACGGATACTATATTAAAACACCTCCTTCGCAACAAAAAGATAGTCCTTCCCAAAGCGCGGCCATTCGATTAACCCTATAAAGATCTGAATAGTCTTGTGAACGTAAATTTCAAGGTATTGGACGTCGTGCTGCAACGAATGTCCCAAACTGAGCATGTCCGGTCTGACTCACGTCAATTCTCCCCTCATGATGCACCTCATTACGCCCACAACAAGAAATCCAAGGCGACTCTGACTGTGCCGGAGCTTCCAGGCAAAAGTCAACTTAATTGCAGAGTCGAACAGGAGCATGCCATGACTACAGTTCGCGAGAATGCCATTGCTTCCTTGATTGTGTTAGCGAACATAGTGCCTGTATACTGATTCTAGTTTCCTCCCCAAATTGTTGCTAATGATCAAGCGTAGATGATCTCCTTCGGTGCTGGCATTGGCGGAGGATTGAGTATTGCCAAGTCTTTGGGCGTACAAGGCCCCAGTGAGGCAGCATGGATTCCTGCATCTTACTCGTCTGTATTCTATTTGAAATTTCATCCGTTCGCTGTTGACTTGCGTTTTGACTACAGACTTACTCAAGGCGCATTTATCCTTATGACCGGCCGTCTCGGTACGATCTATGGCCATAAAAAAATCCTTCTTGCTGGAGCAGGATGGTGGGTTCTATGCTCCTTTGTTAATGCCTTTTGCAACAATTTCATCGCATTCAACATAGTCAGGGGAATGTCTGGGATTGGTGGCGCCATGATCGTGCCCAATGCTGTTGCAGTCATAGGCACGACCTTCCCTCCAGGTAAAAAAAGGAATTTGAGCCTAGGCCTCTTTGGTGCTGGAGCTCCGATAGGTGGTTGGTTGGGCGCCTTTTTCGCAGGTCTTTTGGCTGAACTGACGCCTTGGAAATGGTTGTTCATCTTTATGTGAGCGAATATA
The DNA here is from genome assembly GCA_000482085.2 of Cladonia metacorallifera KoLRI002260. Classification (NCBI taxonomy): domain Eukaryota; kingdom Fungi; phylum Ascomycota; class Lecanoromycetes; order Lecanorales; family Cladoniaceae; genus Cladonia; species Cladonia metacorallifera. The sequence goes on from KI911125.1 coordinate 1,275,593, forward strand.
CAGCTCCTAAATGATGTTCCTACCTAAACTGGCATTAGGGCTCTTTTGGGGTGTGTGGTGTTTGGAAGCCTTGCTCTCGTCCTGCCAACAGAGACGCTTGATACGGAGTCCGAAAGGATGGACTGGTTCGGTTCTTTCCTAGGGATCGGAGGCCTCATTCTCTTCAATTTTGTATTCAAGTGAGTTGCCTAGGGGCTAGCAATTTGCCTATCTGACACCACATAGTCAAGCACCTATGGCAGGATGGGGTTCTCCATACGAAGTTGCCCTCCTAGTCACGGCTATAGCCCTCTTTTTGTCCTTCGGACTGTGGGAATACAAGTTCGCCCACACGCCTATATTACCTTTGACAATCTGGATGGCTCCTTCTTTCTTCCCGTTAGTCTTGGTGGTACTCATCAGCTTTATGTCATATGGAACCTTCATCTGGTACTTAGTAGCATGGCAACAACAGATTCGTCACTGGTCAGTTCTCTCCACTGGCCTAGGCCTAACGCCAATCGCAATATGCGGAGCAGCAGCGGCCGTCATATCAGCGTGGCTGATTCCACGTCTTGCGGCTCAGTGGATCATGGCGCTGGGGTGTCTAGCAATTCTCATTGCCCAGGTTTTGATAGCCACAATGCCCGAACAGCAGTCATACTGGGCCCAGGTCTTTCCAGCAACAATCTTGAGTGCATTTTGTCCAGATTTCATCTTCACAGCCGCTCAGATAATCGCCTGCAACAGCGTAAAGCGGCACGATCAGGGCATTGCTGGCTCTCTCGTTGGTGTGTTGCAGGTTTATGCTACTAGTACTGGACTGGGATTTGCTGGGATTGTAGAAACACATACCGACGATCATGGTAGCTCGCCAGTCAGAGGTTATCGTTCGGCGCTGTATTTTGGAATGGGTATGGCGGTGGCAGCATTGGTCATTGGTGTTTTCTTTGTAAAAATGCCAAAAGATACTCGAGAAGGATGGCAGGACAGCGTCGATTATCCTGAGTCTAAGCCAGAGGAGATGGTTCCTGTCTAGGTCAACGAAAGCAACAGGATATTTGAGGATTGCTATAGAGGTGGATACTAGCAGCCCATTAAAAAGAAAACTTTCGCACGCTCTTCGATATGTCAGAGAATGGGTCATAAGTCATGCATAAAGGAAAATTTTAGCGTGCGAGAATATTGCAAAATCCTAAGTCCCACGGTGGTAAACAAACAAGTTTTAAGGCGTACATAGCAACATACCCTCAGTATCTCTCGTCCCTCTATGCATGACTTATGTTCTTATAAGTAGTGCCCAGGAGCGGTTTATCTTCGGCAGTATCATCACCGTGTTTATTTATGCAGTATCTTAATCAGCTATGCTGCCCGAGAACTACCTTATCATGACACTCCTTTGCACTATACTAGAAGTTCCGTCATTATGGCTTCTGAGTCGCGTACACGTATCGTTAACTGGCTTTCGGATGTTGAAGTCGAAGCTTCCGCTCACTGGGAGAAAACTTCACTCCAAGGTCCTTCATTTCCTGATGCCATTTTCTCACCGACAACACATGTACCCTCGTCTCCCTCTTCTCCCTCCTCACCCTGCCTTGTCGGCTTACAACACTCTCGCAAACGCAAGCATAACAGGGACCAGCTTGATTTCTGCCACAAAGACCCATACTTTCCTCGTGAGCCATTGAAGGAGATGACTTCATCCCCAAACAAGAGAGCTCGTATCAATTCCGGGCATCTTGAGGATGAACGAGCAGCTCAGGCTGAGGTACGTTTCGATGATCATGATACGGCTTTAGGTAGCTTTCTCACCATGAACAACAGCAACTTTCTACTCAAACACCTCGAAAAGAAAAATCATCTAGCTCACAATCTATCTTACGAATACCTACTACCTCTCTCTCAGAGGTCAAGACCCCAAGCAGTCAAAGGAAGAATCAGCCAAGCCTGCCTATGAATGCTTACCAGAAAAGGCGCGAATTGGAAAGGTTAGGCATGTACTGCGATGATAAGGATGCCTTGATCAGGTGCCCACAATTCATGGATATGATTTCGGAGATCATTACGGACGCACCCCGCTCGGTCATGGCAGACACTTCTGTGAAGAAGGTCATGGTAGCTGTCAGAATGAATTATTGCGAAAACAAGAGAACGCTGTTTCGTAATGTACAGCCTCTCCTTGTCAAGACAGCAAGAGACATCACTAGCCAGCGTAGCGATCTTAGCAACGGTGTCGAGACGCTCAAAAAATCCTTCAAAGAAGATGAACTCCAGGTAATTGAGGACTGTAGCTTTATCAGAGAACTACTCCCTTCAGCAGATGCCGTTATCAACAATAAGAGCATGCGTCTCACTGACCCGAAGCCAGATCTGACGTACGGAATTACGATAGAGCGTACGTCAGAGGCAGAAGATCGAGTCCCACAACACTTATTCGCCTACCTCTCGGTCGCCCCCAGCATGCGCTACCCCTTCTATGTCGAAGAACACCACGAAGAAGCCATCTTTAAGGCCGAAAACCAAGCCATACTCGATGGAGCAGTCCTGGTTAATGCTCGTATGAAGTTGAATGAGGTACTAAAGCCCGAGAAAGTCTTACCAGTTGGCCCCGATACAGATTCCTTTGTCTTCTCGTGCGCATGGGACCCAACTCTCGCAAGGATCTATGTGAATTGGTATGAGACGCGTGAAGAGGGTAGTAGGGGATTTTTCATATGCACAAGATTGGGAGCACATATGCAATGGATCATCCGGATTGTGTTAAGAAACTGAGGCATGACATTCATAATATTTTGGATTGGGGCCTACTGGACTTTAGAAAGAGGGGCGAAAAGGTCTGGGAGGACATAGTGGCGTATTATCGAGAGTCGAATGCCCCTGGGGAGGCTGAATCGTAGTGCTGTTTGATAATGCAGGACTTTTATCACAATGTATTGAACTAGGCTGCATAGAAAATAGTTCAATATACGGGAATTGAATTACAGTCTTTCCTTCGACTGAAAAGACTGCAGGTCGAGCATCGGGTATACTGCTGTTTATATATCTGAGATTTGTCCTTGTTGTTGAGGTTCGCGGGTTGGCGCGTCCTCCGGGCTCGAGCTTGGGCCCGCAAGCCCCCTACCGGCGCTAAATATATGGTAGGGCCCTTCGGAGCGGACACCGGGCGAAGCGGTTTCCGGTACCCAAAATTTGGTACCGGCCAACGCAACCCATCCAGCATTTTGCTACCACAAATACTTCGGTACATTGGTCTCCACCTTTCAAACTACCCACAGGCTTGCAAACCCTGACAACGATCAATAGAATCACCAAGGTGAGCTGCAGGGTCTCTGCTGAAGCGATTGTCCAGAGCTATGCCTCTGCTATGCTCACCACCTAGAAGCCAGACATCACAACATCATCCTGCGCTCCTGCCCTTGAGGCCGTTGCCTTTGGCGCCTACTAGCTTCCAGGTGTGACTGCCTACGTCTTTGGCTACCACGATATCGACGCCAGAACGGGGAATGGATAGCAGGATTCAATGGCTTCCAGAAAAACCTGGATAAAGGTGACGTGGGATACAATGTCCGCCTCTCAAAGTCAAGAGTTGAGCCAGGCTCTGCCGGTAGTGTGACATACTATCTGACGCAGAGGATCTTCGCCATGGAGGGTGGAGGGTGGCTGGGAGTGGAAGAATGTCTATGGTTATCGACTCGTCCACGATGGCAACGAGGGCTGGAAACTCAGCATTGGCAACAACGAGATACCAGGATCGATGCAACGGGCTCACCAAGCTTCTACATATTGGGGTGCTGGTACAAAATCTTAATACTACAATCGAGGAGGCGAGATAGAATCGCTTGGGGTGGTGGTTGACCGAGCAGTAAAGGATAACGTCAAGTCACAACATGGAGGTACCATTGCACTTGCCTAGGATATCGGATCTGTCAAGTCTGGCGTACCTGGGATAGTGGACCCGTCATTTGTCATACTCCAAGGTTTGAAAGTTTGGATTAAGGAACTGTCTTAGACCCGCAACGTCCCATACAGTGCATGATGGGACCATTGCTAGTATAAGGTACAACACGTCCGTATTTTCCTGGATCCGGGTAAAGGGACTAGCGTTTCCTCGCGTGTTCATGATCAGTGGACTGAGATTGGTTCTTCCCGTCAGTCATGAACCGTCTAGCTCATACTTTGGGAAAAGGAGGAGCGAAGATGCCTTTGTGCAGTCTCCCGATCTGTGACGTGACTGACAGCTTTAGTCCAAAATAAAGCATGTTCCTGAGGAAGTGAGATATGATCGCAAGACACGCACGTATTCTTGTTGGCATTATCTTCTTGGCTCGTTGGATGATTCGTTGTCTGTTTCCTTTTTCGACTATTAAAGTCCAAGCACTTGATTGAGTCCGGTTAAACTTACGCTATTCAAGGGGCATCCTCAGGCAAAGCTCGACCTTTCTCTCTGGAAGGATCTACAGTGTAATGCCACCCACCACTCATGCACGGCCGCTCAACACTGCGACTCCTTCCTGCCGATCTAGCGGAGTTCATTTCCATACTCAGACTTTAGTCCCTCGTTAAGATCTACCATTAATAATATGCAAGCTTCTCATCGAATATTTCTGAATGGATTCTTCTTGGCAAACCATACGGGCCATTTTATCTGCTGAAATGAGTGAGGTCTGGATCCGAGGCCGAGTCTGGACTGGGTATCTCTGCATCCTTTCCACCTAATTGTACTTCACTCGGAACTTCCCCAAATACGGCTATATACCGATTGAAAACGTCAGTGGCCCAACTGACGAACACTACCCATAATATTCATGGTGTTCTAAAGGTGGATGATGTTACCTTGTCAGGAGATACGAGAGGAACCATCTACCAGGTTGCTCCTTGTCGATGTCGTACAACGAGTTCGTTACAAGTGCGTTAATCATCATATGTCTCACGTACAAAGCCTCCATGACTTGAAGCGTATCTGTCATGGATGTCGTAATAATCACGGTGCTTGATCGTCGCTATCTACCGTTGCTACATACGAAGGACATTTACAATCGGAGTAATCTCGTGCTCTTAGTAGGCGACTCGCAGAAGCCGTCCTAGGCATGCTTGAATTTCAAAATGAGCTTATCAGCAACAGGTCGGGATATGTATGTATCCGCCTGCTCAATACCCTCATCATCCACTATCTCGGTCACGTAGTTTGTGTATATCGCCGCAATAACTAACTTCATGTCTGTACAAACATCCCATGCCGTCAGCATACAATGAACAAGGCGGGCAAGCTCTGAGTGGATTTCTGGTCCCATACCTTGAATGGCAAAGTTACTTCCCAAACACATCCTTCCGCCACTACCGAATGCCCAGAACCATCTCTTCATTTCCTCCCTGTTGTCCTTCGTCGCATCCATCCATCTTTCAGGTATCCATTTCAGTGGCTCTGGAAACACTTTAGGGTTCCGATGTAGGGTATAGGCGTTGGCGCTGACTCTTACGCCGCCGGGGATGTTGCTGTAGCCTTCTATTGTGGTACCACCTGGTGAGAAGGGAGTTCTTCGTGGTTGTATGGCTGGCGCCGCTGCATAAAGGCGGAGAGTCTCTTGTAGCATGCTATCAAGAAGTGGGAGTGAATCTATGGAACGTGGTGTGGGGAGAAGTCTATTCATGCCATTGTTCTCAGACTCATTGATCGAGAACCTTATCGGTGGATCCAGAGTCAACAGCTCGCTACGGAGGCGGTTTTGCAGGGCGGGATGCCTGGAAAGCTCGTGCATGAAGTATGTGAGAGTGATGCCAGATGTTTCATGGCCCGCTATTAAGTGGTCCAACATTTCCGAAGCCGTGGTCATCAGACGTGACTTGAAGTCTGGCTTTGTCGAGGACACCTCCAGGGATTGCGAGAAACGTCCATAGACCACAGGTTGCGTGGCCGGTGAGCCAGTTCCCGCCTTTCCTGAGTGGATAAATTTTTCGGCTGCCTCACACATAGCCAGGCACCATCTTTCCACTTCCCCACCAGCCCGCTCTTGCGGGAGCTGGTCCTTGAAAATGCTATATTGTGCCAGCCAATGCTGTCGATATTGAACGTCATGCATGAAATCGGTACCATTGGACAGTCCGAACAGATATGCAGAGGTAAAATCCATGCCGACGCCCTGGAAGAAGTCAAGGACATCCATTTCAACGCCTTTATCTGCAACTGATTGCATAATGGGCATGAATCGGTCGTAGATTAGATGAGTGGACGCCTTTTGCAAATCTTCGGAGCTTTGCAAATAAGACTTCGAATACAAGTTGGATACCATACGTTTCTGCACAGAATGTGGCTTGTGTTCAAGCATGCTAACCATGTTTGGTGTGCCATAATTCATGAATGCATCCTGGTACCATCGATCTTTCTCGAAGCCACCAATGTATATGGTTTTCAACGCGGCAGGAGTACAAACGCTGAGCTCATTGGGGCCAAGTCTCAAGATGGGGCCATATTTTTGATGGAGCGAGAAAACCGCTCGAGTGCCTGCACTGGCTCGTCTTCTCGACGAGATCCATAACGACGCAAAGGGTGCTGTGAAGTGGGCATTGGGGATCTTCGATAACGGGGACAAGAAGGCTGGAAATAGAATATACTTGTAGAATAAGAGCAGCAGCGAAAGCGCGAACCCGATGATCGTTAAGGAAGCCATACTCCTGTCCGAACCGTCAACTGGATGGGAGAGTCTCTCACAGTCAAAGGATGAGAAGTGGCTCAATACGTCGTGCTGCATACTTTCTAATCTGGAAGTGGGGTTATATGCAGCTAATGGCCGAAGGATTCCGCAATTTGTCAAATTTTTAACATAACTGCCAGCGCAGCAGCAGATGCAGAATCCTTCGAGATACCAAGACTAACGTACATTGGTCAATTCATGCATTTGCAGTAGCGACTGGACGGCTAACAGGTTGATAGGGGACTAAGAAGCGAGTGGCTTACGAAGAATCACGATCTCCAACGTTGATGTTAGCATGTGGTGCAGCGCCCCTTAGGAAGGGGGCCGGAGTGTGTGATGGGGCAGAAGCGATGAACTCTGTTCCCCCTACACCGGCTTGCCTAGCTCCCCCTAGTGAGAAGTTTCAATCTACCTTAAGGCAGGCTCTCTAGGGGAAAGTAGGGGCCATATCTTAGTGCAGCCCCGAGCGGACTTAGGGACTTTAATCAGGCCCGCGGCCTAGGCCTCCCGCCCAGACCAGCCCATACTTTGGTCGGCCAGCCGTTCAACCTAAAAGTGGTCCAGAATATTAGCGACTTCCTCCCGCTCAGCATCAACAAATCTGCGCACGCCACAGACCTCGAGCGTACAGGCATACACTTGATCCATGAGGGGAATATCTTAGGAGATAGACAGGCGTAGCGCGCTGTTGATTGCATCACAGACTTGGCTAGGTGCACGTCGAAGATCTGCTTAGTCGAGCTTCTCAGACTCTGCCTGGAGACGTCAACAGACTGTGGCCTTTCATTGGTGACCAAATCAATTCTTTCATGCTCTATGGACAAACAGTTGTTCCCCGGAACTTTTACCAAACCTTTGTTAATACAACCAAAAACAGGCCACCGTATTACGTGGAGAAACAGAGATAGAATGAACAGGAATGTACAATCACACACAGGCACCTTGTACTAAATGTACCCCCCAGTCGTCTCACGCCCGACACCAGCCTCTTCGTCATTCTCTCCTGATTCACCGCGGTGAACCCTGATATCAATCTTCTTCTTGATTATCATCTTCCTGCTGTCATTGCTCCCAATGCTGACCTCGTCGTGCTTTCCCTCGTGGACGATCGTGGTTTCATTGGCTGATCGATCATTTGGTGAGATATCTGAGTTCATCCTGGAAGTACCCTTCCGGGACATTCGCGACGTTATTGTTGTGTCTATGTTGGAATAGTTCTTCTCTTTGCGGCCCCCAGACCCAAATGAGCTGAGGATATAATTGGCTCCTCCTTTGCGGTCGCCGCTAGATGATCCGTAAACTCTACTACCCAGAGCGGTCCTTGGATCCGTAGCCCCGTATTCCGTGCTTACAGCAGCCATGAAAGGTCTCAAACAGGGCATAGTCGCCGCGATATTCGCGTAATGAAGTTCGATTTCCGCCCATACCACGGCGCCAACAAGGTCCAAGGTCGGATTTGGGGAGCGAATCCCGGTGGCAAGATTGTGCAGTCGGAGCAAGGCAAAAGCAATCAAGCTGGTTAAGTTAGCAGATTTCGAGATGTGTGGTGTGTTTGGGTAGTGTAGACACACGGTAAGCGGAATAGGAATGCAAGTACGACCATGGCTTTCTTCGTGAGTGGCATCTTAAGGTCGTGAACAAGGACTGCAGCTAAGCAGACAAGTATCAACTCAACGACAATATCAAGTGTGGTGATGAACTGCCAACGTGCGAGCTATGGGAGCATTAGCGATTAAGTCCCAGAATTATAAGCCTGGTGCTTCTCACCATGTTTGTGCATTGCCCAGATATATCCGTCCACGGATGGTTAAGCTCACAGTTCACTGATATTACGAAAGCAGATACAATGACCCAGACAGTGCAAAGCCCCAGCACTGCGTAGGAGGCTTTGTTGTGGATTTTGTGGGGTGTCAAGCGGATGAATAGGAAGCCGAGACTGCATTTTGAAAGGTACAATGTAATGAGGAAGAGTATATCACCCGCAACCCAGGCCTGTAGAGGTCAGAAAAGCCCCAACAGAAATAGTCAACCCTAGATCTTACGTGTTGCACAGTGTTTATGTCCCCTTGGCCGAGCAGCTCAATTGAGGTACCAAAACCTTTCGAGACCGCAAAGAATATCACGACAGATTGAAGGAAAGCAAATGCCTAGGTGGAGTTAGCATGCCACGTTCTGTGTGCAAAGGTGCTTTCGGACTGACCGTAGCTATTGAATGCACATAGTCATCTCGCGTGAAAGGTGGACTGATTATGAATCTGACATACAAACGTATGAGCAGGCAAACTATGCCGAAGGTCAACCCCAGCGCAGCTGTAATAACCACCCAGCCACCGTGATGTGTTGCATTGGTTACTTCAACGGGAGCTGCTTGCCCTGATGGAACAGCGCCTGGCGGCAGAGGAGTAGGTAATGAAGCCATGCTGTCGTCGTGCTTACTGGTTCCAATTTCACGTGAAGGAAAAGGGAAAACAGATCTTTTCACACAGCTATGCACCAGCCTCGTGCTCACTGCATTGCATGAGCAAGGCTAACCATGCGACTGAAGGCTCTTATCGATGCTCGATCTCGATCCAGGAACGTTGCATTCATAATACGCTTAGCACGCAGGTATCAATGCTGTTTGAAGCGGAAAGCCCAAACGCCTCTGCAAATTACAATCAGCCATCTCATCTTCAGTTATCACAATGCAGAGTACGACCGAGAAAACGTCAGGGGTTGCGGTATGAATTGACCCCCACTTGATGTCCTTGGTCGGTCCGACATACTGACCTTGGCTTGGCGAATCAAATTTTCAGAAGGCTCTATCGGCTCGCAATCTTGATGTTAATCTCCCGTGGCCTGTCTGTGCCAGTCCACTCAGCCTCAGGAAAAGCAGCCACCGTCACAGACTGCTCTGATGAGGCATAATGCGAGGTACGACGATGCAAATCACACCTGCTGTATCTGAGACCAAAGCGTCGGGAAAAACCTAATCGCTACCTTTAAGTTGACACACCACCCTCCCTGAAAAAAAGAATGGCATGCTTCCCATCTCGCTCTCCAGAAGCACGCAGCAGTAGGAACTAGATCGCCGCACTCTTTTGCGAGCTTGTCTAGGATATCCTCACAAGTGCGAGCCAATACGCGTCTTGATCATTCATTCATTCAAGGGCCCTGGTAGTGGCCACCTACTGGTGTGATAGGTGCAATGGCCCGGGGACCCGATGCAGGTAGTGTATCGTCCGCCGTTCCGTCAACCTTGCTCGGAACTTGGTCTGGGATGAAATGGGAAGTAGCGTGTCGGCTCATTCCCTGCGAGGTGGTCGCTTGTTTATCTTGCATCGATGTGCCCAGACCACAATGTCAGACAGGGGATGGTCCACTGACTATTGGCTCGCCGTAGGCCCCAAAACTTTTGGGCGAGCCGCCGCTGGCCCCTAACGGCATCTAAGGGCATTCCCCGCGTGGGCTCCCGGCTTGGCCCCGCCATCACTTTCCCCCGTGGTGTCCCTTGGTATGGTAGAGGCTTGCTACTATCAACCTTAGCCTTATCTGCCCGTGCTAGCGACATAGAAGTACGCCACGCCAACAATACAGCCTCCTCTTTGCCCTCCCCACGCTAATGCATCTCCTAATGCATCTCGCATTCAATTCACACCACTTTAGTGCTGGAAAGTCCCAGTATGAACCGGCCTCGCCATGTTTCTATGACTTGTCGTTATTGATTGATCATTGATCAATTGGTTTCAGGAGAAGGTTCGGGAAAGCACGGACAGTAACATTCCATGCACTCCCATCAGTAGCGGGCCTGCCCCGGCCCAGATTCAGCCTCGAGGTCCTCTCACTTGTCGCGATTCCACTTTCCTTCCTCATCTTTGTGAGCCTAATACTTCCTGTTCAGACAAAATTATGGAGTTGGATTTGAAGAGCATCGAGCTGGACGACATCAAAGGTCACAGCAATGGGAACATCCAGACGGTCTTCGTCAGGGACGAAGAAGACCCCAACCATGTGTCACACGTTGCGCCAAAGTACCTGGGGACGGCTACCGATCAGAGAGATATGAGCGTGTTGGGCAGGCAGCAGGTTTTGAGGGTAAGAGACCAACCTTTGCGCTGGAAAGGTTTGGCTAATGACGACGTGCTTCACAGCGTAACTTTCGCTTCATTTCAATCGTTGGCTTTGGATGCACATTGATCAGTACCTGGGAAGTCCTCTTAACGTTAGTATTCGCCAATAGATAGTTGGGGCAGTCGTCTTCGGGCCTACGCTGACACACAAACAAGATTACTCACCTTCGTCTTGATCGATGGAGGTTTGGCAGGCTTCGTTTGGGGCTACGTTGCGATTGTGATAGGCTTCATGTTCGTCTACGCGAGTCTCGGGGAAATGGCTTCAATGTCAGTCAATGCTGTATCCATGTATGAAGAAATGTCAATGCTCAACTGCATGCAGGGCGCCTACTTCTGGGGGACAATATCATTGGGTGTCCGAGTTTGCCCCAAGGAACGCCCAGAAATTCTTGAGCTTCATCACAGGTATGGGATACATTGGGTACACGTAGACAAACATGCTAAGAGGACCACATAGGCTGGTTGTGTTTCACAGGATGGCAGTGCGCAATCGTATCCATTGCATTTTTGGCAGGGACAATCATACAGGGCTTGATCATCTTAAACGTCCCTACTTACGTCTTCGAACGCTGGCAAGGTACCATGCTGGTTATCGCAATTACCTCCTTTGCTATCGTTTTCAACACGTTTCTGGCCAAGAAACTGCCAATGGTCGAGGGACTGATCCTGATAATCCATATCGTGGGCTTGTTCGCGATTGTGATACCTTTATGGGTGCTTGCACCAAGGAATACTGCCAAAGCCGTCTTCACCGAATTCAGTAATGGCGGGGGATGGAGTAGTACTGGTACATCTGTGATGGTTGGCCTGTCAACTTCCATCGTGTCCATGCTTGGCTTCGACTGTGGCGTGCATATGTGTAAGTGAGGCACGGCATCCATTTCCGCATGCACGGCTAATCGTTATGGACCAATAGCGGAAGAGATCAAAGATGCGTCAGAGACATTGCCCAGAGCCATGACATGGGCGGTAATCCTCAACGCAATCCTCGGTTTCATCATGGTCTTGACCTTGTGTTTCACAATGGGTGATGCCACCGGCATTTTGCAAACAGACACACTCTTCCCCTTTATCCAGATCTTCTATAATACCACGCAAAGCTACGCCGCAACAAATGTCATGGTCACCATACTTATCGTTACTCTCACGTCCAGCGCCATCTCGGAAGTAGCAACTGCATCTCGCCAACTCTGGTCTTTTGCACGAGACGGTGGCGTACCATTTGCGGCATTCTTACAACACGTGAGTCAGCCATATAATGTCGCTCCGATAAGGGAAACTAATAAAGATGCAAGGTTACACCGGGCTGGAATATTCCCCTCAACGCCGTCCTCGTATCTCTCATTGTCACCGTACTGTTATCACTTATCAACATCGGATCCACAGTCGCATTGGACGCCATAATCTCGCTCACAATAGGCTCCCTCGTATCCTCGTATATTATTACCGTCGGGTGCATCTTAATGAAGCGCATTCGTAAGGAACCACTCCCAGCGCGTCGATGGACACTGGGTCGCTACGGCTTCGCGGTCAATGTTTGCGCTTTGCTCTTCCTGGTACCAATCTTCATTTTCTCCTTCTTTCCGCTGGCGACTCCGGTGCAGGCAAGCACTATGAACTGGGGTGTTGTTATCTACAGTGCGATGATTATCTTTGCCACTGTGTACTATTTCCTATATGCTCGCCACGTATATGTCCCACCAGTGGCATTGGTCAAGCGAGATTTATAGATACAGGCTTCAGCACATGTCTGTTGGAATTCAGGCTTGTGAATGGACCTGGACTATCAGGCTACATTCAAGTTCTGTCGTCAGTATCAATTTGTATATAGAAACGTAATATGGGCGGGCTTTGACTTGAATCTATTCATAAATGGAGATCACTTAGCACATAACGGAAATTCGAGCTTTGCTTTGCCAGGTGAGTGCTGGCCTGGGGCACGAACCAAGTGGTTGATTGGCTTGTTCACCTTGTTCCAGCTCTTAGTATACCACACCAGAAGGAGTTGGAGCGCAACAGGATTTTTCAGCAGTGCTAGTGGTGGCGAATCAGTCAGATTCATGTATAAGATACCAGATCACAGCTGAAGGTCGAAGGACCTCAGGATCGATTCTTCGAACTTGGACGACCACTGTTCCCTCAAGCTTATCGCCACGGGAAATGGGTCCCGAGTCTACTAATACTTATTCATATGGTGCAAATCTTCCAGCTCTTAATAAAGTTGCCTGATACTAAAGAATACATGATCACTCCCGAACAGCGCTGAACCATACCATTCGCATATCTGGCTCAGACCACACATGACTTCTGTTTTCTGTAAGCTCATGTCCTTGGTACATATCAGCCTTGACCTTCCAGCTCGTCCCGGTCTTGTCCCCGACCTGCTGCCAAGAACCCGTCATGCTTTCTTTATCATGCCGAAAATTGATTCCACTAGATGTAGGCATCTTGTATTGACCTGCCTTTAGGCTACCAAGCTGTTTCCCCGCAATCATCAACCCTCGACAAGGCCGCGTCATGGAAACAAGAGATTTCGCTGCCTTCACCGTGTCATCCCGGTCCCACACATGCAGAACCGATGATGCAAAAAGGATGTCCATTTGCTCCTGCATTCTAGCGAGTTCTCGGCCTTCTAGCATCGTTGGTTCTGCTAATATGTCTTCCCGAGGCAAACACTGCTTAGAGTTTGTCACGATCGCGCAAGAGTTAGTAATCGAGCTCGATAAACTCAGGCTCTAGGTCGAATCCACAAAGTTGAGATGAGGGAACACCATCCTGAATAAGATAACGAATTTCATGCCCAAAGCAACATCCTGCATCTAGAAAGGTTGCACCGGAACGGATGCGCTCGAGGACTGTGGTGTAAAATGGTAGGAGGGAAAGATTATAGGTCAAAAATCGCATCTGACTATTTCAGTCGTACGACCAAATTTCGAAGGCTTTGTTCCTCTATTCAATAATATCGGCAGATTTTCATGATGAATCCGTGTTAATGATGGGTTGGTTCAAAGGGACATCTGCCCATGGACACTTTAACGACGTGTGGGAGCACCTCTCCCGGCTCCAGGTTACTGTACTGTTCAAGTAAAAGTCTTGCGCCCTCGGGGATCGAGTCAACATTCTCAGTATACCACGCTTGCTTCAACACTGCACTAACTGCTGGCTGGCCTTCGAATATCGCAGGGCCATGATGTTGTACGTTCTGCATCATCATCGAAATAAGTTGAAATGGGGAGGTGTCACGGTAGGTAAGGGAGATAAGAAATGTGCTGGGCTGGAGTACCAGAAAAGTGTTGATGAGCGAGGGTGAGGGTATGGTCAACGAACGGGCTTGGATTACACGAACTCTACAAGGTTTGATATTCAGGGAGGTGCCTTTGCGTGAGTCTCGCTCGAACCTTGGTCCCTTTCACCCCTCCAGAGTCGGGAAGTTGAAACGCGACCTTTTATCCCCAGGTTATCCAATGACCTGAATGAGAATACCGCGAGCCTTGCTACTCTGAGACAACAAGGTAGCATTGTATTCACATTGTCATAGATCGTCTGCGGCTTAGTTTTTCTTGCCCGAATCCTGCTCCCTAAGTTAGGGACCAGTTTTCCAGGCATCAGCCCCGTAGGGCTGTACGTTCGAGAGATGTTTACGGCTGGGGGTTAAACCCTTCTAGTAAGATCTTGCAACAACTATGGCTACCATCTATAGAAATCTCAATTCATCACTCCAACACTCTTCAAGACATAGATTTCAAAACATCCCTGAAGATTTTCCATTGCATGATGTGCAATACGGTGCACCGTGTGGCCAGCTATTGCATGCGCTGACTGGTAAGTCATGTGGCCATCATCGGGCACGCTGAACAGTAAACTGTTGCGCATGCTGGTCGATAAGCCAATGGCCATCTATTGGGCGCACTGATTTGTTGCCACGAGGCGGATGTCGAATAGAACAGAGAGGCTTCAGCCATAATTCTACGTGGGGGTAACACCTGATCGGATTACCCCGCAGTATGCCTTCAAAATGTACATCCCATTCCCGTCTGGCTTCCTGCGACACCCTTCCCTAACAGGCCCGGATTAATTTGTATGGTTTTGAGGTTATCTCCGTCGCAGATCAATGATCGTCTTGCTATAACGGCGTCGACTGACTTTCCGTCCCTTACATTCTGCCGCCAACTCCATGTTAACAAAACCTGTTTGAGTATTAATCCTTGCGCAAGCTCCCAGTCAGATAATTATCACCAGATAAAACCATAATTACACACCATATTTGCCTGCCTTCAAGACACGGTTTTCGGCCTTCCCGCGGCTACCATTGTAAGATCTGTGTCTACGAGTCTGCGAGCTGCTTCTGCCAGCTAGAACACTGCTCTTTCCTAAAATATCCTCGACGAGAACGCAACAATGAGCACGCGATCCAACATATGGCATACCTTAGACCCAAGCAGCAGACAAGTTCGCCTATTCCACCTAGAACCAAGTGAGAACATTCACGATCAAGCGGAGGGTTTCTTGGAGACTGTTTCCTTAGACGATAACCCACGATACGAAGCGCTTTCCTACACTTGGGGTGATCCTGAAGTCACCTGCACAATCAAGTTGCACAAAGTACAGTGGGAGGTCACCACAAATCTCGAAGCTGGACTTAGGCACCTTAGAGGAAATATCAATGAGAAAGTCCTGTGGATTGACGCTATTTGCATTGATCAAGGATCGAACGAGGAGAGGAACCATCAGGTGCCGCTAATGAAAACAATATACGCCAATGCCAGTATTGTCCGAGTATGGCTTGGAGAAGGCACGGTGGGGAGTGACAAAGCCATGAGAGTCCTTAATGAGCTTGGTCATGTGGATCCCCCCCGTCTGGCCAATCTTCGGATTGATGGGATGCCATTAGATATGGGGGATGTGAGGAGCCTTCGTGATCTCTTAGCAAGATCGTGGTGGCGAAGAACCTGGGTGCAGCAGGAGTTCGTGCTCGCCACTAGATTGGCAATGCATTGTGGATTACACTGCCTAAACCACGATACGCTTTCGAAATTCATTGTCGGTATAGACGAAATCATATCTGGGTGGGACTATTCAACCTACGACTATGACGTTCTTGTGGCGATGTGGCAAGGGTACTCGAGCCTGCATTACTTCCTGTGCATGCGAAGAACCCACGAATACCTTAGGCACACGGAAAGATCACATGGGGACGTTCAACTGAGAATGAGTTACTTTCTTCAGTCACTTTGCATTGGGCGATATTATGGCTGCGCTGATTTGCGAGATTCGATTTACGGACTTTTGGGTCTTGCCCCCAATGATTTCGCCTCAATTGTAGACCCTGACTACAAGTTGTCGATTGCTGATGTGTTTCAACACATGGCTGTGCTGTGCATTCTATACACGAACAGTCTGATAGTCTTCAGTGCCACTCACTTCAGACAGAAAGACCAGCGGTTGGCGCCAACATGGGTACCAGATTGGAGAATGCCAACGGGAATCATGGAAATTGACGCAGCAAATGGCACCCAAGGAGTCGCCATAGCCTCAAGGGAGCTTTTCAATGCTTGTGGTCGACGCACACTTCAATTTGATCTTGGATCCAACTCTGTGGCCACACTCAGAGGTATTAACCTTGGCCATATCGGAGCTATGACGGCTGCGATTCCCCTAGAGTCCGACTACACTAAACGTAGAACTGAACGGGATTGGCGGGAATTTTATGACCACCACACTCTGGGCACGCTCGAATCTTATTATCTCGGCAGCGAATCGCCTGAGAGCCCGTACTGGAGGCTTTTAACAAACGATCTTAGGAGCACGACAAGCGGACCGAGAAGATGCAAGGTTCAAGACCGTGAGAAGTATATTATCTGGGCGAATGTGGGAATAGTCGCAGCTAATGAAATTGCCCGGAATTTCGACAGGGAAATTAATGTGCAGCGCGCTCGACTTTTCTTCACTGCTAATGGCTTTGTGGGAACTGGCCCGGCCGCAATGGAATCCGGCGACTTCATTCATATTCTAGCTGGAGGATCTTTACCCTACGTTCTGCGACCGGTCCCGGATGCCGCTTGCCTTAATACATTTGAACTAATTGGATCTTGCTACGTCCATGGCGTCATGGACGGGCAAGCAGTTGATGGCCTCGGAGAAGATGAACCTCCTTTGCCTGATCTTGATTTACCAAAGACTGAATGGCATGACATACATCTTGTATGAAGAGCGTGAGGATGCTCGAATTACGGAAAAGAATGGAGGTCGTACGTCAAGCTGATCTTCCAATCAGCAACTTTCTTAATACAATGCTAAAAAGTGGCTTTCCTGGAAGAACGATCCTATGGACCCTAGCACTAACCTTTTACTCTCATCCTAGATATGTCGACGCTAGTTAAAACTGTGCAACGGGATCAACGACTCCAACATAGCTAACTGTTCACATGGAGCTACTAAATTTTATGCAGCCACTATGTCAGAACTTGCAGGATGCTACCAAGTCCATCAACATCCGCTCTTGTTTGTCATACTTGAGAATGTGTTTTAGCTAGGACTTGTAAAATTGTTGTTTAAGGGACTTAGCTTGCGTTCACATGCTTATTGTAATTTGTTCAAATAAAGTCTTTTTCTTGCGCAGTCCACGTATCAGTCGTAGTTATCCTAGGCGACACTCTCAGATTGAATCGTACCGGATTCTTTGGTCAGCGTTGGCGTGGCTGTGTTGCAGCGAGTTTAATACAAGTTTGGTGCCGGTAGAAAGAAGAACAACGCCCGTGAACTCATCTCTATCCCTTCACATTCGAGATTTACGAGTCTAAAGAGATCCCATTTTTGGCTTGCGCGGTCTACAATAATTTTCAAAAATAAATTCTATACCAGCCGCCCAAACAAAATGACTTCAGAGTTCAGATACTAACTCCAACAGTAATAACGGCTAATGAAAGGCTGTCAAATACCTTAGCAATGCTTTTTCAACCCACATGACTCCCCGAACGACGGCTTGATCGGTCTTCGACAAAGCTCCACTTATAAAGGCTGGTATTACAAGCTGAAGCAGGTGTTCCAGCCTATTCCATGTATTTGGCACGAGCGTTTCGCTATCCGCAACCATATAAGAGCTATAAGGAAGCCGCACGGTGACAGTCGAAAGACATTAAAAGCATTATTGATATTCAACAGTCTTACTTCTGCTGTCTGCTCCGATTTTAGGTTTTTGCGTATCCCGGTTCTTGCCTAGTTGTTTGACATCTGCGATACGGTAACGCAAAAGATCGATAATCTGAGATAGGAAACAGAAATCCTACGGACAGAGGATGGAAAATAGAGCAAGCAGCTTCACTGATATATTGGCGTGTCTCATGCCTCTACAAATGCATGAGAAGCTCAAGTAGTACAAGCTGTCGATAGATTGACTCGACTGTGAAAACACTGAGAGTAAATCTGGTACGTTGTTGGATTAAGGCCTAGCGAGAGTGCGAGGCGATTTCCCTAACCAGTATGCCAAATATGTCCCTCTATTGTGGAAACAGGTGACTGTCGCTCATTTAGGTCCCGAGTGCCACTGGAGATTTGGTGTCCATTAGGCGTGTCTACCAGAGAAATGCCTTCATACTCGATGAATCCAAGAGAAGATTATGCCATGCCATTATCTTTAATTGCAAATGGCCCTGGGGCGATCGAGTTTCTACAACAGCGCATTAAAGCCCTAAATTAATAGGAAATGTAAAGGATGGTACACTGTTCCTTATGTATAAGTGATCAAAACCCTTTTAACACTTGTCAACCGCACACACGCTATTATGTATTATTTCCCTGTCATATTCACCTAGATACATGCGACACTTTCAATAAGTATTCAGCGCTATCGGGATTAGCTATCCAAGACCTGGTGTAGATTAGCAATCTTGGTTTCTTGAACCGGAACACTTCCTCCCTTCTTATTCACCGTTGGGTCCTGGCATGCTTCCTCTAAGGCTGATATTTTGGATTCGGTTTGTAAGGTGAGATTTGCGGCTACGGTTGCGGGATCGGCGTCTTTATGACTGGAAGTCGATGCCTTGTCCGTGCCTTTTAAGGGTGGTTGGTCCACGTTGAATAATTCTTTTGGCTCAAAATCCTTGATCGCAGCGCGATCTTTGACTAGTCTCCGCTACGGTGGCTATATTCTTACTTGCCCTCGTGACCTTGTCGAATGATGTAGCGTTGACAGCTCCGGTGTAGAATTGCTGGGGTCGTCATATGTTTGTCTTGGGTTGAGCTGTGGCCGTGGATGAAGGTCAGTAAAACAATGCTATCATTTGTTCTGTAGAAGAAGAAACTTACACATAGCTTCGCGCCAGTGTGCCATCATCCCGCCAGATCTCATGAGAGCGATCATCACAGGGACGAGAGCAGGCTCAAAGTCGCTGGTTACTCACAATTCATATTAGTATGCTTTATAGAGAATGGAAACCGAAATCAGGGAGTGACAGTGCAGTATAGCCTATGCCAATGAAGAAATCCGAGTTGGCGTGGATGTTGCGTGACCGGAAGTACTCGTCTTCACTTGCAATACGATTGATTTCCGTCGCGACTTCCGCCAGTGGATGGTTTGACTCGATTTCGTCCAGAATTTGCTGGCCAATAACGACTCTAGGATCAACCGTCTTGAACATACGATGGCCGTAGCCGTACAACTTCGCTTCGCCTCTTTTGACTTCGTCGATCAGTTCAGGTACCTTATCCTTGCTACCAATTGTAGCAAATGGCTTCAGGGAAGCCTCAGCCGCATCAAAGTGGAGGATAACATAGCCCGAAAACAAAGCCGAAATGAGGCATGAGAGGGGATCTGAGAGCGTAGAGGCCCTAAGAAGAAATGCGGATGTAGAGTTTGTATGGCCAAGCTCGGCACTAAGAGCCTAAGTGCGTTGGATTGCACCAAGAGCCTTGGGATCTGGCTTTCCCGTCTTCTTGTCTAGTTTGCCCATCATGGTGAGTAAATTAGAGAGGAAAGAGCAATTAGTGTGGACAGGAGTAAACGGAATACCATTACGATGGCACGCTGCAAGCCCAGCGCAGACTTGAAAAGCTGCTAGGGTCCGGATGATTGCTTTATCCACCAGTGGCAGATTTCCATGATATAAGTTGCGTCCCGAATGCGCAGGAATACTTTTTAGATCTTTACCTAGGTATGCAGCGAGGCTAGCGATAATCATATGCATTGGCGCAGCCGACTTTCTATGAATGAATGTTAAGCGATCGAGGCCAGCCCGGGACTGAGTGTTGGACATTCACGTACGGGAAGGCACTCTCGGAAATAATTTGTGCTGCTTTGAATAGCTCATCCTTTATGGTCTCCTTCTCAATAGTCGAAGGCCAACGACCCCATACTAGAAGATGAAGGAGATCTTCGAATTCAGCTGTTTGCCAAAATTCCGTGATGCTATAGCCTCGGTGTTGTACAATGCCTTGACTGCCATCGCTGAACAATGATTCAGTCGAGATCAAATGGTAATAACAGTACCCAACATTGTATACATACATGTAAGTGATTGCAGACTCAGATACAGCCGTGTTCTTGAATCCTGGATCGAACAGTCGGAGGCCACTTCCTACTTGATCAGCCAGATCCGAATTTTCAACTGGGCCCTTGATGGCTTGAAAGTCGACAGCTTTGGTTACATTGCGTCGAATGTGTATCTGATAGGCACGGGAAGTGCGTGAATCAGTAACGTGGAGTACACCGTCAGACATGATGTCTGCAAGAGACAGTCAGAGCTTTACGAACGGGATATATTTGCTTAAGTTGACGATGGGCAGAGTCTAAAAGCAGGTAGAACCCTTCCTTTATTTGCTGCAAAATGCCAGATATAATAGTTCCTGTCGAATAGTGAGGTTCGGCCATTGATCAGCTTCGTGTTTGGTATTCTGCATGCAGTTATCCTAAATCTTTCGTGGAACAACCACCTTATTTAAAAATAACTGAATCTGAGGAACAGCCACTTCCAGGGACCCTTCATCATTGGTCGAAATGTGGTTAGGATGTTATATTTATATTTAGGTGTTACTCACATCACGCACACCGCTTCACCGCCATCGCCCTCGCCATCAGACCTTCTTATGGGGACAGTCTCATGCACCTTTGAGATCCTCGTGTGAACGAGGACACGAGATGCTGTGTGAATATTGCAGCCACAACCTTGCAAAGCTCAACGGTATCTCCTGATGTACGAATTAGCCCCACTGTGGACTGCACATACAGACAGTAAGCTCAACATAACCCGGTAACACCCTTTCAGCTTCCGCATATGTCCGAGAGGATTGCCGCACATGCATATCGCTCAAGGTTAGTACTCCAAGGCTGAGGTAACGTAGAAATTACGGAACGATGCTCATTAGGTTGAAAAGATGATCACCGTTTCAATAGTTCAAATCATGATCCTCCAAGAACGGCAATGTTTGCGCGTTCCGGGCCGCAAAGGTACACTCATACGTGGTTTAAGCATGCCACACGATGGTACAGATCGGGAGGGTCATGAGTAAGGTATAGCCAAGTGAAAGTGTCTGTAATTACGCCACGTAGTGGAATTCGCTCCTAGAGATCGGCAGAAAAGCTGGATCGTGAGCGGTCTCGGAGAAGGATCCTTGTTATGACGTATAAGTCAGGCCGAGGCTGTCAAGCTTACTGACAGCTGCATGTGGGAGGCATATTACATGACTTACGTGTATCTGAATACCAGCGCCTTTACATCATAAACGGTGAAGTTCAATGCAATTTACAATCTAGACTCTTTCAAGCTATGGCATAATGGATTTTGGTTTATGACCCGATGATCTGATAGCCCGACGCAACAATATCGCTACTAAGCTAGGGCTGTACTAATGCATGGATCTATATACATAGTCTACTCAGCAGCTACCTGAGCATTTGCAACTCTACGAAATTGTGCTCTTCAATCTGCTCCCCCAGCAGCATACTGACTTCTTGCCCGCAGCCATGGCCCATACTTCCAGAGGGCAAAAGGTGCTGGAACACCAAGCACTATTGCAGAAAGGCTATCAAGCTGTTTCCCCAACCGTAGTCTAACCTTTGGTACATGTAGGGTGCGAATAGCGGGAAGCCGAACCTAGCTAAAGAACGTAAGAAAGTGCTAGCAGCGCCAGCCGATGCAGAATATAGAGAATACGTGTCAACTCCGTAAGACTGCGTGCACTGAGTAGCCATTGTCATTCCTAGTCCGAAGATTATCAGCCCATTATTTGGCATAATCCAGTGGAGATGCGTTTGTACGCTCCATCCGTACCAGAAGATGCCCGTTGGAACTAGAATTGAGCCTGGTATCAGAAGAGGGAGGCGGAATTCAGGTTGCCCAACCCCGTTGCCATTCATCTGTTTTAAGGACTTGTATATTCTGTCATTGAGACGGCCAGTAGATTGCGTGCCAACAAGGTATCCAATTCTGAGAGAAATATAATTGAGCCCTTCAATGCCAATTGTTTCATGATAGCGTACGGTCCACAGTGTTGGTAGGGTTGTCAGAACTAGGTACACAAGACCATACAAGTAGGCCAAGTATAGTGCGAGAATCTGAATGATGGGCTGTGTTCCTAGCATGATGAAGGGTCGCACAAGAGCAGCCTTAAGGATGTTGACAAGCCTGCGATTAGGTATCTCCCATTTTGCGCAATTTTCGAGCTTTGTTGGCGAGGATTAGGGGCGGAAACGTCTCTCGTAGCAGGAATAACCCAAGAAGTTGGACGAAGCCGTCAGCAATTGAGACTGCCCAGAAAATCCACCGCCAGGTTGTATATTCAATGATGAACCCTCCCACGATAGGCCCTAAGACTGGGCCTAGAAGGGGGCCAAGGTATAGATAGCAATAGATTTTCCGCGCTCCTCAGGAATCCAGCAATCAGCAAGAATAGCTCCTCCAAGAACGAAAGGCGCACTTTAGTAGCATCAGCTTACTAGCACTGACATTAGGGCTACTGGAAGTTGCAGAACCTACCTGCCCCCAATGCCTGCAAGGAATCGAAAGGCAATCAATTGTCCAGTACTCTGAGAGAAGCCACAAGCAGTGTTGAAAGCCAGATAGAAAATATTTGCCACTTGCAGCACTAGCATCCGGCCATAGACCTTAGACAGCGGTCCAATAAGAAAGGGACCAAAACCGTACGCAAGAATGAAAATTGACACAGTAAGGAGGCAAGGAAAGAGCCGTGGATGTGTAAATCCGGCGCCAAGGTGATCAAGGCAGGAGCAACTATCACAGTAGATACGGACGAGATAAAGGTGTACGTAGAGACGATAATGGTGACCATCCACTTCCTCCGAGCAGTCCAATTCTTCAGGTTGGCTACATCATTGGGTCCGTCCCAAGTGACAAGATATTGGTCAAGAACAGGCGGAGTCGCATTCGATTGCTCTGAGAGTTGGGGGTTCTCCACATTCCTATTGAGATGGACATCTGGTGAGCCTCCTTTTTCTTTAGACAAGGTTCTCGCTTCAGATATAGAATCCTCCATTACCTTCTGTAGGGGTCTTCTTGTCCATCAAAGTGCAGGAAAAGAGGATTTTTGAAATTGGTATGTCTGATTTGGGTAAATTCATTCAAGACATCGGGAGACGGGCTGCATACTGCCTGGCTTACGTGCAGAAATCCGCCGCCGCGGACTCCCGATCCCCTGAGTCGCATTTGGCATGTGCAAAATTTTTGCGAAAGCTTGGCATTTTTCCTTGTGCGCGCGCGCGTGTATTCCTCATAGAAATCGACACTACATAGAAATTTCAACTTTTTTTATTCAATTTTGAAGCCATGAATCCTGTATATACGAATACGGCGGTGTTGCTATCATTCTTCCTCCTCTGCCCATGTTGCAAGCTCTCGATAATACGCTTCAAATTGATAGCCACCAGCGCAATGTCGAAAGTGCTGCATCGCTGCCTGATCACATCCACTATTCTCAATTGCATGCCAAAGAAATCCTCCAAAATCCCCTTCAAATTGCGGCTGCAGTCGTCTGAAATGGCGTCTTATCCAAGCTTTTAACATACTGAATGTAAGCTCGATGGGATTGTAGTCAGGTGAGTAGGGAGGAAGAAACTTTAGAAGAACGCCCTTATCTTCAATAGCTTGCTTCACCCCACGGTTTAAATGGATGTTGACATTATCTAAGACAATGACACTGCGATGGCCTGGAAAGGCATTGTAATGAGGTAAAAGCTTATTAATAATCCACTCCCTGAATGCCTCCCTGTTATAGTAGCCTTTTTTGATCCTAGTATAAGGAAGATAGCCGTTAACGGTATACGCGGGCAAGATACTCTAAGTATCACCCCGTCTTATATCATCCTGCTAGCGAGTGGCCTGACTAATAGGACCGTAAGCCAGACACCGCTACCTAGTCTGAGCTTTGAATAAGGACTCGTTAATGAAGACAAGCTGCTCAGCGGTGATATTATGCATAAAAGCTTGCCAGGCTGTATGTAAGAACTGGCTCTGAGGACCAACCCGCTCACCCTTTTTATGACTCAGTCGACTTTCCTTAAGGAGTCGACCGACGGTTGATCTGTGTATATGTATATCCCATCCTTCTACTAGGAACATCGCCAGCTTGTCCTGATAGATCCAGGGGTGTTGACGTACATACTCAAGGACGCTATTCTTCGCGGCGGTGTGGATTGATCGTGGACGGCCGCGCCGCAGAGGATGACGTGGATTTGGATGGCCGTGTTTTTGTATACTGCCTTCCCACCTGTATATAGTCGCTAGGTGGCAATGGACTTTGCTGGCAACAGCAGATGGTTTCCAGTGAGTATGTAGTAGAGCGACGGCTTTAGATTTAGAGGCAGTATCAATGGTGTGTATAGGCATTGGGTGGGTAAAGGACGCGTCGCAGTACCTAAAACATCAGGAATTAGCATAATTAGGACTTTTATAGCTTCAAAATTACCTAGACGGTCAAAAAGTAGATTTTGAAAAGGGTGATGTTGATAGGTGGTGCGGATTTCTATGAGGAATACACGCGCGCGCGCACAAGGAAAAATGCCAAGCTTTCGCAAAAATGTTGCACATGCCAAATCCTGCCGGCAAAAAGAAATCGCGCTCTCCGGGAGCATGCATACAACTTGAAATGCTCTAATTTTACTATCATTCGATAGCAACAACCATAAGTTTTTGTTTTCATCACTCGCCCGTCTGACTGTGTACCAATCGCGTAGCTCCCCTGTTTAGTGTCATCGGCCCCATCGCCAACATGACCACTACTGGCGAGGATTTTGAGCGAGACGGTCCTGGAATTGATAGCCGGTGCAAAAGATTGCTACCAACATCGATCGACAGAGCCGGCAGGGAGGAACTTCATAAAGTGTGAGCTTCAACATATCGGAATACAAGTCCGAAGGATGGTTTTCGCGATCTGCAATATGGTCATCTCGTTGCTGCAATCGATGCGACGGCATGGTAGATTGAGTCTGTCATAGGTCGAAGCTCTCATTTGAGATAGTAGCGTACATAGGGTGATTCGTTCTGCTCTCCTACCCGCAACAGCTGACGCTTCAACAACAGCATTCCAGATTTGCAATACAGAACCATCCCTGCGACGTTGGTCTGAAAAGGGCCATAAAGTCAGATGCCGTGGATATCTTTTGTGGTAGAGGTGATATCTCACTCAATTTTTGTGGACTCTATACATGTCTCATCGAGACGCTGTTGCTGGGCATAAAAAGCTGATGCGTAAAGTGTGTTCCACCAAGCTTCCGCTTTGCACACTCTCACCCATTCTATATTTTCCCCCATACATTTGCACCAATGCTGACATGCAGATAGGTGCAATATACGGTCTTCTCTAACTCCGAATATATAAGTTGTGACCCACTCATAGCCTCTGGGAGNAAGACAAGCTGCTCAGCGGTGATATTATGCATAAAAGCTTGCCAGGCTGTATGTAAGAACTGGCTCTGAGGACCAACCCGCTCACCCTTTTTATGACTCAGTCGACTTTCCTTAAGGAGTCGACCGACGGTTGATCTGTGTATATGTATATCCCATCCTTCTACTAGGAACATCGCCAGCTTGTCCTGATAGATCCAGGGGTGTTGACGTACATACTCAAGGACGCTATTCTTCGCGGCGGTGTGGATTGATCGTGGACGGCCGCGCCGCAGAGGATGACGTGGATTTGGATGGCCGTGTTTTTGTATACTGCCTTCCCACCTGTATATAGTCGCTAGGTGGCAATGGACTTTGCTGGCAACAGCAGATGGTTTCCAGTGAGTATGTAGTAGAGCGACGGCTTTAGATTTAGAGGCAGTATCAATGGTGTGTATAGGCATTGGGTGGGTAAAGGACGCGTCGCAGTACCTAAAACATCAGGAATTAGCATAATTAGGACTTTTATAGCTTCAAAATTACCTAGACGGTCAAAAAGTAGATTTTGAAAAGGGTGATGTTGATAGGTGGTGCGGATTTCTATGAGGAATACACGCGCGCGCGCACAAGGAAAAATGCCAAGCTTTCGCAAAAATGTTGCACATGCCAAATCCTGCCGGCAAAAAGAAATCGCGCTCTCCGGGAGCATGCATACAACTTGAAATGCTCTAATTTTACTATCATTCGATAGCAACAACCATAAGTTTTTGTTTTCATCACTCGCCCGTCTGACTGTGTACCAATCGCGTAGCTCCCCTGTTTAGTGTCATCGGCCCCATCGCCAACATGACCACTACTGGCGAGGATTTTGAGCGAGACGGTCCTGGAATTGATAGCCGGTGCAAAAGATTGCTACCAACATCGATCGACAGAGCCGGCAGGGAGGAACTTCATAAAGTGTGAGCTTCAACATATCGGAATACAAGTCCGAAGGATGGTTTTCGCGATCTGCAATATGGTCATCTCGTTGCTGCAATCGATGCGACGGCATGGTAGATTGAGTCTGTCATAGGTCGAAGCTCTCATTTGAGATAGTAGCGTACATAGGGTGATTCGTTCTGCTCTCCTACCCGCAACAGCTGACGCTTCAACAACAGCATTCCAGATTTGCAATACAGAACCATCCCTGCGACGTTGGTCTGAAAAGGGCCATAAAGTCAGATGCCGTGGATATCTTTTGTGGTAGAGGTGATATCTCACTCAATTTTTGTGGACTCTATACATGTCTCATCGAGACGCTGTTGCTGGGCATAAAAAGCTGATGCGTAAAGTGTGTTCCACCAAGCTTCCGCTTTGCACACTCTCACCCATTCTATATTTTCCCCCATACATTTGCACCAATGCTGACATGCAGATAGGTGCAATATACGGTCTTCTCTAACTCCGAATATATAAGTTGTGACCCACTCATAGCCTCTGGGAGGATGAGAGATTGCAAAGTCGAATAATTAGAGGATCTTTTGTACAAGCATGGCATGAAATTTTACCTATACAATAAGACACTCGAGGCTGCCAGGGACCCCATAGCAATTGTTCATACATCATTCCAGCTCAAATGCCCAAGCTCATCCTATGGAACCATGGTATGTACACCACACTAGATGCTCAAAGCATCCCTATCTCATTCGAGGCTCGGCGGAATGTATATCGAACAACGGAAAAGTGTAAGCGCCAGTGAGCGCTCTGAAACACCCGTAACATTGTGTTGCAAGATGCGCAGCCCATTTTCCATTTTCCATCTTCGCTGAGGTATCTCACCTGTTTCTGACGAGGACGTCGCAGCTGCTAACGGAAGATCAGCACCATGGACCAAACCTACCGGGGACCTTCTTACGACATTCTGCAAGAACACCATCTTGCATAACAACTTCGGCAGTACTGCTGGCGGTGCTTTTGTTACTTACGAGTCCGGCGCAGAAGACTGGCGATACTTTCTGCTACTGTCGAGTCTACAATAGTAATGACTGGTGCCCAGCTCGCGAGAATTTTATGAATTGATTATCGGAGGGGATCCCTGTCGCGGGTGATGACTTGCGAGATGGATATGCCTCGCCTGAGGTGCTAGAATCTATGGAGGTCGCTCCTAATATACATGATGGACTAACACGCTACATTATAACACCTCATGGTGGCAAGCTAATGATGGGGCAGCCGATCCTTATCTCGAAAACTTTCAATCCTTGCATTCTCAACTCCAAGGATGATCAACCAGAGGTCTTTATTCGAAGCATCCCACCAAACCACACCACTGACGGCATGAGGCACGTGTAGAAAAACTCGTCGTCTCTGCCAAAAGCGTCGAATTCAACCCACTCAGCTTACAAGCTCGCATTTTACAAGCTCCCATTGAATACTGTGCCGTCAAGTTTGCTCTTCGAGCCGGATATCATCGCCTACGACCCGGTTTGATTATGCAGCTCCGAGATCTGCAGGTCGATGAAGATGAAAAGCAGAGACTCTGCGAAAGAGTTTGGGCAATTGTTTCCAAGACCAACGAGGGGAGTCCACGCCAATGGAAGATTGTGAAGTGTTGTATTACTTCCGTTTTCAGGAAAGGGAACGATGCAGAAAGCGTTGGCAGAGAAATTCCACGAACAAGACTTAGATGACTTGTAGGAGGCTGCGAGGCCCGAGGCCATGTACAGCTATTACGGTATATTTATACCGAAGAGGGAGGTGTTCGGGAAATTTTGAACAGTTTCGAATAGTCTTAGTGGTTAAAAACCAAGGCGTTGCCGGTATTATTCTGCAAGATGTAATACAATGGGCCGGAAATTTTGGTCTCGCACAGGTTGTAGACTTTTTTGTTCAACATATTCGCTGACTTAATTTTCCACTGGGTCATGACCACTCTAATAGAGAAGAGGAAGAATTTAAATTTAAGTTAGAGTAAGAATTATAGTAAGGATTAAAAAAGGAATTAGAGTTAGAATTAGAGTTAGAATTAGAGTTAGAATTAAAGTAAGAATTAAAATAAGAATAAAAAAAAGAATAAAAAAAAAGAAAAGAATTAAATAAGAAGTTAATTAAGAATAAAGAAAAAAGGATTTTAAGGGAAGTAAGAGTTTAGATTTAGAAGTTATAGATTTAATAAAAGTAAAAGTAAGAAGAAAAGGAAGTTTAAAGATAAAGATAAGAAAAGAGATAAAGAGAGAAGGAAGTATAGAGAGAAAAAGAAGAAAAGAAATAAGGATAGAAGTAAGAGATAAAATAAGAGGGGGAGGAAAAAAGTTAGGAAGAGAGAGGAAGAGGTTAGGGTGAGAGTAAGGGAGAGGAAAAGAAAGAGAGAGGAAGATGTTAGGGTTAGGGTTAGGGTTAGGGTTAGGGTTAGGGTTAGGGTTAGGGTTAGGGTTAGGGTTAGGGTTAGGGTTAGGGTTAGGGTTAGGGTTAGGGTT